>OY728147.1:1237346923-1237946923 GCA_963277665.1 Viscum album
TAATCTCACACTGCCGGCACCAATGCGTAATCATCGAGTCTGCTCCCGTAGGAGTCTCCAGCCATATGGATCGAGCCAATGGATCCATCGAAATCTCTGAGCTCCGAACAAGGGCTACAGCAATAAAAGAATGACTCTCTCCTGTGTCTATAAGAACTGTAGCAAGGGTGGAGTACACACAAATAGTACCTCAAATCATCTTTGGCACATAGTGGTCGTAGTCCTCCACTGCCTAAATATGAGCCTTCCACTGTACGCCAGCTCCCTGTGGTCAGGGTGGACCTCCTGGTGGTGGTGGTGGTAAAGAATCAATGTGTCTCCCACCACCTGTTGCTCGTCCAGCTCCTCTGCCTCGTCCACCTGCTCCCTGTGGACCACCAAGGTCGACCCTCTGCCTATGCCTGGGTGGCCCCTCAACTGTCTACGGCTCCTCTGCACAACAGGTTGGGCAGTCACGAGCCATGTGGCCCTGCCTGCCGCATGCATAGCATTGTCTGCTCCTCGGAAGGTTGGCTCTGCATCGGGTGCCCCGCACCTCTGAGCCAGTGTCCTGAGGTCATCCGCTTGATGGACTGGTCCACCTAGACCCATGTGATGTTCATCGACTACCAGCTTCAGACGACTCTGCTACGTGCCACCATGTGGTAGGCCTCACTGCTGGTGTAGGCTCAAGATGAAATCTCTCTATGATAAGGGCTCGCTCCAATACTCCTTCCTGCGTCAGAATGCTAAGGGAGATCATCGATTCCCTGATCTCATGCCTCAGACCTTGATCGAAGGTCTGAGCCCAAAAGAATGGGTCCCATATCATGTTTTTCAAATAGCACGAGAGATCGGTAAATCTTCCGAGTACTGGGAGACCGTCATGATGCCCTACCGAAGCTGCAGTACCTCCTGAATGTGCACCGCACGGAGGGTGACTGGGACGAACTCTGAGCGGAAGAGGCTCTCAAAGTCCGTCTAGAGGAGAGATGCCTAGTTCTGCACCTGGAGCATCAAGCTCCACCATCTTCCTGCTACCCCATGCAGGAGGCTCGCTACAAGGATCACCATGAGGTCTGCTGGTGTCCCCACTATCCTGAAAACACACACAACAGACTCCAGCCAATCCTCGGCTGCCTGATGGTCCGTCTCCCCACAGAACCTGTGAGGGCTCTAATGCTGAAACTCATGCAGTTCACTAAGGGGACGTGCACTCTCAGTGGCTGGGGCTGTTGGCATTAGTGGCTTGGCGGGTAGAGGTACCGCCAGTGCCTCCGCTGTAAAAGGTCCCTACACCGAGGCCTCGTCACTCGGTGGGCTGTCGTCTCGCACAAAGCTCTGAACCCTTTCTGGATGCCGTCGTGGAGCTATCCTAAAATGAAACAGGTGCTCCATGGTCAAAACAATATAACTGGTGAGCTGACACAATGTAATGACAAAGAAAACTTTTGAAACACACATGAAATCAATGTTTTCGTGTGTTGAGTCAGAAATAAGATGTTAGGGTCCTGGTGTACGGATACGTCGGCCGCCGCACCAACACTGGACTCCCTAGACTAATAACCACACTCAATACCCTTAACACTATTTCATCACATAGAATAAAGATCAGAGTCCAGAGTTTTTCGGTAGAACTGAACTCCTATGATACCAATTTTTCATGACCCATCCTCGGGACTCGTGCCGTGACTACCCCAAGCCCGCCTTCCAAAGGCCAGGGGCTGGAGACTAGCACTAAGGCGTAAATCCTGACAAAAAGGGGAAGGAATTGCCTTTATAAAGAAAAAAAATACCACAGAGTAAGCCAGCAGAAGTAAAAACTATGTAAACTGAGTACAATAGTAAGTGCGGAAAGTAAATTGGCCAGAATACAAACCCAAACTGAAAGTAATGTACAACTGGAAAGAAAGTACACCAACTGAAAGTAAAGCAACAACGTCGATCCATCTACTAAAAGTCCCACCTGAAGGGTGGGTACATATATCCGCCTCAACTCCTCGGGTCCAACCATCCGCTCCGTGTACGTCCCACTCAGTGGTCTACCTCCAGGTATCGACCGCTCCACAAGCCTCAACCACGATCAGTGTTGTCCGTCGTCTACATCAAACACAATGTAGTGCAGGCATAGCCTGTGTAGGGGTGAATATACGCTACTCAGTAGGTACCCCGAGACCCCCGAAGGTCTCCCAGAATCCACAATGGATAATCCACAAAAGATAGATACAATCACGAAGTAACATCCAATGATACTTAGGTATATGCCCATACATATACCTAAGTCATCAATTCCAGTTCGGCTCCAACATCCGAGCCCAAGTTCGATCACATCCACACAAGATAGTACAACCCAATCCACATAGGAAATCGCAACACAATCCACATAGGAAGCAAGTCAATCATATTGAATATAATGATTGAAAGTCAAGACTCAGCTCACACAGGTGTACTTCTTTGTAAGGCGATAGAGATGATCAGATGTAGCCACTGATTCATCTAAGCAGGGACCCACATAAGAAACTAAACGAGCTAAGCTGTCGGACCCATGTAGGATACAAGACCAGCCACTCTGTCGGACCCACATAAGATGCTACAACAGAGGTCAAATACTGCCGGACCCACGTAGGATACAAGAACAATAGTACTGCTAGACCCACGTAGTATACAAGGACAGTAGTCATCGCCATCGAACCCACAGAGGATTTCAGTATGGTATTCATCTCATCCAAACCCACAAAGGATTTCAGTGCAGTCCTCATCGCTGCCAAACCCACAGAGGATTTCAGTGCAGTCGTCATCGTCGTCATAGTTGCAGCCAGCTCAAGGGGTCCCACACACAGCATGCTCGATTTCGGGAGGGTCCACTCCATGAGCGAAGGGGTTTGATACATCAACTGAAACGTAGTCCAGCTTTGATGTATCCCAAATCTCCATATCGAAAAAATGAAATCAACGTGACAGACAGCGCGTCAATCAGACACCCCGTCTGAGAGTTATTGGCTTCTTTGTTCCTAGGTCCCGGTTGGTTTTTAAGTCAAAACCAACCCGACCGCAGTCCAACTATGTCCAAAACTCGATCGGAGTAATCCAAGTGGTCCGTCTCACTAAGATTAATCCAACAAAGTCGAAGACATGTCAATCGGACGTCCGGACATCAAGTTATAAGTGTTTCTGCTACGAGGGCCCGGTTGGTTTCGTGTTCGAACCAACCCGAACATAAAAAACATTCTTCTAAACCTTTACTTTAATATACCAAAAGGACCGTCTCGATCCAAGGATCACATCGCAAATGATTGTGCATCAATTGGAGGTTCTTAGCCCAAGTTATGGGCATTTAAACAAACATGTCTGGTTTTAGGGGATTTTGGGCCCGGACCGACCTGGCCCAAGACCCCCTGGGTCAACCCGAACCGGGTTGACCCGACCCGAGTCCGGGTCTGGCCCGATAGGGCGCGGCTCGACCCGGTGGGTGTGGCCCAGCCTGGCCCGCACAGCCTGGCCTGGCCTGGGCGGCTGGGTGGCCTGGCACGGGCGTGGCCCGCGTGGCCTGCTCGGCGCTGGCCACGATGTCGCGGAAGGTGGGGGGGGGGGGGGGTGATGCCCCCTATTTTGAAACAACGGCCCCCCATGTGGGGGACACTCCTTTGTCCAAACAGGGGTTACGACCCCGGCCTTCTCCGAAAGGCTGGCCCGGCTGGCCAGCAGGTGCCGCCGCCACGGGCCCCCGTGGTCCCGCCCCTCCGACGGGCTGGCGGCCGGCGGTTCTGGTCAGCGCTTCCTGCTCCGCCACGGTTGCAGTCTCTTCATGGTTCTCCGGCGCGGCGCGACTGTGCCGCGCCCCTTTTTGTGGCCCCTCTCCGGATGCGGATTCTTTCAGCCTCAACGGCACGGCGTGACGGTGCTGTGCTTCTTCGATGCATTCCTTCATGTTTCTGCGCGGTGCCGTTGCACCGCACCTCCTTCTTTCGAGCCACAACGAACACAACAACAAAGGGGGAGGAGGGTCGGTCGTGTTCATTTAGTCCGACCTCCTCCCGTTAAATTGATAACAAGTGGTCCAAATAAATTTATGATGAATGGCAAAAAATATTCACGAACAAAAACAAACCCCTACCTCGATAATGAGTTGACGATCGATGAGTGTCGCAGAAAACGGCGTCACAGGGTGTGGCTCCGTACACATTGATGGAGATTGTCCAAGGTGAAACGGCATCTCCCTTCCTTTGACGCAGGAAAAGAATGAAGGATGGCGCGTCGGTGTTCTTCGCGTTCATCAAGGAGGATGATGAAGTTCTTCGATGGTAGAGCACTCCCTCTCTCGACACAACGAATCAACCAAAATAAAATAAGGCTTTAGCCTTATTTAATTACTTTTTACCACACTTTTAAAATTAAAACATTCATAATTTAATTCCCTTCATTTAATTAAACACAACTTGTCAAAATTAATTGAAGTGATAAGTTGGGAACATTAATGACAAAAGTGGTTTTAAAAATGAGTTAAGGAAAAATGAAAAGGTGGGGCTTGTGTGGGTCCCACCTCATCTTAAATCCCCTCAAGGGGGGATAGAACTTGAGTGGTTCCCACCCCAACTCCTTCATATGGGCTAAACCACTTATAAATGTTGAATAAAAATTGTAACATGATTTTTATTTCACTTTAATCTTAATAACCTTTTTTAAACAACTAATTCTGAACAAATGCAACTCCAGAAAAGGTCTTCCTAATAAAAAACTGACGCTGTGGTTTCATCGGTGCCCTCAGATTTCGATTCCGAGCACTAGTTTTAATGTTAGGAAACCCCGCTCGTTCGTTCACTGAATGTACCCGAGATAAAATTTTGAAATTGATTTTGTGCACACCGGGACTCAGAATCAGGTGCCATCAGATAATGTGTACTCATAAAATCCCAAAGAAAATTAAGATAAAATTTCCCTTGAAATTTACAGGTCTTTAAATTGTCCTCCCTCAAGAAGCTAAACACAAGAATCATGTGCCATACCCCACATGTCTTCACCCCATTTGGAAGAAGGGTAAGAAAGACCAGATGCCTTGAGAAGTGGGGACTTTAATGTAGATAAAAAACCAACAAGAATTTTAAAACATCCAAATATTCATATCCAACCTGTTTCATCATCTATGTTGTCCTCCCCAACACCCACATGCATAAACTGATGCATCTTGCCACTCTCAGTGTAAACTACTTCTGCAACCAATGGGACTCTCTACCCCTACATCATACAAAATCCATCCAAACTCAAAAAACATCATAAGAAGTAGGGAATAACAAATAAACTGGGATCTTGGCCCTCAATCAGGCATTCTGTCTTCACAAGAAATGATCTCTCACAGCTCCAAGCATTAGGTTCTTGGCCTTCACAACAAATAGGGTAACTCAGAACCCTATAAATAATTATCGTTTTATCAAACATCTATTTCTTTAATCCATATAGAATTAACTTATTTATTATTTGTAGTTTACATCTATTGGTAACCAAAAAAATCAATATATCATAGATATCACAAATTAATTAAACATTCTTTCTACACTACTAGAAAAACATGTATTTGCAACGGGCTATTTGCGACGGGATCCCATCGCAAATGGCATGTTGCTGAAAACGCCGTCACAACTACACTTATTTGCGACGGGCCCGTCGCTAAAGCCTTTTTTTTTTGCGACGGACATTCTCCCCGTCGCAAATAGTATTCCGTATTTTTGTAAAAAACTTTTAAAATAGTTTTTGCGACGGGACCCGTCGCAAATACCTTTTGCGACGGGACCCGTCGCAATCTCTTTTGCGACGGTTCCGTTGCAAAAACTATTTTTTAAAAAAATAAAAAAAATTAATAATACTAGTATTTTCGACGGGAGTAGTATCTCGTCGCAAATACTATTTTTAAAAAAAATAAAAAACTATTAATAATACTAGTATTTGCGACGGGCCTAGTATCCCGTCGCAAATACTATAAAAAAATAAAAAAAATAAATTATTAATAAATTATTTTAATTAATATAATAATAGAATTATAATTTAGAAATGAAAATAATAAATTATTTTAATTACTATAATAATAGTAGAATTATAATTCAAAAATAAAAAATAATAGAATATTAATAAATGATTTAATTAATATAATAATATTACAATTATAATTTATAAATAAAAAAAATATTAATAAGTTATTTTAATTAATATAAAAATAATAGAATTATTTTACATTCAAATATTAAAATAATTCAAGTATTACAAAAAAAATAATTAAATTTTAATATTATAAAATTTTAATATATATATAAAATTTTAATATATATATATATAATTTAATATTATAAAATATAAATAATATTATTATTCATATTAATATTGTTATTTAAAAATATAATATTATTAATATTTTATAATGAGACAGAAACTATGAATAGAAAAAAAATATTTTGATTTCACAAATTTCATAACAGAAATACAAACTCTAATCTGAAGGAGGGGGGGAGGGGGGTGGGGGATCTGCAGATGGTGGTGGAGGAAACTCCATCCCTAAAGCATGAGTGAGTCGGCGCATGTACTCCATCTGCTCCTGATGCTGCTGCTGCCACCGACTCGCCTGCTCCTCGTACAGCTGCTGCTGGCGTCGACGCTCCTCCTCATGCTGTTGACGCATCTGCTCCAACTCCTGTCGGAGACTCTCTATCTGTGCAGTCTGAGATTGCAACTGATCCTCATATTGTGTAGAAGAAGATGTGCGAGCTCCACTCGATCTGGATGCCGACATCGCAGCACTGCCATAATAATCTCCGGGAGTCAGTCGAGAGCCGATACCAACTACCCGGCCCTTCTCGAAGGCATACTGGGTGGCCTGCATCCATGCCGCCTCATCAAACTGACGGGCAGTGGTCTGATCTGATGACTCGGCCTGACTCTCAGGCCGGGCCTGTGCCGCTGCGGCCTCATATGACTCCTATAGTTGCAATTTAAAATTAAAATTGTGAATATATTATATGCAGTTAATTTTTAAACATGAAAACAAATAATACTGACCACGATGTGATGCTGAAGATCACCTCTGAGCTCCCCAGTAGTAGGATCACTATACATCCTACGATATACGTCGTACTCTGTAATATCGGGGTGCTCGACAGCCTATAAGAATAAAAAATAAACTGTTAATATTTATAGTTTTATAAAATATTTATAAATAATGTACGTACCAGATGTTGTCTATGAGTACTGAAAGAACGACTCCCAGCTCGATGAGTCACCTCCTGTCTCCCCCGATTCTGCCTCCCCACCGATGATCTCCTCTGAAAGGCACCACTCAACCAGTGCGCACATAATCCATCCCATACATGGGATTAAATATACTCTGGTCGGTGTGCTCTACATGACTCCTCAAAATCCGACACTCCTGCTTTCTTCATCGCAGCTTTTCTTAAATTGTGCAAAAACTGATGAAGGCGATCACGCATGGCCACCTCCCATGCCTCGTGGATGGCGTCACGCATGGTATCCTCGATCGGATACCATAAACCCTACAAATAAATCAAAATATCAAGTTAGAAATGAAATAATTTTCAAAATAAAAATTATTTATTTACGTACGTACCAACCAATGGCCGAACATGGCCTGCTGCACATCAATGGGAATCTTCTCCCATGTGGTCCACGGCTGAGAGAAATAGTTGCGCAAAATAGCGATGCCCTGTCCGACTGCTATATGCGGAAAACTGAAAAAATAATAAACATTTATTATGTGAATAGATTAATGAAATCTTAGTCAAATCTACAGGTTATCACACAGGTTATCACACCTCTGCGTGCGTGGATCAAACCCAAGACGTGGACGTCGCTCGGGGACGGGGTCAGGAATCATCAATCGTGCAAGACCGCGCCCCCTCCGCGTACTCCCTGGAGCGCCTGCAGGCTGAGGGTCATCTGTCAGCAACTCATCCGCATCAAAATTCGGGTCAGCATCCGCCAACGCACGAAATGTGGCGTCGTCCATCTGGAATAGAAAATGTTAATGTTAGAAAATAATTGATAATTACTATTATATATACATATTATGATTGTATATAAATACCATGGAATTCTATCAGTGTTCATCTTCATCATCATCTTCATATATGTCAATGTCATCTTCATATTCCTCCTCAACATCATCGATATCCATTTGAGTTACAGTTGCATCATCTCTTACCGTTTCAAATTCAAATGTGACATCATTAACATCATCATCATCACCGACTCTTAAATGTGGGGTTTCGTCATCGATACTCATGTATCTTTGTAAAAAAGATTGATTTTGAGTACTCTCTTGAAAAACTTCAATTCTTTGCACATCAGTGAAAGCACATTCACTTTGACTAAACTGATTGTCTCGGATTTTGATTTTTATTACACTCCACCAATCAGTCAAGTCTCTTGATGTTGCACAGTACTTTGCATAATAAACTTGATATGCCTGTTGAGCCAATAAGAATGGTTCATTTACCGCGAGAACACTTTTACATTTAATATCGATGATTCCATGAGTCGGATGAACACGCACGCCTCTCTCTGTATCCAACCACCGACATTTGAACATGGTTATGTAATGTTGTCCAAGATAACAAAGTTCAATGATTTCATCAAGTATTCCATAAAAGTCAACTTCATTTTCTCGATGATGAGATCCTCTCAAGCTAACTCTACTGTTCATTGTTTTTTTCGATTCCCCGTATGCATGTGTGTGGAATCGAAATCCATTCACCACATATGCATTATAAGTTTTAACAAGTTTGGATGGTGGGTTACTCAATACACACAGCTGTTTGTCAATTTTATCAGCATGTCGAGACACTTGAAAATTTGTGAAATAATTATCAATATAGTAAACTATACATTGAATGAGTTGCTAGAAGATAAATAATTTATGTTACCAGTTTTTGAAACCACTGAGAGAAATTTTTCAGTCGACGTTCTTCGAGAGCAGCTGCTGTAATTTGTGGAATTTGTTTCTTGATATGATTATCATACAACTTATAAAAACCAAAGTTATTTACTGTAACATAAATGAGAGAATAAGTGATATAAACACTTACAGTACAACTGATGTCATCTCTTCACAGTTGAGCAGAACATACGTATGAGCTCTATGATGTTCATCATCTGAAAGCCAGCATTCAGAAACTCCACCAAAACCAAGCTCTGACTGGTTGAAAACAGATAATTGATTGTCGATTTCATCAATATTCCTCTCATTCCGTCCCATTCGGTTGTGTTTTGAAGGATACTCAGATTCAAAATAATGGGAGCAGAAAAAAGATATTTCCTCTTGCAAATAAGCTTCTGTAATAGATCCTTCAACAGATGCTTTGTTGCGTACTTTTCTTTTCAATTTTTTCATGCATCTTTCAAATGGGTACATCCATCGAAACTGTACCAGACCTCCACATTTGGCTTCATATGGCAAATGTAACATCAAATGTTCCATTGAGTCGAAGAAAGACGGCAGAAATATTTTTTCCAGTTTACATATAATTACAAAAACATCTTTTTCAAGTTTTCCTAGAGCATCATAATCTGCCGTAGCCGCACAAATTTCCCGAAAAAATGAGACATGTCCGTTATGGAATCCCAAATCACATAATTCAAGAGACCTCTTAGTCCAATGGGTAGAAGTCTCTCCATTATAACATGACAATCATGACTTTTTAATCCAGTAATATGACCATTCTTTACACATCTACCCAAATTGGAAGCACAACCATCTGGAAGTCTCAAATCTGCAATCCACTGACAAAATAATAAACGGTTTTCTTTAGACAGTGTATAAGCTTCTTTTGGTTTCAGTAACCTTTCTGTTCTGACATTCTCAAATAGTTCCAATTCTGGACGCCTGCAAATTTGGGCAAGATCTAAACGTGCATTTACATTGTCTTTGCTCTTTCCTGGCGTATCCAAAACTGTATGAAACAAATTATCAATACAGTTCTTCTCAATATGCATGACATCTAACATGTGTCGGACCAACCAATCAGACCAATATGGCAAATCCCAAAATATGCTACGTTTAATCCAATTGTGTTCTTTCCCAAAACCAGAAATTTTCTGTTGATTTATTGTGGGACCAAAAGTGATGGGAGGTAATGAAAATACAACTGATTTTAACTCCGAACCTGATAGCATTTTTGGAGGTCCATCCCTTTCAACTGTTCCTTTTCTGAAATGAGATCTGTTTCTGCGAAAAGGATGATCAACTGGAAGAAATCTGCGATGACAGTCAAAATAACAAGGTTTGTTTCCATGAATGAGCATAAATGCTTTGTTCTCTCCCATACAGTAAGGACATGATTTCTGACCATGTGTACTCCAGCCAGATAACATCCCATAAGTCGGGAAGTCACTTATTGTCCACATCAATGCTGCTCTCAGTATGAAATTCTGTTTCGTTGCAACATCATATGTACTGACACCAGTACTCCACAATAAATTTAATTCATCAATCAATGGCTTCAAATAAACATCAATATTTTTCTTCGGATGTCCTGGAATTAGTAAAGTCAAAAAGATATATGTCTCCTTCATCAACATCCATGGAGGTAAATTGTACGGAGTTAAAAAAACAGGCCAACATGAATATTGACTACCATAAGATCCAAAAGGACAGAAACCATCAGTGGAAAGGCCCAATAGAACATTTCTAGCTTCTAAAGAAAATGATGGATTCACTCTATCAAAATGTTTCCATGAATCACCATCGGCTGGATGATTCAAGATTTTATCGGTTGAAATATTCTCTTTATGCCATGACATCATTGTCGTTGTATTCTTAGACATGAATAAACGCTAAAGTCTGGATGTAAGCGGAAAATATGTCAACTGTTTTACAGGAATCAAACCAGACTTCCCGTGTTTTCCTTCTTTATATCTCAGTTGCCCACATGTAGGACAACTATCCAACGACTCATTTTCCCCAGAATATAAAATGCAGTCATTTGAACATGCATGAATCTTCTGACAATTAAGTCCCAAATTTCGAACCATCCTCTTACTCTCATAGTAATTTGCAGGTAAAACATTTCCTTCGGGTAACAGTGTTTTCAGCAAAGAAAATATCTGGTCAAAACAGGTGTTTGACATTCCGTTATCTGATTTGATAGCCATAAATTTTGAAACTGCTTCTAATTTTCTCATCTTGCAGCCAGGATATAATGCATCCTCAGCAGATTTCAACAACTCATAAAATTTAGACGGTGCCAACTTAGGATTTTAAGCTATATCAGCCGGAGTTTCTGTATGTTGAACAGATGAACCTGCAACATCATGTACTAAATCTTGAAACCGGGATGGATCCGGAATCATGTTGGTATCAACTTCTCTGGAACTGCGTTCACCGTGTTGATACCAAAAAACATAATCTGGTTGAAAACCAAAACGCAAGAGATGTTCTCCCACTTTGTCAAACGTGTCAAACGTTCTCAATGCACATTTTCTGCAAGGGCATTTTATTTTTTCCTTCTGAAACAAATTCTGAATTTGATTCCGCAAATGATAAAAAAGTCTCCACACCCTCAACATATACTGGATTTAAACCAGAACCGTTTGGATTTCTACGTTGATTTATCCATATGCGGTCACCTAATAATGATTGTTGGCGACCTCGTTGTTCCATATTTCTCTATAAAATATAAAATCATTACTGGTTTTGAATAATTTTTTAGAAAAAACACTCAAGTAAAGATTGAATATATTGAGAATAAAGCAAAACATGTTACAAATATTGATAATTTTAATATTATATTGATTTTTTATTATTTTAATAATACTAATATAATTTTTTCATAAACATTAATTATATAATAATAACATTATTACATTATTAGTATATTTTATTATTAATATTAAAATAACATAATTTTTTATATTATATACAATTCTCCTTTCATCTGTGTGTTTAACATTCTGTCTCCACATGTAATATTCGCATTCACTTTCACCTCTCCATTGGCGAGTAGGTTGATAATTTTGAAAAAGAATGCGAATATTACATGTGGAGACAGAAAACACACAGATGAAAAGAGAATTGTATATAATATAAAAAATTATATTATTTTAATATTAATAATAAAATATACAAATAATGTACTAATTATTGGTAATTATTACTAATTATTGGTAATTATTACTAATTATTACTAATTAGTGGTAATTATTACTAATTATTACTAATTAGTGGTAATTATTACTAATTATTGGTATTTATTACTAATTATTGGTAGTTATTACTAATTACTGGTAATTATTACTAATTACTGGTAATTATTCCTAATTATTACCAATTGTTACTAATTATTACTATTTACCGGTAATTATTTCTAATTATTGGTAATTATTACTAATTATTGGTAATTATTACTAATTATTGGTAATTATTACTAATTATTGGTAATTATTACTAATTATTGGTAATTATTACTAATTATTGGTAATTATTACTAATTGTTACTATTTATTACTAATTATTACTATTTACCGGTAATTGTTCCTAATTATTGGTAATTATTACTAATTATTGGTAATTATTACAAATTATTGGTAATTATTACTAGTTATTGGTAATTATTACTAGTTATTGGTAATTATTACTAATTATTGGTAATTATTACTAATTATTGGTAATTATTACTAATTATTGGTAATTAATACTAATTATTGGTAATTAATACTAATTATTACTAATTATTGTTAATTATTACTAATTATTACTAATTATTGGTAATTATTGTTAATTATAACTAATTTTTGGTAATTATCCCTAATTATTTGTAATTATTACGAATTATTGGTAATTATTACTAATTATTACTAATTATTACTAATTATTACGAATTATTGGTAATTATTACTAATTATTAGTAATTATTCCTAATTATTGGTAATTATTACTAATTATTGGTAATTATTACTAATTATTCCAAATTATTGGTAATTATTAATAATTATTGGTAATTATTACTAATTATTACTAATTATTGGTAATTATTACTATTTATTGCTAATTAATAATAATTATTGCTAATTAATACTAATTATTGCTAATTAATACTAATTATTGGTAATTAATACTAATTATTGGTAATTAATACTAATTATTGGTAATTAATACTAATTATTGGTAATTAATACTAATTATTACTAATTATTGGTAATTACTGGTAATTTTTACTAATTACTGGTAATTATTACTAATTACTGGTAATTATTAATAATTACTGGTAATTATTACTAATTATTGGTAATTATTACAAATTATTACAAATTATTACTAATTACTGGTAATTATTCCTAATTATTACTAATTATTACTATTTATTACTAATTATTACTATTTACCGGTAATTATTACTAATTATTACTATTTATTACTAATTATTGGTAATTATTACTAATTATTGGTAATTATTACTAATTATTGGTAATTATTACTAATTATTGGTAATTATTACTAATTATTGGTAATTATTACTAATTATTGGTAATTAATACTAATTATTGGTAATTAATACTAATTATTGGTAATTAATACTAATTATTGGTAATTAATACTAATTATTGGTAATTAATACTAATTATTGGTAATTAATACTAATGGTACTAATTATTGGTAATTATTACTAATTATTGGTAATTATTACTAATTATTCCTAATTATTGGTAATTATTAATAATTATTGGTAATTATTACTAATTAATACTAATTATTGGTAATTATTACTAATTATTGGTAATTAATACTAATTATTGGTAATTAATACTAATTATTACTAATTATTGTTAATTATTACTAATTATTACTAATTATTGGTAATTATTGTTAATTATCCCTAATTATTGGTAATTATCCCTAATTATTTGTAATTATTACGAATTATTGGTAATTATTACTAATTATTACTAATTATTACTAATTATTACGAATTATTGGTAATTATTACTAATTATTAGTAATTATTCCTAATTATTGGTAATTATTACTAATTATTGGTAATTATTACTTATTATTCCAAATTATTGGTAATTATTAATAATTATTGGTAATTATTACTAATTATTACTAATTATTGGTAATTATTACTATTTATTGCTAATTAATACTAACTATATCTAATTAATACTAATTATTGGTAATTAATACTAATTATTGGTAATTAATACTAATTATTGGTAATTAATACTAATTATTGGTAATTAATACTAATTATTACTAATTATTGGTAATTACTGGTAATTATTACTAATTACTGGTAATTATTACTAATTACGGGTAATTATTACTAATTACTGGTAATTATTACTAATTACTGGTAATTATTACTAATTACGGGTAATTATTACTAATTACTGGTAATTATTACTAATTACTGGTAATTATTACTAATTACTGGTAATTATTACTAATTACTGGTAATTATTACTAATTATTACTAATTATTATTAATTACTGGTAATTATTACTAATTACTGGTAATTATTCCTAATTATTACTAATTGTTACTATTTATTACTAATTATTACTATTTATTACTATTTACCGGTAATTATTACTAATTATTACTATTTATTACTATTTATTACTATTTACCGGTAATTATTACTAATTATTAGTAATTATTACTAATTATTGGTAATTATTACTAATTATTGGTAATTATTACTAATTATTGGTAATTATTACTAATTATTGGTAATTAATACTAATTATTGGTAATTAATACTAATTATTACTAATTATTGGTAATTATTGGTAATTATTACTAATTATTGGTAATTATTACTATTTATTGGTAATAATTACTATTTATTGGTAATTATTACTAATTATGGGTAATTATTACTAATTATTGGTAATTATTACTAATTATTCCTAATTATTGATAATTATTGGTAATTGTTCCTAATTATTAGTAATTAAATGAATAATTACTAATAATTAGGAAGAATTACCAATAATTACAAATAATAACATTATTAGTATATTTTATTATTAATATTAAAATAATATAATTTTCTAATTTATATACAGTTCTCCTTTCATCTGTGCGTTTTCTATCTCCACATACAAATAATACATGTGAAGACAGCAAACACACAGATGAAAAGAGAACTGTATATATATAAAAAATTATATTATTTTAATATTAATAATAAAATAGACTAATAATGTAATAATGTTATTATCCCTAATTATTGGTATTTATTACTAATTATTAATATTTATTCTTAATTATTAAAAATTATTACTAATTATTCCTAATTACCATTAACTATGAACAATACTAATAATTTAAATTTATTAAGTAATAAAACAATATAAACATAATTAAATTACAACTAATTAAGAATAATTGAAACTAATAAAAAATTAAAAATAAATATTAAATTAAATTGAACATAAATACCTTGAAAATTGATCTGCTCTGATCTTTCTTCAAAACTTTAATATCAGCTCCGGAGAAAAAAATTAAACTGAAGAAAAACTCAACTTTAGAAACGCAAGTTTGAGAGCAGGAGAAGATAGAGAATGAGAATGATTTGAAAAAAACGGATGGGGGTATTTATAGGTTAGATTATTTGCGACGGGTCCATTTGCGACGGGATTCCCATCGCAAATAGTGTTATTTGCGACGGTACCCATCGCAAATACCTTAGCCAACATTTATTACGGTCAACGGTTAAATAGTTATTTGCGACGGGTCCTGTCGCAAATAACCACCTGCCGACATACTATTTGCGTCGGGGGAATATTCCCGTCGCAAATACCTTTTACCGCCGCCGGTTATTTGCGACGGGAAAATATTCCTGTCGCAAATAGTTTTCCCGCGATTTGGCGCGCATCGCGGGAAAACTATTTGCGACGGGGAAAGCAATCCCGTCGCAAAAGCCTAATTATTTGCGACGGGTAAATACCCCCATCGCAAATAAGTTTTTAACGGGACTATTTGCGACGAGAATAAATCCCGTCGCAAATAACCCGTCGCAAATACGCATTTTTCCCGTAGTGCTACATCAATTTGATTAACATAAAATTAAAACAACAACAACCATATTCATTTACATGCCACTTTATATTTAGACAAATAATCATTAATTAATTATGTCTTTACATTCTTTACCAATTTCCTCATTAACGACATGCTAACAAGAAAAGCATATATATCATACTATCTAGAAAAAAAGGTGGAAATAACATACGATGGATTCAAATTTAATTATTCGGTTAAAATAATTATTATGTCAATTCCAACATGATCTAGTGGGATAAAACATGCTAACTCTACAGTTTCATGTAAAATGATAGAGAATCCATGAATCCCCTACCTCAAAATTCTTTATATTCTCTTTGAACAGACAAACAAAATATATCAAAATTGCCTCCCTTGGAGGACTACATTCACCCGATGATGCAGAGACACCACCCCACTGGCCAACACCCAATAAAAGAACGTTAGGAACAAAGAGAGAGCATGCCATAATAGGGTATGGAGAAATAGAAAGAGATGAACCCAAAATGAGGATCTTGATTGGAAATGATCATCCATGGGACTATGTGGAGTCTCAACAGCTCCTCTAGATACTACCTTGAAAAAACTTCCCATGAGCTCGAATCCGTGATCACTGTAAAGTGTTTTAATTTTGTTAAATGATCCATTACCACCCACATTGTTTCATGTCATCCCCGATCTCTAGGTGAACAAGTAAAAAAGTATATTGACTTGTCATCCCACTTACATAGATAAATATCTAATGGCTAGAGAAAACCATTGAGGACACAATGCTCGTCCTTCACCTTCTGGCATACCAAACATTGAGACACAAACTCCGCAACTAGACGCCTTAGCCCAGGCCACAAAAACTAACTCTTCAATCCTCGCTATATTTTTTTCATTCCAGGATTCACTACAAAGGAGAACTATGGAACAGTCTATGAACCATATCACACATCTCCAAAGGAACAAATGGCCTTCATTGATACAACACTCGATTTTCTTCATCCTCAGACCAAACATTAGGGCCCTTGCCACAAACAACTCGGTCTCTCTAGACCTCCACCTTTAGATACCCCAAATGGGCCTCTTTGACCTACTGCACTAGAGATGACTGCACCATCATTTAAAAAAATACATCATCTTCCCCCAACTTATCTCATATCGATATGTAATAATGAATGTTCTTCCATCACTCTCCAAGAATCACCATATTCACACACTGCATCACTACAAGACTTCCTAATCAATGCATCAGCTACAATATTCTATATTCTAGAGGTATATGATATTTTGAATTCATATTCTTATAATAACTCCATCCACTGATGCTACCACAAGGTCAACTCGCATTGGTAACATACCTTAGGCTCTTATGATCCGTGAAAACCATAAAGTGTTCGACAATGAGGTAATGTCACCACAACATAAGAGAAAACAACAATACCACCACCTCAAGATCATGGATGAAATAATTACCTTCTTGGGGATGAAACTGTTGAGACCCCTAAAAACAACTAATATCTCTTGCATCATAACACCGCCTAACCCCAAATGTGAAGCATCCCTGAAAACATCAAACAAAACTCCCCCTATTGGATGACAAAGAACTGGAGCACTTACCAACTTCTCCTTCAGATACTCGAAAGCTTATTGAAAATTATATGTCCATATGAACACCAGATCATTTCTACTAAATGATGTTATAGGAGTCACAACATGAGAGAAATCGGCTAAGATCCTCTTATTGTAGCTTGTGAGACCAAGAAAACATGGCACCCATGCCCCTGTCATGGGGGATTCCCAATACAAAAATGCTTTTATCTCTTATGGATCCACATCCACACCCTACTGGGACACAACATTACCAATGAAACAGAATTCTTAAGATCAAAACTCACACTTCGATAACATCTCAAAGAGATTTTGTAGACGAAGAACTCCCAAAATGGAATGTAGATGCTCGGCATGATCCTCCCAAGATGTGGAGTAAACAATGATTTCATCGATGAAAACCATCGAAAACATATCTAGGAACTCTCAAAACATAGAATTCATCAATATCATGAACACATCTGGAACATTCACCACACTGAAAGGCATTTCAACGAACTCGTAATTCCCATGACGACAACAGAAAGTATTCTTCGGGATATATTCATCCTTCACATTCATCTAATGATATCATGACCACAAGTCGATATTATAAAACCAACCTTCACCCTTTAGTTGATCGAATAAATCATCAATACCCGGAAGAATATTGTGATTCATCACTATCACTTTGTTTAAGAGATGATAATTGATACACAACCGCAAACTGTCGTCAGCCTTCTTCATGAACAAAAATGGTTTACCCACGGTGACACACTCAGCCCAACGAAACCAAAATTTAACATAACACCATAGAGTATATGTATATTTCATAATATTGAAGGGTCCATCCTCTATGGAGACATAGAGATGGAATATACACTTGGCTGAAGCATGATCTGAAACTCGATCTCTCATCGATGGGGTAATGCTACAACTTATTATAAAAAGAAATCAGAGTACTCTTCTAAGAACCTAGGAAACAACAACTTATTTACCTATGATGAACTCAGAATCAGCTCAACCATCAAGGATGTTAAGGACAGAATAGGCCTCTGACCCATCCTAGGGTCTCGCTCACCAACAAACATTATTGGCTTTCTATTGGCATCGAAGAACACCACCTTCCTCCTGAAGAAATCCACGATAGTATCTACTGAATATAACCAATCCATACTGGGTATGAAATCATATGGTTGTATCCATAAATATTGGAAACCTTCCCAAAATTCTTGTTTCCCCTGAACTAGATCATAGTTTTTACATATTTCAAACAAGTCAGCTCGACCCTTAACTAGTGTAGTTAATGCCAAGGGCATTGTAAGACTCTCTACCTCGAGTCCCAAATCATGGAAAATTGAAGGTGATATAAAATATAGGGTCACTCCTAAATCAAAAAAGGTATACACCCAAGTAGAGAACAAGCAAAGGCTACCTCAAACGATGTCTGGCTCTTCTGGCACAGAAAAAGCTAAAGCATGAAGCTGACTACGACCTCCTCCACCACCTCCATGACCCTAATGAAGAACACCACCATAGTCATGATCTTATCTTTGAGGATGGGGACAATCCAAGGGGTTTCCTATGCTTTCCCCATCTTCTCTTTACTGATCCAAAGAGAATTCAACCTTCTACAGCTGCCTCAGCTGGAACTGCCTCAACGGAGGAAGCTGTAGTAGATCACCTGGTGCACAATGACTGATTTGAATAGTCGGGCACCCTCACTAATGATGAAATCATCCTCCACTAGAAAAAACCACTTGATCCCTTATAGTAGACTTAATATCCACCACCCACATAGAAACAAGCTGCTGAGGTATGGGACCTACCCCAGCCTAATAGAATTTCTTCTACCCTGAAATCCTAGAACCCCAGACCACAACTCTGATTCACGAGGAATCATGATGACTCCCTTATGGTGACGATCTAGTTGTGGCCAATTTCCTCTTAATGACCTCTTCCCCCCCCCCAAAAAAACCTTGTGATATGCCTTCATCATAAATGGGGTGACCTGGAATTGGATCTCCAGATGTAAAGCCTCATTGAAATGCAACGTCCTAGCTTTCTTATCATGAAACTGGTCCAAATAATATCGTAAAAGGTTATTGAAATGGATTCCATATTCTCACACACTGTATCTCCTCTGTCAAAGGGTAATAATCTCTTGAAACTGGATTCCTTCATGGTCGAATAAAGAAACATGACTCTAAACTTGTCTCAGAACTCATCCCATGAGATCACCGACTCCTCACGATCGCTGAGGAACAAGAACCACCACTTCCTTGTATCTCCACGTAGCATTGTCACAACCAACAACACCTAGTGCTCCTTCCGGGCATAGATCAAAATGAATCCTATATTGACCTCCCCCAACCAGTCTTCTTTGAATACATCCAAAATAGAGCCCTTGTAGTTTTACAGACTCATATGCTGAAACACGTGGAGTGTCCTCCTCCAATTTTAATCACTTTCAACCTATACCTTTTAGAAATTTGCTGGCATAACCTGCTGGATATCTTCTATGAAAACCTGGTGAGGACATAGGCCTAGAGCCATAAATTCAAAATAAAAAATAGTTAGATATCTTAAACCTGGAATATGTAAGAATCAACAATAATTAATTAATTGTTTTCTTTTTTTTTTAGGTAAAACTATCAATGTTCTACCCATATAAACACAGGAACAATGAAAAACGACACATGATCCATCCTAGGTCTCTAACCTAAAACTAGTATCACCTCATTTAGTAGACATTATAATCATAATGGTACATGAAATAAATAATAGGGGTCCCTAAATTACTTTTTATTTGCTAGTCTTTAATGTTTACATCACCTTCTAAACATAACTAACACTATTTCCCTACCAACCCATGCAACCTCACCTATTCCAAACACCAAAATTCATCCTATCCCTCAACCACCCTCTAATACCACTTTATCATGACCCCCTCCCCACATTGTGTACCCCTCCTGGTCTGGAAATATGAGAAGGGAGATAGTGACCCTAGAGTCTCACCTCTAGTAGGCCTCAGTTTGGTGACTAGAATGGAGGGTATAGTAAACACAATAATGGGAAGCATTAACCTTTAAGAGAACACATGAGAAAAATAGAGATAAGAAAAAGACAAACTAAATTCTACATAGACTGAAATAAAAAATAAATCCCAAGTACACATACATAATTTCGTGAAAAACCACTACAACTGAATGGAAAAATTGTGTGTACCAATGGAAAGTAAAAACAGTAGCAACCACAAAGCCCGAACAGCTCCTGAAACCCCAAGCTAGTAGAAACTATACAGATTTCCAACCTACACCATGTGAACTAAAAATAATTTATATATACATAGGGAGATTATAACTATATACTCAGTAGGATCTTCCTCGGAGCCTCTCCTATAAATGTATAGAAAGCATGCTAAAGCAGAATGAACAAGAAGTGAAAATAACTCATCACCAAAATTGGTATTCTATGTTCCCAGCCTCACCATGGATACTCTAATAAAGTATCTCATAAAATATTATATAATATAATAATGATATTATAGGGTACCCCACTACTACTTGCCCACTGGTTTTCTACTTTTCCCCAACATTGAATGTCCTAATCATCTCTCTCCAAAATGGTCTTCCTGTAGAAATCTGGGAGATGCACCACATCATCCGACTCATGTTGTAAAACCACCATGTACACAATAACAATGTAACAATTTAGTTTCTGGGAGCCACCATAGCTCACATAACATGTATCATACATCGTTTATTAAACCTCAAACAATTATATCCCATACACTGAGTAAGGATCCTCAATCCATTACAACCTATACACCTTACACCAATAGTAGTCCATAGGAAACTATATCTAGAATATATGCGTGTGAATAACCATAAGACGTTACCGCCCTCTACACAAATATATGGGGGAAAAACCATTGTTCCTACCAGCATAAGTAACTACCAAGAGAAGAGAGCGTGGCCAAAGAGGGTAGTCAGTCATTCATCCTCCCCCCAGAATTTTGTGGAAAACACACCCCAGGGTTCAAAATTCCAACGGTTTCTGTTTCCCAATCTAACAGGGTGGATTGGAATATAGGAACCCAAAAATTATAGAATATATTGTAGCTCACAACCACACTATGGGTATAACCTATTCTTAGTCTCAACTGCAGCTAACATCTCTCAGACTCATGATTGCCACTTCTATGGCTATGTATCCTATAAGCACACAACCATTTAATGATATTTATTACATTACATTATTCCCTTTTTATCAATTTCATGTTACATTAATTTATTATTTAAACATTAATTAACCATTAACAATTTCAGATTATATTTCATTAGCATCACACGCAAAGTCCACTATTCATTTAAATTTTGACCTCAGCATTTCGTCCTAGTAAGATCCAACCCCATGGGTTAACATCCTTTATTAAATAATTTATTAACTGCATAATTACTTTCCAATCATCCTAGGTATTCTAGATAAACATTCTAATATACTAGACATAAGGGGGGTCAACATGGTTGGTAGCTGAACTACCCGTCAAGTCATTTCCACCTATAGGAAGAACGTAGACCCATCCTCCCTTGAGAAGCTAAACACAAAAAGCATGTGGCATAACTCACATATCTTTTCACATTTTAGAAGGAGGGTAAGAAAGAACAGTTTCCTTGAGTAGTGGGGAATGTAATGAAGATAAATAACCCACAGGAATCAGTAAACAAACAAACATTAACATCCAACCTATTTCATTATATCTGGTATCCTCCCTGACACCCACAATCATAAACCAATGCATCTCGCCCCTCTAGGCATCTGCTTCTTCCACATCCAATGGGTCACACTACCCCCAAATGTCACAACATCAATCCAGACTCACAAAAAATCACAAAAGGTAGATAATAACAAATGAATTGGGCTCTTGGGATTTAAAAAGGTATTTTTCCTTCTTAAGAAATGAGATCTCACGGATCCCAGCATTAGGCTCTTGGCATTTACAAGAATGCGGTTAAATTAGAAACCCACAAGGAATTATCTTTTATCAAACATCCAATTCATTAATCCATCTGGAATTAACCGATTTATTATTTGCAGGTTCCAACTATTGGTATCCAAAAAAACAATCTATCATAGAAATAAAAAATCAATTAAACATGCTTACTATATCAATGTTCATAACATCAAACTAAAACAACAACAAACAGATTCATTGACCTATGTCGATATATTTATCCCAATAATAATTAATTAATTTTGTCTTTTCTTTCTTTGAAAATTTCATTAAAAATGAAATGATAACAAGATAATCATAGATATCATAGTCTCTAACAAAAACATGAGGCTATAACATATGATCGACACCAATTTACTTATCTGGTTAAAATAATTAATATATCCATTACTATGTTATCCAGTGGGATAAAACATGCTAAATCTATAGTTTCATGTAAAAGGATAGATAATCCATGAATACCATACCTCAAAAGGGTTTTAATTCCCTTTCAACAAACTAACAAAAGAAATTTTGATCGCCACTCTTGGAGGACTTCATCCACCCGAGGATGTAGAGACACCCCCACACTAGCCAAAACCTACGAAAATTCATTTAGGGACATGTAGATATCATTAAATAATAGATAAAGGAGAAGAAAAAGGATATGAACCCAAAAAAATGATTATATATCATACATATCAATGATTGATCTATAATACATGGTTCCAACAAAACAGGTGGTACACATGTAGCAGGAAGAAACTTCAAGAGAAACCAATTCAAGTATTTAGGATTGATCACACTAATCCAATGGGAAGGTGGAATGGTTCAAGAGTCTCACACCATAGAAAAAGGAGGTATAACAATGAAGGATTATATCACATCCCGTTATAATATTTAATAGAGTAGTGGTTTAAGATATGATGGATTTTACATTAAAATTATATCACATTAAACCACACAGTTTGGAAAAGTAATGGAATCCTGACCCATAGGAAAACTAATATACGAGTTATGGGATTTGAATCATCCATAAATCCCTTAAAAAAGCCTTAAATGTGTTTAACATCAATGAAAACGTTAAATTGATGAAACTGGAAAAAATATAAAATTTTGGGAAAGGAAATATGAAACAGTATCTGAGAGATAGTAATTGTGAAACTGTATATGTGACACTTTTTCTATGAAACCATTTCTGTGACACTATTTCTCTAACACCATTTTTATGACACCATTTCTGTGACACTTCTTCTATGACATTTTTTCCGTGACACCATTTCTATGACACAATATTTGTAATGATGTTTCTGTGACACCAACTCTATGACACCATTTCTATGACAACATTTCTGTGACACTGTTTCTTGGAAATATTTGTAATTTGGGCTAAGTGTTGGGTATAAGTAACATTGACCTCCCAAAACACCTCAAACATCAAATTTCTACAATAGAAAAACCCAGAGAGGTCTAGGACATCACATAGCATTTGAATAATATGACTCATGAATGGAAGAAAATTTTACAGAAAATTAGATCCCCTTAAAATTAATTAGAAGAATCAAAAAAATTAACTTATTCGAAGTATATACCTAAATACCACGAACCTAGTATCCTGAATTGGTTTCCTTGTATTAATACATTTACTGAGATATAATACTCTAATTTAAAATCATTAGTTAGTTTAGTAGATTTTGGAAAACCTTATACATACATAAGTTTCACATTATAACTTGAATGAAAAAAACATAGAAAATCCATTGAAACATACACAAACATTTAGATTACCCTTGGAAGGAATTCATAATAAATATCATCACATCATGGAAAAAATACATCCTAATAAAGGTTTTATCTCATATTGTTAGTAAGGGTCATAAATATATTACAATCTAACATAAATGACAAGGAATAGTGAATAACTATAAATAAATACTTTTAAATCATAGTCTTTAGAATAATATTGAAGGAGTGATAACTGATTAAATATTTCATAAATAATTACATGCGAAATAAAATTAACCATGGATATTCTAATACTCAAATAATGACATACACTATCAACATATAATATCATAGTGAGGGTATTTATAATGTCAGACATCATAAATGTAATGCCCCAACCCCAGTTACCCAGAGTCGGTGCATTATTGCATAACATTGGCATGATCACAAAAGATCAAGTCTCGAAAGACCGATTAGTTTAGTAGCCTTGGAAACACTAGATACATTCATAAGTCTTACATTAAATCATAAGGTAAAACAAAACTACAACAACATATTGTCTTCATATCCCCTTATACTATCCCTACTGGTCATTCATAATATACTTCTTCACATCCTGGAAAAATTAAAACATTGGAAAGGGTGAGCTCAGATGCTCAGTAAGGATACCAATATAGGGTATGTTTTCATAAATAAACATTAACATTTAAGGCAATGTATAACTAAAACAAAATCCTTTTAGACAAGAACATCAGTATATTATGGAAAAAATAAATTGAAATAATTCCATTTACTTATTCAAATGCATATTCTACTATTCGAATAATCACATGCAATACAAATAACCACTTTCATAAAGATGGAATGCATAATATCAGACTATCATAACCACACATCCAAGGCCTCGTGCGAAGACTAAAAATAAGATTTTTTCAAGGCCTCGTTCCAAGACACTAGTTTGTCTCATGATACCTACCGATGCATTGAGGAGCTATAGAGGGCTACACCCGTCACATATTTTGTCTAATTCATTCCTCATATGAATAGGTTTAAACATATCATAAACCATAACATAATCGTATCACATAAAACATACATAAAGGAAACATAACATTTCCACATTTCAAAAACAATATATCAATACAACATATTGATATAATAAAAACATTATCAAAACCATTTTCAATACCAAAATAAATGAAATGTAAAACATGGAATTTATTTTTTATTTAAAAATTGTTATGGCTTGTAGAGGAAGCTGAAACTCAAATAATGGTCACAGCGGTGGAGAAGTCATTGTTGTCACATACGTACGACAAAAAAACATTCCTTTTTTCGTTTAGTAAAATGCTTCGTATAAAAAATATTCTTTTTTAATATACGTAAAAGTCAAAGGGGTTTATACACCGTATAAAAGAATGTTGTGTATAAAACAAAATATGCCTCAATCAAAGGAGATTGAGACGATGTCCATTACAAAGATCATTTTTAAATAAAATAGACCTATTATGTGTATTCACTATAAGTACACAAATAGGTATTAAAAATACAAGATAGAACATAATAATATCATGATATAATTTGAAAGTAGAAGATTAACCCAAAGAACGGAAATTTGGTTAAGAAGTTCCCGTGCCTCGTGCCCGACTTGACTCAATAGTTATTTAGCCTCCTGAATAATAAACTAGAGTTAATTTATACTTTCTTAAGAACCTTTTTCAAGTTAATTATTCCTTTTATATTACTTATTACCATGTTATGCACATTATGTAATTATTTAAGTTAATAACGGTCGTTTCGTCGATCTTTGGTACATGAGTCAAAAATAAACTTATTATAATTACAATTTGTTCATGGGGTAAAATATCCATTATATACAGAATTATATTCATGATGTAGATATCATATATATCATACATATACAGTATATACATTCATTTATAATATTACATAACATTTAGAGGTAAGAAATGAAATGCACGTTCATGGAGATGGTAAGCCGTACGTACGCATGAACGCTACTTTGATTTCTATTTCGTATTCAATGGAATGAAATCATAATGATATAATGTTTTATTATAATTCCTGTATAATATCATATATAATATCATTTACTCTATCCTTTATACATCCCACATATGGCATTAACGATTCAAATCACTTTGATGGGGCGGTAGTCTGCACTTCCTAAAATGAAATCATCGTGTTTACCCATAATGGAAATCATAAAGGTATGCCATAAATGAGAAATACAAAAGAATAAGGAAAACATAAACATAATATATATATATCATATATTAAAATAGTGTCATCATAATGGCCACCATGAGAGGTGTTAAAAGAATATTGAACAATCATCGTTTCGTGAAGCAGTAATTCGCCACCTATAGAAACAGTATGTTCTTTAACCATTAGATAAAGGTATGTGTAAGTGTAAATAAAATCCTTGTCATGAAAAAACACTAGTATATTGTAGATAATATTTTTTTACAAAATAAAGGAATAAAATTAGTTTAATGGGTTAGAGAAGAAAAATAAAACAAAACAACATAAGAGAAGACATTACCTTAAAATCGGGTAACTCTTTTTTATTTGAGCCAAATGCTTCCTTGGGAAGAATTATGCCCAAAGTGAGGGTTCTAGAAGTAAGAGAGAGAAGTTTAGAGAGTATTTGGGTAGAGGTTGTCCGATCCAAATGGCTTGAACGTGTGAATAAGGTGGTAGGGGTGGGGGCCTTTTATAAGAGGAGAGGAGGGGCACTCTTGGAAAGTCAAGAAATGTTACTTTATTATATAATTAGTTTCGGATTTTAAAGGTCCCAAAACTATCTATTTCTAGGATAAGGTGATAAGGGTTATAAATATACTCATCCAATAGGTTTTTTACAAGTGTAAGTCCTAGATTTTACATTATATTTTTATTTTATTTAAATAGTTAATTAATGAGGTAATCACTGCATCATCATGGTGTCATAATAAATTTAATTTATTTAATGTCTAAAATTATAAAAAAAATATCATGATTTAGGAAATATTTTTATCTTTACAATGAATTTTTATATTCTAAATGTTAACTTATATAACCCCATGTAATAATTGTTTTAGTCAAACATCACATGTTTGTGACAATTTTATTTTTACTTTAAATAAAAAGTTATTAATGCCATTTTCTTACCGAAGTGGCTCCATGGGGTCCCCAAGTTGACCCATGGATTGTCTTGGTCGGCCATGACTCATAAAATAAGTGTAGGACAAGTGGAAAAATATTTTTATATTTTTATAATATCATTTTTACCTTAAATTTCACTAATTACCTTTAATCGCGATTAATAGAACATAAAAGTTACTACTCACCAAAAATTATTTTAATCTTATTGAACAAAATTTTACTTTTTAATGAAAATGATGTATGTCAGATTTTTGAAATTCAAATCACAGAGGTGGTAAAATTTCATTTAAACGAAAAATCGGTTTTTTTAACTACCACTTAGTGGTTTCACTATTCATCAAAAATCGATGTTTTTCAGAAAAATACCAACAATTCACCCTAAGATATAATTGATATTCTGAATTAAAAAATTATGGATATTTTAAAAAATTCTAAACCTATAAGTTTCATTAATTAATTTTATAATTAATTCCCGCTATCAAAACAAATAGTGTGTTTTTAAGAAACCGTATCAATCAAAAGATTGATAATTGTTTATGTCCAATTTCAAAGTGAAATTAATTTTAATGACCACCATTGGATAAAATGGTAAAATTATATTCTAATTATACTTTAAAACCAGTGAATAGTTTAATTTATCACTATAAATTGTTTTTATTTAAAAAGTTGTTTTTAAGAATTTTTTATTATTCATAAAAAATTGGATTTTCATAGAAAAATACCAAAAATTCAAAATAGGATAATTTAGATATTCTGAATCCAAAAATGAAGCCCATTTTTAATGATAAAATTTATAAAATTTCAAAAATTAGGTATTTTTATTCATAACGACTAGTTTGATTGGTTGTGGTGTGTTAGAATCTCGAAGCTGAGTACAATGAAAGCTATTGCATTATTGAAAGAGAAGTGTATCGTGAAAGCTTGGGGTGTTACATTATACCCTCCTTCAATTAATTGTGTACTTGCAATTTGAAATTTTTCTTTTAATATAAAAGGTTGAAAATAGAAAATACCTTTGTGGATAACCCACATCGGAAATAGGGTTAATAAAAATATAACTTTAAAAGAAAGAAATAGAAGTACAATGGTCACCCGAGATAGCCCATACTAGGATTCTATGAAAATATGGATATGAAGGAAAAACAAACCATCAAGGTCTGATGGAGTGTTGTATAAAATAGGATTAGGAGAAAGTTAACTATAATAAAATCAAAAACATGTGATTGGTTAAGAGATCATTGATTCCCCAGTAAGAAAAGTTAACCAACAACATTTTTGTTTTAAGTTAAATTTTATAAAGTTGGGGAATTTATTTAGGAGATTTACTAAGAACGTAAGGGAATATACATACATGTCACGTAGACTTTCATTCTTTAAATTTTTTTTACCACAAACCCATATTTCACTCAAAAGGATAATATAACTCAAAAATATTATATTTATCCTAATCGTACAAGGTTCCAAATTTTATCACATATAATTTAGATTAGGAAAACTATTTTTTAATAACAAGGGACTTCCTGTAGGCTATTGGTAGGTAATAAAGGCATGTCACACTATGGTTGCGGGTTCGATTCCTACAGCTTTGTCCGACGTGACGGTTTATCCCCCGACCTGCAGGTTACCCTTTTCCTAAAACTATAGTATTATAATATTCAAAAAAATAATCTTCAGAAATTTTTTAACCTTAAACAATACTATCCAAAGGTAAACATAATCCATTCCAACCTTTATAGTTATCCAAAATACCTCTTTCCAGACTTTCTCTAAAAGGTCTCTAATTCCCTAAATCAATTGTGACATCAGATTCTCCAAACAAAGTAAAGTTTCACTTATTGTCACATACTAAAAATATGATTACCTTCATAATATTAAAACATTAATTTAAACAACAAGTACTACAGTACAATCCTTATATATATCACATTATTCTTATAACCATAATATAGTTCTTGAGTCCGAAAACACAAATAATATAATTATTCAACTTCATCTGTAGTAACAACATAAGCATGACCTTGATCTCTTAGCCTTTTCTAAGGCAAGTCTCCCTGATGCTTAGGAAATTCATTTTCCTAATGCCCCATTTCTCTACAATTGTAGAATTCAACATTGATAGACTCTTTCTTTCTCTTGCAATCACGAGCTTGGTGACCTTTTTTCTCCACATTTATAAAAAACTCTTATTCTTTTTAGACAAGTACAGGGGTGATTATTCCCATAATTATCGCATAATGGAAAATCCTTCTTTCCCTTTTTTCACTTTATCTATCTTTTGTTCCACCCTTCTTTTTTTCTATTGCTTTATTTTATTGTCATAAGATTTAGAGAATTAATTTTCTGTCTTGATAGCACATGAGACAATATCTTTGTACGACGAGAAATATTGTGAGACTAAGGATCGACGTAGAAACGGTATTAACCCATCAAAGAAACGATCAATCAAACTTATTGGGTTACGTATATAATCTACCGCATGCCTTGCTAGCCTTGTAATGTTATCCTCATACATTGCGACATTATCATCCTCCTTTGTCTTAGACTCAGAATTTGCCTTTCCATATATGCTCGATGGTCATGTGGAATGTATTTTTCTACAAAAATTTCCTTAAACTCCCTCCATTCCATACCTTATACTTCTTCATCTTCCTTTGTGTTTTGAATCAATGACCACCATCGATCGACATCTCCAGTGAGGCGTTAAACTGCCATGACAACATTCTCCCTTTGGCTACTCCACAAGGCATGGAATATTTTCTCTAAGGAATTTTTCCATTCCTCAACAACTAATGGATTTGTACCCCTATTAAATGTTGTCAGTTTTTTCCTCAGGAAGCGTTCTAACATTGATCCTCCACGTTGCGGAGCCGGGTGCTCCATACGAGTGAGGTTATCATTCATAACCTGAGTGAGTTGTCCCTGTATGCTGATAAGTTGATCAACACCAGTTGTATCTCCAACTCCACTATAATTATCTTGAGTAGGAGGGAAATCCCAACATGGAGTGCGTGCATTGATACAGTTTCCATTCCTCCCACTAGGCACCATTTCTAAACCATGGAATAAACTAGATCAGTTTATGAATCAAAATACATAATTCCATACTTGTAAAACACATAACATAAATTGAACTACAATTATAAAAATGTTTTCTTTGAGAAGGTATATACTCATAAACCATTCATAATGGTTTGAGAAGAAAAAAAGAATTATCCTAAGTATATCCCCCGGGAGTGTTGTAACCAAGAGTGCAGCAAGACCCGTTGTCGTGCACTAGTTCCCGTTCGAGTCTAGCTCAAAACAGTGTTTTTGGGTTTTACCCCTAGGTACATCTGTACCAGATCCGCCTCTACCTACTCATATCCAAACAGGTATGTATTGCTCGGAAAACTCACAAAATCTCTACAACAACAAAATTATAGGAAGTTATTCTATACTAATCCTCAAAGTCTATCTTATGGATATGTGCTCTAATTAGAGTTTTTCTAAATCTAGCTTCCATGGTTAGTTCTAAACTGCCTCTGATACCAACTGTAATGCCCCGACCCCAGTTACCCAGAGTCGGTGCATTATTTCATAACATTGGCATGATCACAAAAGATCATGTCTCGAAAGATAGATTAGTTTAGTATCCTTGGAAACACTAGATACATTCATAAGTCTTACATTACATTATAAAGTAAAACAAAACTACAACAACATCTTGTCTTCATATCTCATCATACTATCCCTATAGGTCATTCATAATATACTTCTTCACATCCTGGACAAATTAAAACATTGGAAGGGGTGAGCTCAGATGCTTAGTAAGTATAACAATATAACAGAAGCTTTCATAAATAAACATTAACATTTAAGGCAATGTATAAATAAAACAAAAGCCTTTTAAACATAACTTCACCATAATATGGAAAAAATAAAATGAAATAATTCCATTTACTTATTCACATTGATATTATACTAGTCGAACAATCACATTCAATATCAATAACCACTTTCATAATGATAGAATGCATAATTCCAGACTATCATAAGCACGTAGACAAGGCCTCGTGCCAAGACAACAAATAAGATTTTTTCAAGGCCACATGCCAAGACACTAGTTTTCTCATGAGACCTACCAATGCATCGAGGAGCTATAGCAGGCTCCACCCATCACTTATTAAGTCCAATGCATTGCTCATGTGAACAGGTTTAAACATATCATAAACCATAACATAATCGTATCACATAAAACATGCATAAAGGAAACATAACATTTCCACATTTCAATAACAATATATCAATACAACACATTGAAATAATTAAAACTTTATCAAAACCATTTTCGATAACAAAATAAAAGAAAATTAAAACATGGTATTTATTTTTCATTTAAAAAAGGTTATGTCTTGTAGAGGAAGTTGAAACTCAAATAATAGTCACGGAGGTGGAGAAGTCATTGTCGCCGCATACATACGACAAAAAAACATTCCTTTTGTCATTTAATGAAACACATCATATAAAAAATATTCTTTTTGAATAGACGTAAAAGTCAAAGGGGTTTATACACCGTATAGAAGAAATTTGTCTATAAAACAAAATGTGCCTCAATGAAAGGAGATTTAGACGAAGTCCCTTACAAAGATCAGTTTTTAAATAAAATAGACCTATTATGTGTATTCACTATAATTACACAAAGATGAAGTAAAAAATACAAGATAGAACATAATAATATCATGACATAATTTGAATGTAGGAGATTAACCCTTAGAACAGAAACTGGGTTTTGAAGTTCCCTTACCTCGTGCCTGACTTGACTCAATCATTTATCACCTCCTGAATAAAAACTAGAGTAAATTTCTACTTTCTTAAGAACATTTTTCAATTTTATTATTCCCTTTAAATCACTTATTACCATGTTATTCACACTATGTAATTATTTAAGTTAATAACGGTCGTTTTGTCGATCTTTGGTACTTGAGTCAAAAATAAACTTATTATAATTACAAGTTGTTCATGGGGTAAAATATACATTATATACAGAATTATATTCATGATTTTGATATCATATATATCATACATATCCAGTATATACATTCATTTATAATATTACATAACATTAAAGGAAAAAAAAAGAAATGCACCGTTCATGGAGACGGTAAGTCGTACGTACGCATGAACGCTAATTTCATTTATATTTCGTATTTAATGGAATGAAATAATAATGATATAAAGGAGTATTATAATTCCAGTATAATATCATATATAATATCATTTACTCCATCCTTTATACGTCCCACATATGTCATTAACGATTCAAATCACTTTGAGGGGCGGTAGTCCGCACTTCCTAAAATGAAATTATCGCGTTTACCCATAATGGAAATCCTAAAGGTATTCCATAAATGAGAAATAAAGAATAATAATGTAAACATAAAAATAATATATATATCATATATTAAAATAGTTTCATCATAATGGCCACCATGAAAGGTGTTAAAAAAAGATTGAACAATCATCGTTTTGTGAGGCAGTAATTCACCACCCACAGAAACAATATGTTCTTTAACCATTAGACGAAGGTATGTGTAAGTGTAAATAAAATCCTTCTCATGACAACATCTTAGTATATTTTAGATACTATTTTTGTTAAAAATAAAGTAATAAAAAGATTTTAAGGGGTTGGAGAAGAAAAATAAAACAAAAGAACATAAGAGAAGACATTACCTTAAAATCGTGTAACTCTTTTTGATTTGATCCAAAGGCTTAATTGGGAAGACTCCTGCCCAAAGTGAGGATTCTAGGAGTAAGAGAGGGAATTTGAGAGAGTATTTAGGAATAGTTTGGTCGAGCCAAATGGCTTTATGGTGTGAATAAGGTGGTAGGGGTGGGGCCCTTTTATAAGAGGAGAGGAGGGGCACTCTTGGAAAGTCAAGAAATGTTACATTATTATATAATGAGATTCGGATTTTAAAGGACCCACAATTATATTTTTCTAGGATAAGGTGATAAGGGTTCAAAATATACTCATCCAATATGTTTTTGACAAGTGTAATTCCTAGATTTTACATTATCTTTTCATTTTATTTAAATCGTTAATTACTGAGGTAATTGCTGCATCAACATGGTGTCACAAACAATTTAATTTACTTAGTGTCTAAAATTTATAAAAATAATACCATGATGTAGGAAGTATTTTTATCTTTCTTATTAATATTTATAGTTGAAATTTTAACTTATATAACCCCATGTAATAATTGTTTTAGTAAAACATCATATGTTTGTGACAATTTTATTTTTACTTTAAATAAAAAGTTATTAATGTCATTTTCTTTCCCAAGTGGCACCATGGGGTCCCCAAGTTGACCCATGGATTTTCATGGTCAGATATGACTCATAAAATAAGTTTAGGACAAGTTTCATGATATTTTTATATTTTTATAATATCATTTTTACCTTAAATTTCACTAATTACCTTTAATCGCGATTAATAGAACTTAAACGTTACTACTCGCCAAAAATTATTTTAATCACATTGAACCACATTTTACTTCTTAATGATAATGATGTATGTCAGATTTTTGAAATTAAAATCACTGAGGTGTTAAAATTTCATTTAAATGAAAAATCAGTTTTTTAACTACCACTTCGTGGTTTCACTATCCACCAAAAATTGATGTTTTTCAGAAAAATACCAAAAATTCACCCTATGCTATAATTGATATTCTGAATTAAAAAATGATGTCTATTTTACAAAATTCAAAACCTATAAGTTGCATTAATTAAATTTTTAATTAATTCCCACTGTCAAAACAAATAGCGTGTTTTTAAGAAACAATATCAATCAAATGATTTACAATTGTTTATGTCCAATTTCAAAGTGAAATTAATTCTAATGACCACCATTGGATAAAATGGTAAAATTATATTCTAATTATAATTTAAAACCACTGAATAGTTTAATTTATCACTATAAATTGTTTTTATTAAAAAAGTTGTTTTTAAGTATTTTTCATTATTCCTCAGAAATTGGAAGTTCTCAGAAAAATACCAAAAATTCAACATAGGCTAATTTCGATATTCCGAATCCAAAAATTAAGTCCATTTTGGAAGATAAAATTTATAAAATTTCAAAATGATGGTATTACTATTCATAATGGCTAGTTTTGTTGGTTGTGGTGTGTTAGAATCTCAATGTTGCGTACAATGCAAGCTATTGCATTATTGAAAGAGAAGGGTATCGTGAAAGCTTGGGGAGTTACAATAAACATAACATCAGGGCTTCTTCCTAGAAACCATACATATATGGGTAAAAACCCAGTATCATTTTTCTCATGTGACCTATCAATTCATAGATGAGCTATAACCAGCCCCACAAACCACATAATAAAACCAAATTCCTCATATGAAAAGGGTGAAACATAAACAACACAGGCATTCATATTGTAAAAAATAACACATGAAATGTGAATACTTTAACCATAAACATTGAATGATTTTAGAATAGCACATCCGTAGTAAAATCAATCATAAAACCTTTAAAAATATATGGTAGATGGTATAATTTGAGATAAAAATCAATTAAGTACAATATTCAATAAATGATGTTGACATAAATCAAGATAAATTTAAATGATACCATTGAATTTTTAAGGGAAATAATCATTAGACATTCCAAAGTGTCCAATACGACATTAAAATTTTAAATTAAAATCCCTATTAATGAATAAAATTAAATGAAATATAGAATATAATGATAATAATAAGACTCATGATATGATATATCACATGGCAGTATATAAACCAAAAACAAGGAATAGGCGTTGAATATGTCATATATCTCGTAGAAGTAAGCGTCAGAAGAAAAAATACCATTTTTAGTTTGGAAAGAAGTGTTATTTTGAAAAATCATATTTATTTGTCATGAAATCATATTGTATACATGTATATCACAGAAAATTAATGGGAGGGATAATTAAATTTTATTTTAGGCATGAATGATTCCCAACCAAAGTGAAACTATGTAAAATGAGCATTTATGAAACATTAAAAATGAGCTGCTTTAGTGCAGTTTATGGGAATATAATAAAGAGTATTTAAGACATAAAATGTGTAATTTTTTTATAAAACCAAAGAATGAAAAAGTATATATTTTAATGTAAAATTTAGTTATTTTATAAAAATAAAGGTGGATTAAAACATATTGTGGACAACACTTCAAAGTGGGTATGAAGCAGGGAAGTTCCCGTTAATCGGTCATTTTTATTGGGAATAATTGAGAGTGGATTCTTATAAAAAATGTAACTCCCTATAAAATAAATAAGGATTAGTATAGATACATATCTATGATATATTCACACCTAATTTAGGTGTTTTAAATAATAATAATTAATAATTACATTGGGGTAAAGAGGGAGAATGTTTAACCCGAATTTAAAATGGAGGTTCGGGGAGAATCCCTTAAAACTATGAAAACAATCAAACCATGTTCCCCATTAAAACAAAAATAATTATATAAAACATTTAATATCATGAGGTTAAATAAATAAATTATATGATACACCAAATGTTAGTATACACACAACAGAGACAATCAATATTTGGGAATAAGGCAAATCTCACAGAAATAAAAGTGAGATGACAAAATCCTAACCTTATGTCCAAATGTGTTATGAAATAGCACTTAATGTAGTAGATAATAAAATTAGATTCATTAATCAGTTAATGTAAAACATATTCAATATTTATTTTATTTATTATAGTTTTTTTTGTTCATTTATGGAATTCATGATGAGTTATAAGATTAAATTTCAATGTTTGGGAGTATTCTTTTCTTTCGTTTTAATGGTGGGTTTACTTCAATACACATATGGAAGATCATGAAAAATAAAAACAGTTGTATAGAATTTAATTTATATTTTACTAATTAAATTATTAAATATTAAATGTTTATATAAGTAATTTGGTTATTTGGGGTGAGGATGAGTCATTAGATATGATGTTAGTGATAATCGTTTAGATTATTTTGGCGGTTTTTTTATTATCACAAACTTCTTTTGTTTCATTAGTTAATATTATGTATATTTAATAGTTTCAAAAAATTATATTAGATGTAAAAACATATTATTATATTGTTTAACCATAAAATGGGATTTATGATCATCTATTAAGGAGGAATTGAAAAAATTAAACCTCATCGTCCCTGAAGACAGTAAATTGGCACCACCCGAACAATGTTTTCATCATTAAAATAAAATGAAAAGTGGAAGAGACATGATTGTGAATTTTCCATTGACATTATATATTTTAAATATATAAAAGATACTGGAGCTATCAATTTTGTTTAGAGAGTGAAATAGGGTGAAAGATATAAAAATAAATGAAATTGGAAATAAAATAAAATAATATAGAGTTAATTTTTGCCACTTGATTTCTTCTCCTTCAGAAAATTTTTAAGGGGATTGGATTCCATTTCTAATATATTGGTACCCAATTAATGAATTTTATATTAATTTTTTTTCTGTATTTTCAAAATTTACTTAATCCCTTTTTTCCACTATTCCAAATATCTAGATGATACCAATAATAATTAAGTAATGTTATTTATTCATTAGTTAAGATCATAAGCTATTGAAGAAATTTAATTCAAAAAAATACATACCATAAAATCTTTGGTTGTTACATTCTCCCCTCCAAAAATAAATTTCTTCCTTGAAATTTAAAATTGTACTTAAAATATAAAAGGTAGATACAACAAATTTTCTTTGTGGGAAGCCCACATAAAAAATAGGTTTAATAAAATATCCACTTAAAAATAGTTAAAGGGAAAAAAGGAATGTATCCCCAAAATTAGGAAATAGGAAATAATTAGTGGAAATAAATAACATGTACATGAAAGAGGAATCTAACGGTCATGTTCTGATGGATATTGACATAAAACATCACCATTAGAAATATAACCATCACAAAACCATAAATACATGATCGGTTAAAATACAATTGATTTACCCAGAAAAAGTGTAAATGGAAAACTTTATTTGTTCTAAAATCATTTTCCTAGAGTTGAGGGTTTCTTTTACTATCCACAAATTATCCAAATAAAATATAACTACTTTATTAATTTCCATCTCAAGATTTTAATCTCATCCTTCTCTCTATTTTCACTTCATCACTCATATAGAAATGAAAGTTCGAAATGAATTTTTTATACCTAAATCACTTTTATGAATCATATGATTCAAAACTTCATTCCTTAAATCATTAAATATTTACATAAACCATAATTTTTAGCAAAAATTATCTAATAAAACATAATTTATCTTGAAAAAATAATATCCAATGTTAAACATTATCTATTCCATCCTTAAGACTTATCCAAAATACATCTTTCTAAATTCTCAGTCCAAAAAGGTCTCCAAATTTCCATGATATGCTACCCATTTCGATAAATAACATGAATCACCATAATTCCATAACAAAATTATATTTTACTCCAAAATAAAATTCATCTTTTATTCATTATAATATCTTGTGTCTGTAAAAGTAATATAAATTACTTAATCCCAAAATCACTATCCAATCCCAATGTTACTTATTTGATAAAAAATTTCCCAAAAGTCAATATAACCTTTATCCATAAAATAAAAGGTCATTCTAATCAGGAATTAATTTATCCTAGTGGTTGGTGTTTCACACTTTTCACCCTTTAGTTATGGGTTCAAACCCCGCAGTCTTGAGGACGTAATGGGTTGTCCCATGGCTAGAAGGTTGTCCCTTTTATAAAACTCTATTAGTATTACTTCTAAAATAGATATGATAGAAATTCCTAAAGTAAATTAAATCAATAATTTTAACTACCCAAACCCAATGCATAAATACTTCATCCATTTATTTCCTCACAGTTCCTTCCATGGCCATTATTTTCTCCTACAGAAGAAGAAATTGACTATAGTAATGCCCATATTCCCCACATTTAAGGCAATGAACAAAAAATTGACTATTATGATGTGTTTTTTTCCTTCCACAATACTTTTATTTTTTCCCTAAAAATTATTTTATTTATATTCTTCATTCCAACACAAAAATATTTTATATGTTCTATTATGACACCTTTATTGGTGTCACCTTCAGCATTTTGTTGCATGATGAAAATAAATACCTCTTTAATCCATGGTCTCCACTATTATATCAATTTGTAAACTCCATATTTCTCATCATTGGTGATTTTTGGAGTTAGTTAGGGTAATTATTGTTAATAATATTTCAGGAAAAATTCATCGGCATAAAAATGATATCTTTCACATCTATCAATATCCCATTTGGTTACTAATTTCCACCCACTTGTCCACATTATTTATTGATATAAGAAACATGATCTTATTTTCAGGCATGTCTTCCTTTTTCTAGTTTTTTTTGAGAAAAAGAGGTTTTTCTGAAAATTTCTTAAGTACATGTTGTGTACTTTTTGAGTACATGCAGTGTAATCGGTTAACATGGGTAGCCAGCTGCTAGACATGTAGTGGCCATGCACACAGATGTGTGTGGTGATCTAGAGACCGCCTAATGCGGGGGTAGGTGAAGGCAAGTACATGTCTTGTACTTTCTTTTTTTAAATGGATTGGGTTCAGTTCTTATAGAAAGAAACACCTTCTTCTTTTCCTTTATTAACCAAGAGTGCCCATCTGAAAGCGTTTTTTCCTCGAGCCCCCGATTGAGCACCCATTCTCTAAATCGGCTGCCTTCAATTGCATTCGGATGGCCTCACTAAGCTCTTCCTTATTCTAGAGCTTCATTTCCAGATTCTTCATCTTTCAATAGTTATCTTCGGTTGAGAGTTTTTAGCGTTTTGGTAGATATATAGTGTTCTTTTCTGATTCAATGCCCGAGGTTCATGTATAACGATCCATTAATGCCAAGGTAGGTGTTTTGTGCCTTTCTATAGAAATTATTTGAGTTATATGTGCAAATTTCCCAATACCCGTGAATAGGGTATTGCGTGTTTACTGTTTTAGACATTTCAATTTCCTAGTATGCTTGTATGCTTGAGTAGAGGATCATTGAATGTGAAGAGGGTTAATTGATATACTTTGGAATTGTTCTTCCCATGCATTTTTTCTTATTTTGAACATTTGTTCTAGCTTTTCCGGTTAGGCTACTGTTAACTTTCCATGCCTAGTATTGTAAGATAGATTGATTCTTATATGTCTTACAGTTATGTTGTGGACTCTTTATCTAAGTAGTTCATCAGGATAACTTTGGATTATTTTCATTTCTATACATGTTTGACTTACACATGGCCGTGAGAACCTGGTGTAGTGGACCATATGGAGAATAGATGTAAGGGCTTCTCCAGAGTGTCTGTTATTTTTTGTTTCAATGCGTGACCATAGGGGGAATTGATATAAGTTCTTCCTCAGAGTGTATGTAGTTCCTCGATGCGGTCCGCATGGGGAATGTGATGTATATTATTTCCCAGAGCATCTTTTAGTTACTAATATGAGACTATAGGGTTAATTGACGGTGAGTTCTTCCTCAAGGAGTATATACTTAAGATGAACTATAGGGGTTAGACTATGTGAACTTCCTAGAGGGTTGCTTGAGTTGTTTTGGTTAAACTATATGGGTTAGGTTGAGAGTACTTCCCAGGGGGTTTCCTTATTTGATTAGTTATATACTAGATATGTGGAATTGAATGCTTTTAACTGTAGGAATGTTTACTGTTGAGTACTTCCATGTTTATTGCTTCTTTTTACTTATTGCCTGCCATATATATTCACTGACTGTTAGGCATAGATCTTTTTGTGGTTCTCCACTGGTATGAGTCTCACACACTTTTTAGGTCATGCTTTTGGGCCCAAACAGACTATATTGCTACATGTATTGTTAAGGGGAAGCACCCTTCTACTTTAGGTACTTGACTACTATGGAGATGGAAATCATGGGACCAAGATGAGGGTTGTGATGATGAGGAGTTTTATTTGCTTTATTTTGTTGTTTGGATTAGTACTGTATTTTCATAGTGTGATGTGTTTGGCTACTTTCCTAGACATATGTATCAGGCGTCATTATATATGTGCTCCAGCTTATTATTTATTTCAGTCTTCCATTTTTTACTATTTGTATGCCATTATTACTGCTTTCGCTACTGTATATCTGTTTCTCTTATACTGTGTTACTCTGCCAATGAGGGTATAGTCTCCCCACTATCACACCCAAGTCCCACGCTGCTAGTCAGTAGCCCTTAGCATTTGGGGGATTTCACTTGAGGCAATTGACCAACTAGATATGGGGAGCCTCTAGGCGGATTTTGGATGTTACAAAGTGGTATCAGAGGAATTATTTTGTATTGACTTACTGTTTGGAGCCTATAGTCAAGGATATGATGAAATAGAAACTTGGTAATAATTTTTTCCATGGAGTAGCTAACTCGTGTATACTGGAAATCCGATCTACCTCATTTATTTCTATTTTTCTGGTTTATCAATTTTAATATTGATTCTATTTTCACCATTGGGTGATTCACATGTTTTGTGTTGTTATTGATTATGTTATTGAGGCTCTATTTATATTGCAACCAGATGATATGAAGGTATGCAATCTCATGCTTCATATAGGAAAATGCTAGAAATCACATGTCAATCATTCTTGTCATGCCATTTAGGGTGTATTATCAATTTCATGTTGTTGTTATAGATGTTGTGCTAGATATGCATGTTTTTGTGATAGATACCTTGATAAAAATTACCACTGTTAGATAGGGTATTGCATGGTCTATGGTTTTGTTTGAATGGATGCCAAAATTTGGTTCTTGAGGTATTATGGTCCCACATGGATCGGAATTTTGTATATCATTGGTCTATTATTCTTGTATATGACATGTACAAGATGCCATGATTTGATTCGTGGGGAGTATGGGCCCTCACGGATCAGAATTTGGATCTTTAGTGTTCCTTTCAGTGTTTTTTAGGGTTCTGGAAATGTTTTGGAGGCTAACATTCAAGGAAAACCTAGAATACACAGCGTGTAGTAATAAACACATGCCATGTGTTATTCTGTTTGGGAAGAAACTGTTTTTCTTAAGTATACGCCTTGTACTATATGTGCACACTATGTAGTCTCTAACTGTGTCACTAGATTTTTGGGAAGAGACATGGGGTTGGTAAATCCTTGGGGGAACACGCTGTATACTGGTTGTACACGTCGTGTTGTGTAGACTATATGTCCATCCATGTGACTAAGTACATGGATGGATAGAAACATAAGCAATACACGATCTGTCAATCTTGAACATGCAATGTAGTGTAATCCCTTGAATCTGGATGTGTAAGTAACATCATGGGTCGGTTGAGTCTTTTCTAATACACATCACGTCCATCTGGAACACACCGTGTAGTGTAACTCAAGCACCCGACTGTGTAACAAACAACACAGGTCCGAAAAATCTCCTAGTACACACTGTGTCTGATACAAACACGACGTGTAGAGTCAGTAGTGTAACCAGCTGTGTCACTAACAACACGGTTCAATGACGCTTTTCTAGTACATGCCGTGTCTAGAATTAACACTATGTGTAGTCTTATTCTAGGAGAACCATGTAGCTAAGTCATGTAGAATTACTCGAGCAGGGGAAGAGAACTCAAGTACGCACCATGTGTTAGGAAAACATGTTGTGTGTATGGGGGGTTACATGACCTTGGTTTGCAGAAGTACATGCCCATGTTAATGGATTATAGGAACATGCCATGTTTTTAATTATACACGCCATGTATCCTTATTTTGAAAAAAATACATGAATGATTTCTTTCTCTTGTACCCTCCTTTTCTTATAGTTTTCATTCGTTGAAAATATTGATCTAAGGTGTGTGCTTTACCTTGGAGAGTCATTCCACTGAGACATCATCCGATTGTACGCTAGTTACAGGGCCACAATTAGACACTGGGCAGGACTGATCAAGGACTACCTTAAGATCCTCTAGTTTTTCTAGTCTTGGTAGCAGCCATCATTTTGGAAACAGGTGCCGACACAGAGTTACGAGAGGTATTTATGAGGTTCATGCAGTCCTTCTGAAGAGTACCACATCTTTCCCCTTCTATGGAAGAGTTGACGTGGGTTTTCCAATAGCAGCATCCTCCCACCTTAACAAGGGAAGGAGGACCTCAGGAAGCATAGTCATGGTTAGAAGCCATGCTTTCTATATTTGATCATCTAAAGACCCCTCTAGATAAGAGGGATAAGCTCACTAAATACATACTTTGGGATTCTACCCAATGATGGTGGGGTGTGATCTCACAGGCGGGATGCTAGCAGGTTATGGCGTGTGAAGAGTTATTCTTGGCAAGGAAGTTTGAGGATGGATTTTGGAACGACATCAGATATTAGGTGAATATCTTCAGTATGACTTCCAGCCCTTATATCATTAACCAAGTGATGATCATAGATAATAATTTGAGGGATTCTAGAGTTGTGAGCCAGGGTTGTCCGACATACGGATTTAATATCCCTCCTACAGAAAGCAGGTAGTGTCGTAGGGGGTCTTCACGGGGTTATCCAAGGAGGTGACATACCTCTTTATGGTATCTAGGTGGTGTGCTACCAATGTAGGAAGATTGGGCATACAAGGCCACATTTCCCAAGAGACCCAATGGAGAGCCGATCATGAGAAAATATGGGGCATCTTCAGTGTTTTTGTCAAATATTCTAACCAATAGTTAGTGATAGGGGTTCTTCTTTGACTCTGTGTTCAGGAGAAGCGCCCCCGGGTTCTCATCAATCTGGGAACTTAAGTTCTTTTATTCATTATGGCCGAGGTGGAGTTCACAGTCGTGGTAGTTAGTCGCCAGGATTTCAGCGACAGCATGTTGGACCAACTTAGAGTGGTCAGGAATGGTCACAGGGCCGCGGTACAAGACAAACATTGGCGGTGCAACAGACCCATCAAAACTAGGATCCCGAAACTTCTATTTTTCGAGGTATGATCACAGTTTCCTCATTATTAGATTTTTATATTTTTTTATACAGAGGCTTCCCAGTGCTTTATATATCTTGATGTTGTGGAGAGCCTTAGGCTCTGCATCTTTTCTTCTGCTGATATCATGATGATAGACACTCCTTTGGGGACTAGAACGACTTGTGTGTGATAGTGTAAGGAGTTCCCTCTAGAGGTTGGTGGGTTTCACTTCTTATGGGATCTCCATGTCTTAGAGATGATAAGATATGATGTAATTCTCATAATGGACTAGTTAGTTCTATTCGAGGTAGTTGTTGATTTCTATCATCATAGGGCGAGTTTCACATAAATAGAGGGTAGAACATTTCTGTGTAAGGGAGAATGGGATGTTCGGTTAGGCAGAGCGGGACCTGAGCTTCCTAGGTTGGGAGAAGTTACATCCTAGATATCTTGTCTATATCTGGATGACCAGGGGACTTCCCAAAAGGACTTCCCTCCTGTGGTGGATCTTTTCAGGGATGTATTTCCAGAGGAAATTTCTGGTTTGCCTCCAGAACAAGAAGTTTAATTTTATATTGGGCACATTCCAAGAGCATAACTGATGTCCCTTACTCTTTATAGGATGTATACACCAGAGTTGCATGAGCACAAGAAGCAGTTGGAGGAGTTGTAGGAAAAGGGTTTCATCCGACCCAGTACATCTCCATGGGGTTCTCCTGTCTTTTTTGGAGAAAAGGTGGACAATGCCCTCAGACTTTGTGTTGATTATCATAAGTTGAACCATTTGAAGGTCAAGAACCAGTATCCCTTACTGAGGATTGAGGATCTCTTTGATCAGCTTCTAGGTGCCCGGGTGTTCTTGAAGATTGACTTGAGATATGGTTACCATAATTTGCGCATTAGAACATCTGATATACCTCTTACATCCCTCTGAAGCAGGTATAGTCTATATGAGTATGTGGTTATACCATTCGATCTCATGAATACCCATGTAGTTTTAATGGACCTGATGAACCAAGTGTTCCATCCATACATAGATTCCTTCATGGTTGTCTTCGTGGACAATATATTGATGTACTCTCACACTGAACATGACTGTGCTACCCATCTTGATATCATTCTAAGTACACTGAGAGAGCATCATTTATACGATAAGATCTCAAAATGAAACTTTTGGATGGACCAAATTCACTTCTTGGGTCATGTTATCTTAGAGATAGGAGTATCAGTAGACCCAAAGAATGTGAGAGAAATAGTTTTCTGGGAGAAAACGAAGAACTTCTTTGATGTAAAAAGTTTTATACTGTAGGCTGGATACTACACGCATTTCATACAAGTCTTCTCATGCTTAACAGAACCCCTGACAGGTATGACTAAGAACGGTGTGAAGTACTTGTGGTCAGATTCTTGTGAGTGAGCCTTTCAGATGCTGAAAGGGAGGTTGACATCCGCACCGATACTGGAATTTCTAGAATGGGTAAGAGCTTTACTATTTAATGTGATACTTCTGGTATTAGTCTGTGAGCTATAACTATGCAGGGAGAAGGAGTCATTTCATATGAGCCTCAACAGTTGAGGCCTCATGAGAAGAATTATGTGTTGCACAATCTTGAGTTGGCAGTAGTTGTTCATGCGTTATGCTGTAGGACAAATTATCTTCTGGGATATCATTTTGTGGTTTTCACTAACCATAGGAGTCTCAAGTATATCTTCACTCTGTGTGATCTGAATTTGAGACATCGAAGGTGGGTTGAGAACCTTTAGTCTTTTGACTTCGAGCTTGCCTACATGCCTAGGAAAGGAAACGTTGTGTCTAATGCACTGAGTAAAAGGAATCAGATACAGGCAGTCCATAAGGCCAGTAGTGAGTTGCAGCTTATGAATTTTTTCCCTGAGATGCATTTGGAGGTGCACGACAATCATGGGAAGACTATTCTTTCTTTTGTAGCGGTTACCTTTACTCTTCTTGATCGAGTGCGAATGAGGAAACAGTAATATTTTGAAGTCCCAGTCCTATGAAATAGTGTGTTAGGAGAGGATCCTATTATGGGATGGACCATAGGTGAGCATGAGATCTTGTGTTTTCATGGGCGGGTATGGGTGTTAGTAGACATACAAGAGGCGCTGATTTAAAACTTTCATTCCTCAATTTGGGTAGTTCATCCTGGTGTCACCAATATGTATTGTGATCTACACCATCAGTATTGGTGGACAAGAATGAAGAGGGATGTTGTTGGGATTTCCATGAGGTGTTCCACTTGTCAGTAGATGAAGGGGGAGCATAAGAAACCCATGAGACTTTTGTAGCAGTTACCCATTCCCAAGTGGAAGTGGAATGATGTCACCATGGATTTTGTGATAGGATTGTTGAGATCTCCTTGAGGGAATGATGAAGTATGGGTTGTCATTGACATACTCACAAAGGTTTCTCACTTCTTTCGGATCCAGGATACCTTTAGTTTTTATGATCTTGGAAGATTGTACATCTGAGAGATTGTACATTTACATGGGGTTCCTCACTCTATTGTCTCGGACATGGATTCAAGTTTTACATCTCGAGTCTAGAAAGGGATTTGGAATACTTTGGGAACCCAAGTACTTTTGAGTACAACATACCATCCCTAGACAGATGGCCAGTTTGAGCATACAATTCCGGTGCTTGAGAACATTCTTTGAGCATGTATCCTAGATTTTGGAGGTTTTTGGGAGAAGCACAAACCTCTTGTTGAGTTTTCCTACAATAATAGTTTTCAAGAAACTATTCAGATGGAACCTTATGAGGATTTGTATGGTAGGCCATACCGATCACCATTATGCTAGATAAAGGTAGGAGAGGCTGCTATGATGGGTCTCGTCTTGTCTAGGATACCACAGAGCAGATAGAGTTGATTCAGGAGTGGATGGCTACTGCACAGTCTCGATAGAAGTCTTATGTTAATCAATGAAGATAACCTCTAGAGTACGAGGTTGGAGATCCGGTGTTCCTACGTGTCACACTAATAATGGGACACTAGAGGATTAGGAGACAGGGTAAGCTCTCATTGAGGTACATCAGGTTTTTGAGGTGTTGGAGAGTGTTGGGAATATTTCCAATCGGTTGCAGTTACCTCAAAGGTACCATACTATGCATGACGTCTTCCACGTTTCTCATCTTCGATGTTACTTCTCAGACCTTTCTCATGTAATCTCGAGGTGGATGCCTCATTTGACAAGAATCTTATCCAGATTGTTGATCGAAGTGTGAAGGTTCTCTATGGTCGGTCTGTTTCTCTGGTATGAGTGCTATGGAAGCACAAGTGAGTAAAAGATGAGACTTGGGAGAGGGAGGCCGGTGTGCGATCACAGTGTCCGGATCTATTTGAGGATTCTTCTTCTATGTCGCCTTACTAGAGAAATTCAGGGATTAATTTTTTTAAGGGGGGGAAGTTTATAAGAACCCATATCTTCTTTTCAAGTATGTTTTCCTTTTTCTAGTGTTTTTGAGAAAAAGATGTTTTCTCTAAAAATTTCATAAGTACACACCATGTACTTTATGAGTACACATCGTGTGCTCAGTTACTGCAGGTAGCCGGGTGCTTGTTGTGTAGCGGCCATGCACACAACCATGTGAGGTGACCTAGAGACCGCCTAATGTGGGTGACGATAAAGGCAAGTACACTTCGTGTACTTGTAAAGTACTTGTCGTGTACTTTTTTTCATTAAACAGACCGGGGTTGCATCTTATCAATAGAAACACCATCTTCATCGTCTTCTTTGACTGAGAGCACATGTATGACCACGTTTCTTCCCCGAGCCCCCGATCGAGCACCCATTCTCCAAATCGACCACCGTCGATTGCATTGGGATCGTCTCGGTAAGCTATTCCTTCTTCTAGATCATTGTTTCCTTATTCTTTCTCTTTTAAGAGTTATATTCAATTAAGAGTTTTTAGCCTTTCTATATATTAACGGTGTTCTTGGGTGATTCAAGACCTGAGGGTCATATATAACGATCCTAAAACACCGAGGTAGGTGGTTTGTGCCTTTCCGTAGAAGGTCTTTGAGGTATATGTGCACATTTCCCAATACCCTTGAATGGGGTATTGCGTGTTTACTATTTCAGCCATGTTAATTTCTTGCTATGCTTGTATGCTTCAGTAGAAGTTAAATGATTGTGAATATGGTTAATTTCTATGCTTTGGAAGTGTTCTTCCCATTCTTGTTTTCTTGTTTTCACCATTTGGTCTAGCTTTTCCTATTAGGGTACTGTTTACTTTCCATGCATAGTATTGTAAGATGATGTGATTCTTATCTCTCTTGATGTTATGTTTTAGACTGGTAAGAAAAGTAGTTCTTGAAGTTTACTTTGGCCTCTTTGCATTGCTATGCTTGTTTGACTTACACAGGGCCTTGAGAACCTGGTGTAGTGGCCCATAGGGAGAATAGACGTAAGAGCTTCCCCAGAGTGTCTGTTATTTTTTGTTACTATGCGTGACCATAGGGGGAATTGACATAAGTTCTTCCTTAGAGTGTCTGTAGTTCCCCGATACAGGCTATAGGGGGAATGTGACATAAGTGCTTCACCAGAGTGCCTTTTAGTTAATGATATGAGACTATAGGGGGAATTGATGGTGAGTTCTTCTTCAGAGAGTCTATACTTAAGCTGAACCAGATGGGTTAGACTGTGTGAACATCTTAGAGGGCTTCTTGTGTGGTTTTGGTTGAATGAGAGGGGTTAGGCTGAGAGTAATTTCCAAAGGGTTTCCTACATTTATTAGCCATTTACATGATATGTGGAATTGCATGCTTTGAACTGTAGGAATGATTACTGATGTGTACTTCCTTGTTCACTACTTCTTTTTGCTTATTTCCAGCCATATATATTCACTGAGTCTTATGCACAGATCTTATGGTGGCTTCCTACTAGGATTAGTCTCATACCCTATTTGGGTCATGCTTTTTGGCCTAAATAGAACATATTTTTGCAGGTATAGATAATGGAATGAACCATTCTACTTCAGTTACTTGACTATTGTGGAGATAAAGAGCATGGGACCAAGTTGAGGCTTGCAATGCTGGGGAGTTTTATCTTTTTTTTTTGTACTTGGGTTTAGTACTGTATTTCATCACTGGGAAGTGTTTGGCTGCTTTCCTAGATATATGTATCATGCATCATTATATATGTGCTCCCAATGCTTATTTCATTCATTATCCTATTATTTACTATTTTATGCCATTATTACAACTTCTGATAATGTATATATGGTTCTCTTCCACTGTGTTACTCTTCCAACGAGGGAATAATTTCCCCACTATCACACTCAAGGACCTCGCTGCTAGTCGGCCACCTCTGGCATTCAGGGGAGTGTGCTTGAGTCCGTGTGACCAACCATGTATGAAGCACCTCGGGGCGGCTTTCAGAATAGGGATGATACAATTGATAACAATAATCCTTTGGGTTCTATTAATTGATTAAACTATAAATAATAGTGTGATTAAGAATATTAATAGTGAGAAAAATTATAATCATATATAGAATATCATGTCACCTTATTTTAAACCTAAAACAAATTATGTTTATCCTAGAATATTCATTTTCCTAATATATTCAAATGATTCATTATGGTTTTAAAGAAAATGTGAATTATCGTAAGAATATCACAAAGGATTGTCAAACCCGATTAGCAGTAAGTCCCATTTTCATGTACCAAGTCAACCCGGGTCAGGACTGAGACACCTTTTCCAAGCTGTTAACCCAAGTTACATCTATAACAGAACAATGCCCACTTGTAGTATCTAGATAGGCATTTATTACTAGAAACACTCATATAATATCACCCTTACCGATATTCTAAGATGTTCTTATATTCTTATCAACAAATTCTATATTAGCGTTATGTTCCCTAATATATGCGTTATTAATTTAGTTTATATGGATTCTACTAAAATTTCTATGATAAAAACTATAAAAACCCTGTCCTGGTAGCTCAAATATGGTACCTTACATTAATACGTTGGTACAGATACAATACTAGAAACCCAAAAGACTGATCGGTATATAATATTTGGAAAACCATATACAAGGAAAATTTTTACACTACAAATTTAAAGGAAAAAACAACATTGAAAATCAATTGGAAACATTCGTAATCCTCTATATTATCCATTAAATTCATTCATAATAAACATCTTCACATCATGGGAAATATAATACATAGGAAAGGGGTGAGATTAGATACTTAGTAAGGATAATAAATATTGAAGAAGCTATAATAAATGATAATTTGTGGTGAATAACTAAAAACACAAGTCTTTAAATTATAGTCTTGTGTATAATATGATAAGAGGGAAAAATGATTAAATAATTCCGTAAATAATCACATAAGAATGAAAATTATTCATAGATATTCTACTAGTCGAATAATAACATGGTCTTTCAATTTACAATATCATAATGAGGGAATGACAAATTTGAGACATTATAAACATACCATCAAGGCTTCAGTCAAGAAATAATACATAAATGGGTAAAATTGTAGTTTTTTTTGTCTTATGAGACCTACCAATGAATCAAAGAGATATAGTGGGCCCCTACCAGCACTAAACAAGACCAATTCATTCTTCGTATGAAAACGGTTACTCATAAATGACAAAAACATTTATATTGGAAAAACTATCATATGAAATTTAAATAATTTAACCATAAACCATGAATAGTATCAAAATAACAAATCCATAGTCAAGTTGATCATAAAAGCTTCAAAAAAATATGGTATATGGTAGAATAATAGATAAACCTCACTGAAGTACAACACTAAAAAATGGATTTTTGCATATATAAATATACATTAAATGATACAATTGATGAATTTCATGAGGAAAATAATATTTAAAAATTCCAAAGTGTCCAATGCAACCTGAGAAATTTAAATTATAATCTATATGAAGGAATGTAATTAAATGAAGATTAGAGTATCATGAGAATAATAAGGCTCATTATGTGATATATAATAGGGAATTACAAAAAGCACACTCATGTAAGAAGGGATGAACAAGGAATATATATCACATAAGTAAAGGTGACATGAGAAAAAAAACCTTTTTTATATTAGAAACAACAGTTATTTTGAAAAATATTTTGTATTTGTCAAAATATCAGATTGTAAACATGTTTAAATGATAAAATTAAATAGAGGGAATATTAAATTTTACATTAGGGATAAATTATTTCCAAATTAAGTGAAAATATGTACAAATACCATTTATGAATCTTCAAAAATGAGCGAATTTAGTGTGGTTTGTGGGAAAATAATAAAGAGTCTATAAAATAGAAAAAAGTGTTATTTTTTAAAAACAATTGAATGAACAATGATAGTTTTTCATTTTAAAATTAGTGACTTTATAAAATTAATGGTGACCTAAAATATATTATGTAGTGAACTTGAAAATGGGTAAGAAGTCGGGAAGTTCTTTTTAATCGGGTTGGTTTATGGAGATGATTTGACATAGGATCCTTATAAAACATGTAAATACACTTAAAAGATAATAGTATTATTCTAGATTCATTTCTATGGAAAATTAAGAAAAAATTAGCAGACTTGCAAAAAAATAATTAATAATTACATTTGGGTAAAGAGAGAGAAAGCCTAACCTAATTGAAAAAGGGTGGTTTGGGGAGAATCTCTTACCACTTCTTAAAAAATCAAAGTATTTTCCCTATAAATTCAATAATAATCATATGAAACATTTAATACCATTAATTTAAATATATTCATGACATTATACGTCAATGGGTAATATATATACATAAAACGCATGAAATAGGGGATAATAAGTCAAACCTCATTGAAATAAAAGTGAGATGAGAAAAATCTTAATTTATATCCAAAAGTGGTATGCATATTCATATAATTTCCTATATAATAAAATTAGATTCATTACTAATTTAATTTCAAACCTATTAAAAATTAATATTATTTGTTATAATTTTATTATGTTAATTTATTATCTTTTTTGATGTATTATAAAATTAAATTTCATTGTTCGGGAGTGTTATTTTCCTTGGTTCTCATGGTCGGTTTAAGATTATACGCATATAGAAGATCATGTAAAATGAAAATAGTTTTCATGATTTTAATTTATATTTTATTAATTATTTTAATGAATTTTTAAATCTTTATATAAGTCATTTAGTAATTTGTGTTGAGGATGAGTCCTTAGATAATACATTGGGGATAATTATTTAGATTATTTTGGTAGTTTTTCAATCATCATGAAATGATTTCATTTCAATATTTAATATTATGTATATATACTAGTGCAATAACATTATATCGGATTTAAAATATATATTTTCATCATTTTTAACTATAAAAAAAGATTTTATGACCATCCTTGAAGGTGGAATTGAAAAATGAAAACACATCATCTACGAATTCAGTAAATCAGCACCTCACAGGCAATGTATTTATATTTAAAATAAATAGAAAAGGAGAAGATAAATGATGGTGGATTTTCAATTGGATAAATAAAATTATTTTATATCATAGAAATTGTAGTTATAATGTCACTTTTGAATGGAAAGGTGAGGGATGGATAAAAAATAAACGAAATTGAATACAAAATATAAGAAAAGAAAGAAGATTATTACCTATTGAATTATTTTCCATTTCAACCTCATTAATGTGATTGGTATTCTTTTATAATTAATTGGTAACCAATGAAATAAATTTTAAACATGTGTAATCTATAATTTTATAATTTACTAAATTTCATTCATTCCTGTTATTCACATCATATAATAGATAAATATAATAATTAAATAATATTATTTAACAATTTTTTAATCACCATAAGCTATTGAAGAAGTTAAATTTATGAAAAAAGGCATACTATAAATCAATGTGGTGTTACAATATACACCTCATTAAGGAAACAAGTTCTAAATAGGTTTGGTGTCTCCTAGAATTAAAAGTGACAGAAAAATCCAATATCTCAGGTCAAACATCGTTTATATTTGTTTAAATATCCTATATAATAAATATTTATTTATTATATATCAATTAAAGAACCATAATTATATATATATATATATCCATATATGATTTACATATTCTATTTTATAACCCATTCATTAATAATTCTTTATTAAAATCACTATTTTGGGTGATAAGAGCTTCATTTTTCATGTATGTTTTCATTTGGTAGTTTTGATCCATATACTTTAGTCATGGTTTCATTACCTACAGAATTTTAATCATCACATAAATATAATATATTTTTATTAAATATTTATATTCATCCAAAATGTTATAGACAAAAAAATGAAGTGCACCTTTCATGGAGACAGTTGGTCATATGTAGGCATGAATGTTGTTTTCCTTTTATGGTATAGGTAATGATAGAAAGTTAAATAATAAGTCACCATTATAGATTAAAAATTATATCATATATATGATATGAATTCATTAAATATATCTTTATGACCATCCAAGTAAAAGGTAAATGAATAATAAGTAGAATCTCTTCTTATAGGCGGTAGTCCACACATACTCACAAACGATGTTTCCATTTTCCAATGGTTAGGAAGGGAAGATGGTAGATATGATATTATAATTATATAGGAATAATTATGTCATGAATATAATATATAAACATTTAACCTATCTTAATAATCATTCATTAAAGATAGTTATGGAAAATTAATTTTATCATTAAATGGAAATGGTATGTCGTATGTACTCATGAGTGATACATTAACTCCTCATTTGATGGAAATATAAAGAATAAAAAAAATTTGATAATCAAAATAAAATTTTAATTATTTTTTTTACAATTTTTAGTATTATATAATGGATATAACTATTTTATAAGAGGTAAAATAATAAATAAAAATAAATTGATCGGTTAAGGTTATTACACTTCATTGAAAAAAACTCCCTTAGATATCCTCTTAAGAGGTACAGGGTTGGAATTTTGGGGACAAAATCCCCTCTATAATTTTTCTAAGGTACAGTAGAATATAAATTTTCTGAGTTTGTTGGAACTATAATTCACTATGTTATGTAAAGAAAGAGATCAAAGGGGGGCCCTTTATAGTTGATGGGAGGGCACTCATGGAATATTTCTAAATATTATAGTATATTAAAGTCATTCTAATTAAAAATGGATCCAAATGGGCTATTATTGGGAAATTTATAACACTTTCGACTATATATTATCTTTATTTTTTATTTTAATATTTTTTTATTATTCTGATTTAATTTAATAAAATATTATTTTCATAAAATATCATTATTGTAAATTTAGACAGTATTCATTTAATTTGAATTAAAAGAAAAAAATAAAAAAGTTTTAATTTTAATTTATTTCATTTATGTAATAATAATATTTCATATTAATCTAATAAATTCATGGAACACATTAGTTAACTCAAATTATATTAATTTTAAAATTTTTAAATCATTTATTATATTTTTTTATTAACTGTAGAAATACGACATCGATGTTAAATAATAATTTAAGGTCATTATATAATTAATAAAAAATTGAAGTAAATTCATATTATGAATATAATTTCCTTCGGATCAAAATTGAAATGTATATTTATAAATAAATTTCATTTGTTCCAATGTGGACACATAGGAGATATTTAATTCACATAGAGTCGGATTTTGTAACTGTCTCTTATTTAAGTATTATAAAGGTAATTTTCTTGTAAAAGTATCCCATAAATAATTCAATTTGGATCCTATAATGATACAGTTATAATTTTATTTATCCAATAAGAATTATTAACAAACATTACGGTAAAATCACATTGTTTTAACCTAGGTTAACATGATTTACCCATTACCAAGGTGAAATTTTTTACAAAGGTCATTATTAATACGGACAAAAAATGGAAGGTACCTATTAAAACAAATGGAAATAATTATAAAATATATTTATCTATTTTATAAAATATAATTCCTATATTTCTATTAAATTATTTTTAATATAATTGTACAATACTCGATGAAAATGACTTTTTAGAAGAAAAACAATTATTTGTATGTATAAAACATGGTTTATTTGTAACCCATACCTAAAAAATTGTTAAATTGATTTTAAAACATTTTATTAACTATATAAAATATATATTTAATTGAAACCATTCACCATAAATCACCATATTTATTTATTATGATAAAAAAACATTGTTCATATAAATTTTTTTTTAAAAAATATCTTTTACATAAAAATGTCTTTTATTTTCATGTTTAATTAATCAATAAAAAAAATAATTTTAGTTATATGTAAAACATATATTCTGCATAATTTAGTTATTCATGTTCAAAAATAACAAAAAAATACTAGACAATAACTATCACATAATAATATTTTAAAAGTATATCACAGTAAGATTAAACTCAGCAGTTTTTTCACTCAAGCTATGCAAAAAAATATAATTTATTTGAAAATAATATGTGAAAAAAATTATTGGTGTTGTAATAATGTTTTTACCTTCTAGGTAAAAACATTCAGGGGTACACAATCCTAGATAAATTGGGTAGGAAGATTTGACAGTTGTTTTCCTACCTAAGAAAGCATTGAACCTCAATCGCACTTTTTGGTGGCTCCCAAGAAAGCACTACCACAACCTTCACTTGTTCCACTCGACTCGTTATTTTAATATTAATATTAATAGGAAGTGGGCGTATTGAATATAAAATTGACACTTCAATATAATCCTATAAAAATATATCTCTTGGAGTGTTTTCAGGTCCATCCTCAAGTGTCTCATGTTATCCACCTCGGATCTCGAGTACACTATGATGTCGTAGATGAAGTCTTCCATGAACCAATATAATGAGGTATGAAAGATTACATTCATGAGTACCATGAGAACTTCTAAGGTTATCATCATGTAGAGAGGCATCACCAATAACATATATTAACAATAGTGACATTAGAGTGTTTTTTTGGTATGTCCTCATCCTGAACTCAGATATGGTAATAGTATGATCTAAGGTCAATATTTAATAACCATATTTCCCACTTAAATATGTTTAAAAGTTACTCAATAATAATTATTGGACACATTTTCTTCTTTTCACTTTGTTAGGTGATAATAATCCACACAAAACCAAATGCTTCTATCCACTTTCTTAGAGGACAAAACTGGGGCTGCCCAGGGTGACACACTAGGTCTAACCAATCCCATTATCTGTAAGTCATCTAACTGCACCTTTATCTCCCGAATATTAATGGGATACATACAATATTATATAAAAATTACTGGTTTAGTCCCAGACTGCATGTCTATATATAATTCTATCTCCCGTTAGGGTGGAAAGCTTAGAAAATCTTCTGTGAATACATCCTCATAATCATCCTCCCCCACAAGAAGTTAAGGGCTCGTGACATCTAATGATCCAAGGGTAATAGTAGAAAACTAGTGAGTAAACTAACATTTCCTTTTGTGTGAAATCCAATCCTGATCTACCCATTTTTCCTTTTTATCAATGAAGGAAAACATTCTCCAATATCCATAGACACATAACTTCATCAACCTAGAATAGTCAATCTATGAATGAGCTATGTATAGCCCATCAATACCAAGAATTACTTCATAAAGGCTCAACAATAAAACAAAGAGATCCAAAATGATGTTCTCACATCCTAGAGAAAGGTCACACTCTCGGTAGAATTGTTTTATCACTAAATCCCACAAAATATTGGAATCCAAATGCATGTGTTACGATAAATGATTATATGGAATATCTAGGTCTCAAACTAGGGATGTAGAAAGAAAATAGGGGATCAGTCATGTTTATATAAGTGCTATATTTATGATAGAAAAGACCTGAATAATACATAAAAATTTACATGGAGCCTTTAGGTCATAGGCCTCCACTATCTTCACCTATCCTCATCCCTAACTACAAACTCTCTATGCTTAGTGTGGGCCACCTGGGGGTGGTGCTTGCAATAGATCAAATCACCATCCACATACTACTTCTTTCCCAACTACATGGACACATCCTCTTCCAAATTTACCTACCTTATGAAACTTGTGTTTCTACTTGAGTTGTCTATCAGCTATCTCTATGTCATCTATATGGTGGGTTGGAAAATCCCACACAAGATTACCCCAATCATCACAAAAGTAGCACCCACCTCTCCCTATGCTAATGAGATCTCTCTTCAGATCCTTGAGCTCTAGAACCTATGTATTGAAACTGTCTATAGAAGCATTTCACATGCCCAAATCCTTTTCTATACCATTTTTGACCCACTATTGACATCTCAAATCATGTGTTCCAACTACCTATATTAAATATTTGCATCTTCTCTACCAAAAATCACTACACTACCAAAGAACATTCAAACACTCCATTACAAGTAGGAATGAAAAGACATATCATAATAGAACAGTTGTATTTTTAGATACCATTATTGAAATACCATTCTTAGAAGAAGATTTCTCAAATAATATCAATGGAGTGTTTTTAGAGTTTACTGAACCTCAATGAAAACTCATCCACAATCCTATTTCCCCATTCAAGTTGTGGAATCTCTTGGACATTCCCTAATCACAACACAGATATGGATAAATCCTCTATAAAAGTATGATAAAACTCTATCCACAAATGAGTTATCCCAACATACAAAATATTCACTAGGAACCACCATCATGTTGTTGGAACTATGAAGAAGGCTCACCTCTAAGACCATCATCTAATCTAGGGGTGTCCTAACAAAGAGTAAAAGTCACGTGACTACCTCAAGCCCATTTTCAGCTGCCAAAAGGCCTAGCTCACCCAAAAACAAGAGTGGTATCTATTTTTGATAAACATATAGTGTACTCAACCAATGAGCCTCATATATCAATACTATTGGTAAAATATACTACTCAATAGTTTGTGTTAATACTAGTAAATCTCCTAGAGGTGACACCTACAAAACATGTCCATGTATTGAAGCCATTTCACTAGGTGGTTCATCATCATTATCAAAGAATTAAATCCTATATAGAAATCATCATGTTGACATCCTAAAAAATAAAATATGTATATCAGTTAAGTGTATCTCTAGGAGTTGGAAAGAAAAGGATCCTAAAACCTAAATTCATTCCAAAGTGATGTGTGTACCAATGTTTTTCCTATAACTAGTGCCAACATATACCGACCCAACAAGAATATTATAATAGTGCACATGAATGGATATTCTAGTCATGGAACAAATACTACATTCCTTGGCCTCAGAGCTTAAATTGAATCACATTAACATTATTTTGCTAATTTTTAAACCAATAGCAAAGCTAAACCATATCCAAACATCAGTTATAAGATTAAACTTCACTGATTCTAATCTGTCAATACATTATCTATTGGGGTCTTCTTGGACTGGTAGATGCCATGGGTGACACCACTTTCACACATCCAAATGAAAAGGGGATAGATAAAGGTATTGAGTAGAAAAATCACACACATGGGTGGTGTTAGCATCAGGTACACGTATAAACGAACATATCTCATAATTCCCATACAGTGTGAAAATGTGAAATAAAACATTTAAAAATGATTTCATACATCTATATCTAAAAATTAGAGTGTGAAAAAGGTACCATAAGTCATTATGGGACAAATATAAGCCCATAAATAGTAAAATAATTCCATCCTTCTAGAAGAAGGGGACTGTAATTTAATGCAAAACCTAGTAGAAACCATGGTCAGTCATTCTCAACTATACTCTATCTACTCTTGGTCCACAAATTACTGCACAAAATTTCCACTCATTTACATAATATGTGACATGTGTGGGTAGATACCATGGTGGGGTGAGTATGGGAACACCTAGTAGGACACCATCACACCATCAAACATAATAAAATAAGATATTAGTCATCTTGTCACATGGGAATATCAATAATAATATAATATAATTATAATAAAAACATCTAGATATACTCATGATATAAGCTAATTCTTAGGGTGTTTTGAAAATTATAAATCCTTCCTAGGATGTGTGTTCAATGTTTCAGGTTACCAATCATCTAGTAGATCACACTCTATAATATTGATAAAACTTATGAAGATCATGTAGGAGGTTGTTCTCTTAAGGCCTCGCCATGATGAAGTATTCACTGGAATGTGGAATATGTTGTAACATAGATAGGGAATCTCACCCTAGTCAAAGTGGTATACTAACGCACATATGAATTAACATAATATAAAGGGTTTAAATACCCATGAATGATGGTCATTCCAATTTCTAACACCCATCCTAGTGAAGAATATAAGATTGAGGTTCCTTCCCTGGGTCTCATGGGGGATTAAAAAAACACTATCTGACACTGATCCCCAAGAGGGCATCAAATATTATGCTAAGGAGAAGATTCATCACTCTAATATCATGGGGGATTAATTAAGGGAACACAACCTAAGGAAAATTGTAAAATTGAATAGAAAAAGGGTCTCAAACCATCCTAGAGATAGTAAATATCATATACATTAATTATACTACATTTCAACCCTACCCCAGGTCATCCCATGTGCTCTATCCCAATTCTATGTACATCAGGACATGCTCCTGTACTTTGATCATTTCTATGTACATTGGTATTCCATGTGTACCTAGTCATGCATGAGTACAAGACCATACTCATGTACTTTATCCATGCTTGTGTACTCTGTTCATGCATATATGCTTCGACATTCCCATTCTCGTGTACCCCTAGTGTACATGCTGAGCCAACAACCATGGGTTAAATGACATGTAACATGTGTCACATAGAGTGTGATATTATTTTCTACACATAAACTATAACACCATAGTTGGGGACCATATAGTATGTGTTATATTGATTACATGTCTTGTAGTCAGAAATTTTCTAGAACTGATTGGTTCTTATAGTGTTCTCCCATTCCTCTTTCACATTTAATTTTGACTCAAATCCTACCCATGATTTTTTTATTTGAGTTGATCAAGACTCCCCATCATTAGTGTAAGGATTCCAACCATTGAATCCACCTGTGAATAAATCTTGTCACACCATTCCATTACCTCATACCAAATCATGAACCTTGATATATGATTTGAACATTTATAAACCTTGGTATTCACCACATCATGATTATTTCCTCGATCTTGATCCATATCCCATTTTAATGGTCTATTTCACAAAATAATGACATTCACAATGATTGTCCACCTGGTATTTGTTGAACTATTTTCCAAATGGAATATCAATGATGAGTGCATGATGAATGGTGGGAGGAATAGATCAAAAAAACTAGATGAATTAGTCTCATTATTTTTTTGGGTTCCCCTGAATCCATTTATATTATAAGGATTAATGAATAACCAAATATCAAAATTAATAACAAAATCAAATATCTATAATTATAAATATATATCTAAAATAAATGTTCAATCATTGAATAAGTTTTTATTGGAATTAATTATCATTTTATGTGGGAGAAATAAAAATAAAGTAATATACAAACAATAAAACTCTCATATCCTATGTTTGGGTCCATTATTGATGAGGAACACTTTTGGGATATTTTCATTAACAAGATTCACAATATTCATTGGCACACCAATCATCAAAGCATGATTAGTTGTTCAACATCAAAGAATGCTCCTCCAATGTCCCTTATCTCAAAATTAAGGGTTAAAAAACTAACCATATTTATTTTACATAGTTATGTTTAAATATATGATATTATTTAATGAATTTATAATAAATAACAAATTTATTTATTTATTCATCAAATTATTATTCATCGCATGAATTCACCTAATCTAAATAACTTATGCATAAAAATATTATGTTGTGACATGGGTGAAACCCACATTACATATTTTATAGTGGTCTCATATTTCAAATATGAGACCTTATTCAAGAGTTATTCGATTATTTTAGAAATAAATAACTTGATATATACTATATTTACTATTTTTATTATTTCAATACATAGGCTCTCCATGTGTCGAAATTATGCTCTGCCCCATCACTTAGCTCCAAAAAATATTTCTTAAAAAATTATAAATCATTATAAAAAAAATTATTATATCCCTTAATCATCTCAACTATGATAGATTAATGACCTGATTACCTTTATGGAGACCATCTACATAAGGGTAAACCATTTTAGAATATAAAATTCAAGAATATGTAACAGATCAATATTTTTTGTTTTCTTCATCATTTCCAAAATGGTTTCATTAATCTTTATCATATATTCATTTTGATTCCTTGATTAGGACTAATATAATATAATAACCCTTATTAGATATAATTGATGAAATTAGAGACCATATCTGTGAATCTTCATCCAAGATAATAGGAATCATGCATATAAAAACCAAATGTCAATAACATAGTAAAATCGAGCGCATTTTGACCGAAGATACAGAAAAACCTTTGATATTTATCTTTATATTAATTTGATAATGATAACATAGTGGAAAACATTGTAATACCACCTCCATAGTGTCTCCATGAGCTAATTTTAATAATATATTATGCATGTAGTATTCTCCTTTCTCTCACAATGTGTCAGTATCTCTAAATACAATGAAATAAGGAGAATATATACATGGGTTTTAGGGAGTTTCAAGTATAGGAATAACACACAAACACTTAAATTTTATGATAATGGTATTTATAAGTACTTCTAGAAATATCCTCTGTAGTTTATTCGTTAACTCAAGTGTTTCAACACATGAGTTAATTCTTCAAATAATATAAACATTCCTAATATAAATGTAACTCTACAAGCATGCTTCATTATATAAAAAAAATCTCTTAATTATATCCAATGAAACAAAATATAAATAATGTCCAAACACCATGAAAAAATATATCCAATACATGAAAATCATAATTTAAGTTTTACCATATACACAACCCATAAATACTCCATATATAAATTTGGCTTTAGAGAATATCTCCTTGAGAAACATAAATCTGTTACCTTAAGTTTGGTCCTGATTTGTACACATTCAAATATACTATAAAATAAATTCATATTTATTATTAATATATTCCAAAACAATATTAATATATTACTTACTATTCATTATTCCTTTATAATTTGAAATTCTACTTTTATTAATACTTTCTTAATTAAATAAAATATTTAGGTGAAAAATAGTTGGATTTCCACGTATGTTTTGGATCAATAGTTATTAATACAAAACCTTTTTCATGGTTTTTTAATCTTCAAAATATTGTTTATTATCACGTTCATTTATAATATACACATTTTTAATTAAACAAATAAAGTGGTGTTGGAAAATGAATCACATCACTATAAGGATATAGTAGTTAACATGTATGAGTGAGTGTCGTTATTGTTTTCAATTGAATGGAAAAGTAAAAAGGTAGATAAGATATTATAATTCTCTAATAATAATAAATTCTTAAATATAATATATAATCATTAAATTGATCAAGATAATAAATCATGGATTATATATATAGAAAATGAATCATATCGTTATGTGGAGGTGATAGTCCACATGTATTCATAAGTGATACATTCTTTCCCCATTTGATGGAAAGGAGGTGGAAATGGATAATTAATCATCATAATAAAAATATTTTTAAATAATATTCAGAATTCATGATTTTATAATTAAATTTTTTAATTTATTTTTATCATAAAAAGAAATAAAAATTAATGTACTCAGTTAAGTGTTATACCTCTTCATTATAAAACATCCATTGGATTACACCTTAATCATTGAAAGGATGGTATTTGAATCAAACCGGGATCTCTATGACATGAATATGGATTCCAGAAAGGTGTTATAGATGATAATTGTTTATCTTTAGGTCTCATTAATTTTATTAAATAGAGGATACGTGGTATCCTTTTATATGGGTGGGGAGGAGACCATTAAAATTTTAATAAAGATTAAAATTTAATAATAACATACTCTAGTGGAGTTTCTCAATCATTAAAAATCCTAAAATATATAATTTATAAGGTAAAAATAAAATCAACCAATAATATTTTAGAATTGGTTTTGTAATATTATAGACCTTATAAATTTTATTAAACCTTTATGAATACTTGTTTTAACCTTGACTATGGTAACATATTTTTAGTCTTTTTACTATTCATTATGATAAAAAATAATTTGAAATTATTAAATTATATTAATTAATATGGGTAAAAATATTTCATCCATTTTATAAGAATAATTTTCTATAATTTTCATAAATTCATTTAAAACTAAGTGCACAATACTAATTGAAAACCATTTATAGAAAGATTCATTTTTAAGAATAAAACTGTGTTTTCCTTCATTCCATACAATGAAAATACTTTGAAAAAGGGATAAAATATTTTATAGAATATGGCTTCTAAAAATTTCATTAAAATTAGTCCTAAATAGGGATTAATATAATGTATTATGAAAAATACACATTGTTCACATAAAAACATTTTTTAAGAAAAAAAATCTCTTTTTACCATGAAGTTATTTTATTTTCAATTCTAACCAATTAAAAACGAAATTGTTTTATAAAAAGGTAAAAAATAATTTTTAATAATTTACTTTTTACTATTTAAATACACCAATCCAAAACATAGGTTATAACTACCACATTAAATAATAATATTTTAAAATAATATCACAATTTTTTTAAACTCAGTGTTGCGTGCAAGGAATGTTATCAAAGATTTAAAATATATTAAAGATAAATTTATCATAAAATAATGGAATGTTAAATTATACCCCCATAAAATAATTTTTACAATTAGATTTCAACACTCTGATACAAACTTGTACATATATTTTTGACTCATCACATCTTCTTGTTCCCACATAGCTTCCTCAATTTTCTCATTGAAAGAAAAGATTGACTAGTCGAGTATTCTTGTTCCATGATACAATCCCCCTTAAATAAAGAATCTGATTTTTTTGTTCATCATAAGAGATATAATGATCTAATGGAATAACCACTCTATTTTTTATAATTTAAGGATAAGGTATGTACTTTCTCATGAGTGATTCATGGAACATATCATGAACTAGAGAGAGAATCTATGAATGTTACAAGTGATAAGAAACTAACCCGATATAATAAATAATTTTAAATGGATGAATATATATATGGATTATTTTTCCCTTTTCATAAAATATCATAACTCTATTACAAGGATAAATTTATTGGAATACCTTCGGACCTGCTTCGAACTTCATATCTTGTTGATAATTGTAAATTTAAATTCTTTATTGAATTTGTGCTTCCCAGATGTAATGTTGATTAACTCTCAACTCATATACAATTTTATAAACTTGATCAAGTGCAATTAGATTTTTTTTCTCTATAATTATCCCATAATGTTTGAGTTCTTCACATCATACTGTACAAGGTTTCATATGGATCCATATGAATGTTCATGTGAAAGCTATTGTTGTATGGAAATTCAACCATAGAAATGTGTTGATACCACCACATTTAAAATCCATAAAACATTATATTAATATATCTTCTTTGGATTTAATGGTCCTATATGACTAATTATATATCTATGGATGATATTTTTCTTGAACATCATGTCAATATACATAACCTACTATACATATCTCTTTATCCTTGATTTAAACCTCAAAACGGAGTCATATATGATTGAGAGTGGAACTCCATGAAATATCACAACTTACATAATATATATCAGATAAATATGATCAATATATTGAAAAAATATAATGGATGTTAAATGCACTGATATCGTAATTTGGATGACTATACACCAAATAGTATTATTCCATTTTGATATTTTTTGGAGTCTAATAATGATATACCAGGTAATGTTATCTATTTTCCTTTATTGTATGGGTAATGGTTGTTGTATTCCCTTGGAATTATTCCTATCATCCATAAATTGCTAACATTCCAGTCATCAGGATACATATTATGTAATATCCCTTTTCATGTTATCCCACCAAAAATACTTCTTCTGATCTCCAAACATCTTTGCGATTCTATGTTGAATAGAGATTGATGAGATATGAGCCTTATATGTAGATCCTTATTCAAATTTGGTATTTATGGAAAACATACTACAATCATGGACCTTATTGTTTCATAAAAATCATTTTGGAAATAAGAAAATTTTCTCACCTTCTTCAATAGTTTCACATCCTCCTTATGTGCCACTTTAATCCTCACATGGTTGAATGATTGGACATTCATCTATGAAAGATATGACTAATCACCTTTCATCATTATTTAAGGATAGAGATTTAGTAAACCCATAAATATTATATCTCTTTCAAACCTCATCATGTATAATCTAGAATTTTATTTACATATTATAGCATCATCCACCAAGTTTCCCTTCTTAGAGTCTCAGTGTATTAAGAACTAATAATATTTAATAAACTTCAACCATATCCTTTTAATAATATTAAAATATTTATTTCTAAATATATACTTCATGTTTTTTGGATAATTATATATATCACTTCATTCACCATATATATAATTCCTTTATATTTTCTGTGTAAAAATTACTTCTACCAACTCCAAATATTGTGTCAAATAAATTTTGTAGTGTGATGCATAACCTATCAGTATATCATTTTGTAGGAGGTTGTATCACAATACCTTATTTTATGTGTCACTAAATATTACAAACCCTTCACTACTATAAATTATTGTAAGTACAGGTTCTTAGACTAACCTATTTTCATCTCCTTGAAATTTTCATCACTTTCATTTATCAAAAGTAACTTGGAACCCTTCTGAGTAAACATGGTTATTAGATTAGACAATCATAATAAAAATGTTAAAAAGCATAAATTGTATACTTCCAACCAAAAAAAATACATCTTGATTTCCAGGTTTGGTCTAGGTCATTGTTCAATAAATTCTATTTTGAAGGATCCACTAATGTACCCTCACTCAAGATTATACAACCTAGGAATGAGACATTTTTTAACCCAAATTCACACATATTAAATTTTACATAAATATTATATTTCCTTTGGGTCTCATAGAAATCATAAAAATTTATTCATGATCTTTCTTTCTCTTTGAATATATAATAATATCATCTATAAATACTACAAAAAATTAATCTATGTAATCATTAATCTGTCAAATAATTAAATCCATAAAGATAGTAAGAGAATTGTTAAGTCCAAATGGTATCACTATATATTCATAATGACCATAACACATCTAGAAGGATACCTGGAATATATCCTCATTCTTGACCTTCAATTTATGATATCTAGAATGAAGTTCAACAATGAAAACTATTGGGCTCAAAAAATTTGATCAAAAAATTCATCAATATGGGGAAGAGAATACTTATTATTGATAATTATCTTTTTATTTTCTTGATAATAAATTAAATGATTCATTGGGCCATATTTATTCTTAAGAAAATGTATGGGATCACCCTAAGGTGATGCACTAGGGAATATGCATCCATTATCAAGATTCTCCTAGAGTTTCTCCTTCAATTCCTATAACTCAAACGAGGATATTCTATATAGAGTCTTTGAAATAAGTGTAGCACCATGTATAAGATCTATTGAAAACACAACGTCATGATTTAGGGGAGGACATGGAATTTTAATAAGATATGAATTAGCATAATCTAAAATAATATGTATGTATTATATTTCTGATTTTCTCCACAACCATTTGAGAAAAACATCCCTCATGAAATGTAATAATACCCATACAATAGATTTAACTTCCATTATATTTTCATATTCAAAATCACACTAAAATTAGAACATAGATTGATTCAAAATATCAAATATGAATTACCTATCTCATTAATTGATATTTAATCTATATAAAGAGAGCCAATCCACTCCAAAAAGCATTAAAAAATAAACAATCAAGAGAATCAAAAGATTATTAGGAAGAAAATTCCCCAAACTTATATCATAGATGAACTATAGAGGTGAGATATGATCATTATTTCTTGATGATTTTTTATTATTGAATAATTATATCATCCTTGATATGGTGATGTGATACCCTTAAAATATTCCCCATATTCAAAAGAATTGTTAGATCTAGAATAAAGAAATATATTTTCAATTTTAGAGTGGATGGTAAGTGTGTGTTTCATCACTTCACCCTTTTAACCCAATTCAGAAGTTGTGATTACATTATATTTATCAATGTATCAAAGATTAAGAGCTTATTAAAGATAATTAACATCATTATCCCTCATATTTGGGAGCTGATTTCATAATTTTTTCACACTTAGAAATTATTTCATTGGAATGTTTGTGGAAAATATAGTTTATATTTTTTATTTTCCCATTCATTGATTATACCCTTCACATATCTTTGTCATTTTTATTGTCGATATAATTCTTTTCAATAGATAAAACACTTACTATAATCCATAAGGAAATTTATTCCATGCCTTATACCACACTTCATTCTTGAAGGGAAATTAATTTTCTTTTATCTATGTGTTTTGTTTTTAAAAATTTCCTTAAAATTATATAATTATTTTTCATTAACCAAAACAAGGATAAAACAAAGTGTCTCCAATTTCCAATTCCATATTTATAGAATATTGAATAATTTCTTCATGGGTATAAATTTTTTTATATACAATTACTTTTGAATAAATTGTCTAAATCTTGTAAATAATTGGTCAATTATTATTTAGAAATTAATGATGAAACTAGATGTATGCCATGGAAGTCAGGTAAAATTTTCCTCATAGGTAATAATAGATTCTTCATCATTTTTTATTTGTTTTAGAAAAAATCTTTCTATTTTATTGAGAATATTTTGGATATAATAATTATTGAAAAATACATTCTTAAACCATTATCTTACCATAGAGTCAATTTCTTCCTCTTGCCACAACTTCTTATTAATATTTGACCATTGATCTACATCATATTCCAAGAGATATATTTCTAAGAAAATAATTTCATGTTCCAAATGAGGAATAATGGAAAATATAATTTCAATCATACTTATAAATTTTTCATCAATTAGTTGGTCAGAAAAACAACTAAATAAAGGTTTTTGTTTCTTCATAAAAGACATAAAAGTGAGTTGTTCCTTCCTTTGGATGTTTGGAAGATAATCATGATTAATATTACCATTAAAAACCTGAGATATTTTAGTTAGAATATCCATATGTGTTTTCATCCCAACTCCCATTTCATTAGGTTTATCATGATTAAATTCACTTAATTTCCCGTTACATTCATCATTATAATAATTCTCCTAGGTCCAGCCATTAACTAATACCAAAAATAATAGTGTGAACCATTGTAATCATAGTGTGTTGTTATATAATCATTAAAAATCATTAATATGATGCTTGAATCATGACATATTATTTTTAGTATATGAAACCTCAGGTTTAACCTAGGTTATTCGTGGTCATCATCTATTTAAAAAATTTATAATGGTTCATAACACAAATTTTATTTATATATTGAATTTCCACTAGAAGTTTCTATCCATGTGTGTATTCTTAGGCCCATTCATCATGAATCAGGGATAATTGAGTTCATACCCAATACCCCCCATTCAGAGTTATTAAAACCAGGTGTATCTTTTCTAAATTTGAATCCACATACTAATTTCATGATTGGGATTTATTTTCTAGTAAAATCACACAATATAAACTATACCAAATATTCTTGGAGTTTTCCAACACATAGACTTATCCCCATTGTTTTGAATACATTTCACTAATCCTAATCTCCAATATTAACTAATCCATTCTACAATACAATATAATGTGACTTGAACATTTCATGTATATAAATTATATCATTTTAGATTAATATTAAATACATATTATAAAAAATAAATCCCCCCAAAAAATAAATATTACAGTCCTTGGAAACAAACTAAATAAGTATATAATTTCAGAACTTATATTTAACCTCGAATAGAAAGATCTTCTAGCATAGTTCATTTCTTAAGCATACCCTAATTAAAACATTTCATTATAACTTGGGGAAAAAAAAAATAAGGAAGGCCTCATATGCTCAAAAATGGTAACTATAATCGATATAAATCAACGAACACAAGTGAGAATATGATAAAGATAAAGGTATAATAACATGATCATATCTTATAATAATCATATAAAATCATTCAAATTTCCTTAATCATAAACTATGGGAAAAAATGATTCCTCTTGAAAAAAATACATAATTCATAAGTGTTAGAATTCAACAATAATCAATCTATTTCATGATATCAAAAAAATGATTAATAAATAAGTTTTTTCATATAAATATTCATAGAAAATCATTTACTTAATCAAGAATCCCTCACAATTCAATAAAAGTGGATTGAGTTCACTCCACATTCCATAAATTCCTTATTTAAGGTCTACTCACAGTACTCTTGTAGAGGATAGAGTCCTATACTAAACTAATTTCACTCCCCATTAAAGTTATTATTATATTATGAGATATTCAACTGTACCTAATGCATTAGAGGGTAATATATTTTGTAGAAAACATATATCATAATGAAAGTCATGCATTTCGGTCCTAGATGATCAAAAAACATTCATCATATCATGTTCTATGGAAATAAAATGGGTTTTATAAACATTTAATAATTTCAACATAGAATAATAAGAGTAAAATAAATGGTTTTAATAATGGTTTCATCATAATAAAATTATCTTATGGGAATGAAATCATTTTCATACAATTATGTTTCAATAATCATAATCAAAATCCATTAAAAGAAAGAATGTGGATGGTATCATAATATAATATTCACATTGAAGAATAAAAATATTTAAAAGATGTGGACATTGATAAGAAATAAAATTAAAATATCATTCCAACATTTATTTAAAAACATGATAAAATATCCTTATATTTTGATAACATTTAATCTAATGATTTTAAAACATATTGAGAAATATATTTTATGTAAAAACATCCAAGGAAATTTTTAATTAATGTGTCAATGGAAATAACAATCATGGTTTTGGGAAAATATATTCATGTATTATACAATAAAAGAAAAATTATATACAGACCTTTGTAAAAAGTTAAAATTTACTTAAAAAAAATCTTTATATTAAATAATATTAACTCTTTATATTACTCATTATATGGAATTTTAATTTCTATATATGACATTTCATGAATTGAAAAACTTCTTATAATATATTTTCCTACATAAAGGTTTCATATAATATAAATATAATATAACCAAATATTATTCAAACATTGATTAAATTGGTAATAAAAACAATTTTTATGATATTAAAGTCATTTCCCTAAATTATTATTTAATTTGAACTATTATTGTAAATTAATTATAAACAATTCCTAATGTAAATATAATTGCATTATATTGTTCCTTATTTTGTAATATATAAACTCTTTTTAAATTATAAATAATTATAATTAAATAGAAAAATAATTTAATTTATAATTCATTTCGTATAGTTTTGATAAAATGTATTTTAATAATAACTCTTAATATTTAAGAAACATTTAATAATAAAATTTCGCAAAACATTTATTAATTAATTAAAATCGGTTTATATTTAATTAATTTATAAAAACATTATAAATTAACAAATATAACCAAAATACTATTGATCATTAATTATAAACAATTTATAAACAATAAATTCAATAAATAATTGAATATAAATAATAATGAATTTTTTCTTCCCAATTGTACTACAGAATTCATATAGAATTATATATAATGATTGAAATGGTGTAGATCTGTATATTACCAATAAAACATTATGATTGATAAATATAATACTAAAAATGATAAAATTTTACACTTATAACCATATTTTATGGTTGAATATCCCAATAACTCATTAAATACAACATATCAATTCTAACAATACACAAGGATATCGTATTTGCGATTCAATGCTCTATTTTTTTAAATATTCCTAGGGAATCATAATTTATGATAGGTTATATTCATTATCTATAACTAGTATAAAATATAGAATTTTAAAATATATAATGACTTATTATATCTTATATTTTATTTCATTATATAGAATTTGTGAATCAAATTACTATTCATATTTAATAACTGCTATTATATCATGTCATGTAATTAGAATTTATTCAAATACATTGATTATTTCATGAATCTAAATACATGGATTACTCTGATAAATATATTTTTATTCTTAGGAGTCTTTTATCAATTAATATTTTTTTAGAATAAATTTGAAACCTATCACAAGATCTCCATGCATAAATTTATTAAAACACAATAAACTAGAAATAAATTTTTTTTAAACAATGTGAAACTGTCACTCAAGTAGCTAATGTAACTTCCTCACCCGATGGTTTTGAGGATTTTCAATAAAGGTAAATTGAATAATTACCCCCTCTAAGATATATTCATGCGTTTTTATAATTTTTTTATAAATAATGGGTATACATCATTGAATCCATCCTGGTAATTTCTATTTAATTCCATGAGAAAAATATCAATGTTATTTTCTGAAAGAGATTTAATCCTCTTATATATTATTATTTTAGGAGGTATTGATCAATATAGAACATAGATCTTCCTTAATTCTATGGTTCACATAGCTAATTTCATTTAAAATAGTTAATATACATCCAAAAAATATCAATGTAACATATTTAATTTACTATTTCTACTCTTAGATTTTTCAGGGATAGAAGATGGATCTATAGGTTAGGATATTAGTGATGATGTGGGGGTATTGTTCCTTCCAATTTAGTGACTCATTTATTCCAAATAAGAGGGTTATTCTGATAAAAAATATATAATGATAGTAATACCAAAATTTTCTAAACCTTTTCTCTTCTTATGGGGTTCATGTTTAGTTTATCGAATAACCCTTTTTGTGTCATTTTATTGATAGTCAGACCCACACTCATGTAAATTTTCTTATGGTATATACTAATTCACATCAATTATGTATTATTAATATCATATATCACTGCTGGCTACATAATGGAATAATCATTATAATTATTATATGAGAGAGAAATAGTCTGAGGGTTCTTCTCCATAGATATTGCGACCCATATAACCCAATGAGTTCCCAAATATGGATTTTTCCCAATTCAATTGATGGGAAACAATAATTATTTTATGAGTTTCCCATAGAAACTGGTTGGACTGATTTTTGAACCATTTGGTTCAATAATCTTTATTGAATTATATACCATAAATTTATTTGTATAGCTTTCTTAAAATCCATCTTCTTATTTATTGATATTCATGAAATTTTAATAAAGATATATCAATATATAATACATCATCTTTACCATTAATAATGTATTTTAGGAATTGATAACAAAATGAGGGCACTAATACATGCATATAGAGCAAAAAACATTATAGAAAGTCATTAAATGGTTTGTATTTCTTGAATAATTTGAATTTCGAATCCTAAATGAAATCTCTAAACTAATTCATCAACTTGACTATTTACATTGGTTATAGCTATAAATTTTCAGGTTGGAGGGAAATAAGTCAACCTCATTATAGCTCAAATGTAATATGATTTATATTGTGATGAGATTGATCCCAAAACCATAATTAGCTAAGGCTCTATGGATGTTAGTATCACCAAAATTTCCAAATATAAACAACGGTCTAACATTCCACTGTATAAATGTTTCCCAATATTTATTTGTGAAATAAATGGTTGTATGGGATTCAGTGAATCGATTCTCTATATGATATACCGTTTTTGTAGAAACATTATTTATGTAGTATTATGGTCTTAAATGAACCACAATGAATGTTTCCTGAAGTTCTTTCGAAATAAATTATGCATCTAATATTATGATACATGTTGAGATAATAGTGTTATATTCCAGGATATCATACATTTCGAAAAAGGGACTATTCTTAATGTTATGAGGATGCTCCTTAGTTTTAGATTTAATAAAAAAATCTGAGTATGTTCAAAACTCGTTTTATTAAATGGAAATGGGAGACATCCTCTCCATCTATGAGTAATGATAAACAAAAATTCACATAGTTTAATGTTTACTAGAAAATATTTTATTTATTAGATGGTCTTGTAGTTTAATATGTAATGAATAGGCCATTACAGATATATGAAATTATTTATATTGTTTATAATGCATTGACCTTTGGGTTATTGTAGTATGTATTGTTTAGAGAAAATGATTTTTTCTACTGTAGTTTATTTAGACCTTTTATTCCATATCCACTTCATCCTCCTCCATGATTTTGGTTGGGGAAATCAAGTTCATATGATTCATTTTCATTATTTAAGGAGTGTGTCATGTGGTTGACAGTGACATATTTATATTTTCAATCCATATATGATGGTGGTTTCATTTGGTGAAGAAATTCTCATCCTCCAAATTATAAGGTAATGTAGTCTTGAAGAGTCTAGAAACTCTTTTTTATATGCACGAGATGTTATTCCCAATACATGTCATATACATATCGTTTTCATTAACCCTAGTAAAACTATGATGATGAATATGTAACCTCTAATGACACAAATAGTTATTGGTTCAGAACCAGTTAATTTAGTTGTTCCTGGAGTATTTCATCTTTGAGGATAATAGATTTCTTAGTCATAAAATCATTAAATATTTATGTTTTACAACTTTGAATTTTTCAGATTCTTTATTTTTTTGGTATAGTGATAGATTCATTAGTCACCGGTGGTTGGGGTTTACCCCACTTCACTAACTCAATGTCAATAATATTCTATATTTTTTCCTTGAATTTGAAAATTATTCCACTTTATTCCCTATAATGTAGTTGAAGGGTAAATAATTAGGTGGTCATTCTGGTCAACATCATTGGGAATTTTGACCTCTAAAATTCATTCCATGTTCTTATCTAAACTAGTGATGAAGAATCCTAAATCCTGTTAATTTTATAATTAACTGAACATAAACATTGTTTTTTAAATTTCTTGGTGATTTTCACCATCATTTTCATCCTAATGAAGGGGTTATAGTTATTTTATTGTGTTGGAGGATTCACCACCTGATATTGAGTGAGTTTAGGGCTCAGAGCTAGTGTTGACACCTTCTTCAGTTTTCAATTAATTATCATTGATCTTCTATATTTCTTCACTTGTGATGATGGTATTTTCCAAGACATAGAATAATAACATCAAATATTATCTTCTGGTCACTATTTGATGGATACAAACTCAGAAAACCAAGTATGGTACATCAAGGTAATGAGAGGTGTTTGCAACTTATCCTTAATATTTTATAATCATATCTCTAAAAAATTATTTTTGGGAAGTTTCAGATTCAATGGATATTTAAAAAATTCCACCATTGAATGTTTTCTTATTCCCTCTCACATTCACAGTAATTTCAATTCAAGAGATTAAGGACTATCATCTTCTTTATTATACAGTTAAAATAATAAAATAAAATTCATTGAAAATCATCCCAATTACTGAAAAACCTAGTTTTTAAGTCATTATACTAAACCAATATGTGTTCCTATAGAATCTAAATGATACACATGATCTTTTATGCCTCTTGTTACTCCAAAATTCCCATTATAGGTTCAAATATTAAACCCATGTGCATATGATGATACTCTGGAATTACTTTTTTGTTTAATATTAGGAAGGTGGGATTCTCAATGTTGAGTACTAGAAGATTCAAGTTAAACCATTCAAGATATGGATTCCACATTTTCTATACTAGTGTATATTTTCATTCACAGAATTTATTAAAACATATTGGGACACAATATAGTTAAGGGGTTCTAATGGGATTATCAAATGTGGAAATTCACTAGTAGTGGTAAGGGAATATTCTCTCTTGGATGGATCTCTATTTCATATGGTTGGTATGTAGAGACCATAGCTTGATGTATATAGACATTACATTACTTTTGAGGAATACTTATTAAATGACATAAACAGATGCCCAAATACCATATTAGTTTAGTGTCATTGGAAACTCAGAAAATAATCTTCTAATCATGGTGAAAGATCTTAAACATCTCCCATAAAGATCTCCACCTTTTGGTTTCTTACCTAAAACGATTCTTTATATCCTAGGGAAAATAATACATATAAAGGGTGATCTAAAATTCTCAGTAAGGGTAAGAATGGAGAAAATAAAACAAACTATATAAATTTGAATTTTGATGAATAAACATAATGTTTAATCATCAAAATCAAGAGAAATGACATAAAACATGGAAGTACGTAAGGCATAGATCATAATGGAACATCAATCATGCTAAAATAGCATGGGGAATAAAACATGTAATTGTGGAAAACCATTAATCACATGATATGATTTTCATAGTAGCCAAGGCAATTATTCCAAGACCATCATAGTGGACAAAGTACCTTACTAAATCAAGTTCACTCCTCATTCCAGTCCTATATCACTGAACGATATTAACATTCCGTTCTAGCCATGTCAATCTCATGAGATATAAATATTTACCCAATGCATTGGAGGGAGATATAGGTTCCAACCATCTCATAATGAAATCATTCTTTCGTGTGCCACAAAATAAACATACATCATTCATAATAAACCAATGAATAAAATGGGTTTCATAAACATCATCCCATCATAACATAATCAATATAAAAGAAATTAATATCATTTCATCATAAGAAAAATTAAACCATGTAAATAATATATTCATTATACTTGAAACATAAACATACAAAATTATTTCATCTTATATGGAAAATAGTTTTGATAAAACACTTGAAATGAATTCTTGAGAAAAATATCATTTATTCTTCAAAATAATTTTCTTTTTTAAAAATGACATGAATTTTTAAAAGAAAGTTATTTTTTTGAAATTAATCTTCAAATTTTTTAGAGTAAGATTAATTTAAATAAGTCGTTATGAAACCGTAAAAATTCTTTCAAACTGTATAAGTTAAAAAAAACATTCTTCTCGTACTTTTCCCAGAAAAGTCAAAAATTTCCCCGTATGATAAACAAAAGAAAGATTCCTTCCATAACATAATGTAAAAGACAAAGAGGGGTAAACTTGACTTTAAAAATACATGGAATAATATTAAAAACTTATTGAAAAACATTTTTGTGGACATGGATGAAAAATATAACCCCAGTAAATAATTACGTATAAGCAATCTCAGATAAAAATTAGATTTGCAAAATTATCCCTTACCTTATGTCCAATTTCTTCCTTATGTGTCTGAGACTCTTATATAGTAGGTTTAAACATATTATTATCTTTTAAAAGATTCATAATAATATTTATGATATCATATAGGATTCATTTATGACTTTATATTAACTGTTCGTCTGTCAATTCCATGTTAAAGCAGTGTTTTGGGTAAAATCATTTTATTTATCGTATTTGTTTGGACTTGTTGTTTATTGATATTTGTATTACATATACAATTATTTACATACTTCTAGAATTTAAATCATTATTTATATATCATATATATTCAGTATATATACATATATAATAAATATATAAATGAAATGAAATACACCGTTCACGGAGACGGTAGGTCGTACATATGCATGAACGCTGTTTTCCTTTCCTTATTGAGTATAATGGAAGTAAGTAATCAACATATATATATATAAATAAATAAATTATCTTTATTATTTCATATATTTCATTATTATTCATTTTATATACTTTATAATCATTCTTTAATGGTTAACACTGAGAATGAATCAAATCACATCGTGGAGACAGTAATCTGTGCATACGCGCGAGAGATGATATTGTTCCCATAATTATTGAATGGAATTGGAGTGGATGATAAAATATCTCAGAACTTGTATCATGTTATAATAATCATATATATTTATTCTTTATAATATTATACCCATCCAAGTAAGTTGGTCGTACAGAATCATATTACACTATGGCGTGGAGAGGGTATTTCGTAGGTACGCACATGCGATGATTTTATTATTCGTAGGATGGATAGAAAGTGAAATAGGTTTTTTTAATATTTATAATAACATATAAGTATATAATTAATACTTATGATATTACTTTTTAATGAAAAAACTAAATAAGAGTTTGTAGAAGAAGAAAGAAACTTGAAAGAATCGGTAGAAGAGATTACCTCTTCTTCCACGTGCCTCTTTTAAACATCGTCTTAGAGAACTATAGGTGGTCTTTTGAGAAGACCAAAACCTCTATAATATAACTATAGAGGTTGAGAAGAGAAATTTTTAATGTTTGGAAGATCTTGACTGCTCAAAATTGTGTAAAGAGGATAGGGAGGAGGTGCCCTTTTATAAGGGAGGAGAAGGGCACCTTAGGAAAAACTTAAAATATTATTTTATAATAAATTCATATTTGGTTTATCATGGCTCTAAAGTGGCTTATTTTGAGTCTAGTGTAAGAATGGGTATAAATAATCTCAAATAATAGGTTTTAGACAATTTTATGTTACCATTTTAACCTTATCATTTAGATTTAAATCTAAGTTAAATAATTTAACTTTTACGTGTCTTCTTGTATTCTTACACTATATGCTTAATAAACTTACTATAAACTGACTATCGAACCCCAATTGGTTCATTAATGACATATATATTATTATATAAGTTTTTTTATTGTACATTATATTTTTATGATCATTATATCAATTATTAATATAATATATATATTTTTTAAAACTCTTTTATGTCAATTTTGACACTATTTGGTATTTTGTTTTCTCTAAATTCATAACAGCATTATTACTTCGAAAAAAAATCATCTAAACAACTCTAATATGTAATATTAACCTTGAAAATTGGTGTAATTTATAAAAAGTCTCAAATTAAATTTATTTCGGTATTTATAATATCATTTATGTTAATATTTCATTAATATGGTAATTACTGCATCATCATTGTGTCATAAATAAATTAAATTATTTAATGTCTAAAAAAATATAAATAAACTACAATTATGTTGGAAATATTTTTAGATTTCTAATTTATATTTATAGTCTAATTTATCTTATGTATAACCCTGTATTGAAAATGTTTTAGTTATTAAACATTTATTTTCACTATTTTAACTCTTCTTTAAATAAAATAACAATAAATGTACTAATCTAATCCAAGTAAACCTAAAGGGTCATATTTTATTCCTAATGTTTTTTTTGGTAGAATTAAACTTATCCAATAGAATTAGGACATGTGTTAGGATAATAATAATATCATTTTTACCCTAAATTACCCTATTTACTTTTAACTATGGTAAATAAAAGTAAAAAGTTACTATTCACCAAAGATTATTTTTATCTTATTGAACCAAATTTTACTTATTTATATCAACTGTTTCTCTCGGATTTTTGAAATACCACTCACTAAATGGGTAAAATTACGTTTTATGTAAATATTCAAATTCCCCTAGGAGGTGGGTAAAAGACGGTAAAAAGTTCAATAAAATTTCTATATATCTAAATTTATAATAAAATGACTCCAATGAATTAAATTGAACTTATATAGGTATTATTTATCTATTTTGACCTAAAATAAATTTAAATAAAATAAATTATTATTTAAATAAAAATTCTGTTTTAACCAACAACTCAGTGTTTTCACTATTCGTTAAAAATTTAGCGTTTTCGAGAAAAATACCAAAACGTCACCCTAGGCTAATTTCGATAATCCAAATCCCAAAATAAATTCCATTTTGAAAGATAAAATTTATATAATTTTAAAAAGTGGGTATTACTATTCATAATGGCTAGTTTATATAATATTTTAATATCATATCGTTTTTTAGTGAAACTCGGTATTGCATACAACACATGCTATCGGGGAAGGACGTGATTGCATGTAATGCAAGCCAATTCAAGGTTGCGTGTAGTGAAATCCCCATTTGGTGTTTCGTATAACATAATCAAACCATTTTTCATTTATATATTAAACAAAGTCTGTACTTAATGTTGTGTAAAATAATTCCTACAAAACGAACTTGAAATTGTGTGTAATACGAGTCAATAATAGAGTTGCGTATACTACAAGATAATATAGTGTTGCGTATAGTACAAGATAATATTGTTGTAGTGTACAATATAAGACATAAAAGAAATTAAAAAGAATATATCTCATAAAATCTCGGGGTGTTACATGGTATCCATGTTTATTCATTGTGGGGTTGCTAACGTGATTTGGTGGTGCTTTATTCCACAGGGGAAGGAATCCCTAATCCTCTATAGCCACCTAGGTAAGATAAACTGGTTTTCTAGGCCCTAGATTGATAATATGACTACAATTTTCTATTATTGTGTGAATATTTTCCTATTATTTAGGGGGATTCATCCTAGGATATATAATATCCTTTTTTGGGAGTTATTCTCTACAAGGAAATTTCCTATAATGTAATTCAAAATTTAATAGTTATATCATATCAAACTCATCATCATACTTGGATATTCATAGCTCTAGAAATTGGTTCAATTTCCTCATGTGGGGGAGGGGTTGGAGATTGATCATATTTTTTCCCCATTATCATTGGATGAATCATTCCAAGTTATTGGTATAGCTACATTTAAAATAGATCCTAGATAGTTACTCAACATCTGATATTTATTTTTTGTGGCATCCTCAAAAAATTTTATACACACTTAATTTTGAATTTATATTTGTAAGTCACATTATTTTTCATTTATAAAACTTTCTTGCTTACATGTGGGTCTATCTCCAATGAAATTTACTAACGTCAACCCTATAGTGGGAATCATTTATTTATCAATTCCATATTTACCAGGGTATTCATTTCCTTCTAGATATACATTAAGGGATATATTAAAATCCTCATTTGATTATAACTTCCTGGAAACTGATTTTGTTTTAGGGCCCTTTGGATATTTTACAATCTCTTCATTTTTCTCAAGGAAGTGGTTTGTGAAGGGTGGTCTTGTGATATTCGCTAATGGATTTTACTAAATATTCTCCTAACAAAGGTTATAAATCATAATTTGTAATAAAATGGAATTTTTATTTCAATGATGATTCCCATAGTTCATAAAAACTGACTTCCGTAGAATAGTAGGGAGAAAAAATGGCCTTAAGTCTATTGGTGGGGATTTACCTGGCTTCCCCACCATTATAATCATATCATGGTGTGAATTTTATTACTCTATGGGTCATGATGGTGGTAAAAATTCCTCCATACCTTGGGGTTGGGTCTTATCTGAAAATATTGTTGGGAATGATGTTGGGGCCTTCTTGGCATCATAGGATTCTATTCGGTCATGATCTGGATAAATATTATATTCTAGTAGAGTTTTATTCACTATTGTGGCATACTTTGTGAATATAGGATTCACATTCCTCATATGGGAGGCCTATTAAACCTTCTTATCATGTTGTTGCAAGAGTTTGTTAAAGGATCGTCCCATCAAGTGTTATATTTTTCAAATTGTGGAATGGTGAATTTTTTTAAAATGAACCAATGAGAGTATAAAGATCTCAGGCCTAGTATATTTCATAATGTTATGACATTGTAAGAATCTTTCCTTAATGAGACTTGTTGTCTAATGAATACAATTAAATACAAATCTTCATACTCACCCCACCCTTGGAGATGCATATTTTTTTGGGTGTTAGTGATCATCTTAAAAGTGAATTCATATTTTTGAGGCAATCATGTTGGATACAAGAATGTTATTTCCTAAACAAAGGGTTCAAATCTACAGAGAATTTATTGAAATCAACTTGTATGAACATTTCATTCAACATCATGAGACAGTTGGTATACTCTCTATTGAAAAAATATATGATCATAAGAATAATGTGAGTATCCTATATGTTTTTTTATGAAAATGAGGTATTCACAACTCATTTAATGCCTCTATAATTTCATAATTTATTATTTCAATGGGATGTAACATTAATGATATTTGTTCCTCAGTGGGCTCATTCCACGTGATGATGGAATTTTCTTCATCCACTATGATATGTTCTTTGACCGAATGTAATATTAAAGATATTTTGTTTATTTATTTTTCATGAGGATTATGATCATTTTTTACATAATATATTTCACACTTGGTCTAGAGGAATCATAAATGATCATTTCCACCTCTGACTACTCTTTAATAGGTATGAGATTTCATTTATCAATGATGGCATCATTGGTGAAACTGGAAACATTTTACAGAGTTCCTCGTGATATGAGTGAAAAATTGGAGTATTCTTGATTTTAAAAATCCATTATTGTCAGTAATAAGATTTTTTTCTCTTAAGTGACTTTACAATAATAACCATATATAGGACGTCCAAGATTTTTTATTTTTGGTTAAATTTCATTATTCAACACTTCTAGATTTCTTTTCTTGGTTCTCATTAGGTGGTCCCCCATGCTTACTGGTTTTTGAGGATCTTGAGTGGTAAAGAATTATTTTCCTTTTCATCTATATGTTGTGTGGGGAACCATGATCGTTATATTATTAATTTTCATGTGGAAGTCCACTTTAATGAGTGATCAAGGGAGGCCCTCCATAATTAATTTTTTTGAACCATGGGGGGGACCATAATGTCCCTAGAAGCCTTCTTCTGTTAATCAAGATCTTGGAAATCTACAAGACACTGTTATAATATATTCATGAGGCTTCAAAATATAAATTTTCATAAGGTAAATAATCTGTTTCTATTCTTTTATTGTAGATTTTTTTATTAATAAATCTATTTAGACATTATTTCCCATGAGAATAGAGTTATAACCCTAATCACACTAGTTGTTTCAAAATATAAGATGAAGACATTATGAGTCTAATCCCTCCTAGGTGGTTCATTATTTTCAATTTTGATATTAAAAAAATCATAGGAAGGGGAAATTATAGTATAATGTACCTTAGATATGATAATATTATTCTGATGAACATGTTGGGGGTTCATACAAACTATGATATGATCTTTCTCTAATTAATGAGTGGAATCCCACCTTAGAAGCTCCTTACTTTCCATAATAAAATTTCAACAATGTTCCTAGATCATAATATAAATAGGGATATTATCCCTCTTATTAGGTTTGAGTTAAATATCTAGGTGAGATACCACATGGATGGTGATGGGAGCATAGAAATTGGCTTACTTCTAGAATGTTATTGAAATATTCCAATGACCTCCAAGGAAAAAATAATAATATGATCCTAATCCCGAGTTTCTTCTAAGATATATAATCATGCTCTATGGGTGTTAATGGGATTAGGTATATAATTCCACTCCAATGCTTCCACTGTAATATGTTGATATACTTCTTTAGTGTTTACAGGAATAGAGATATGAGATTACTTCTTAGATTTATAATCATATTTTCCCTAGTAGATCCTCTTTCTATGTTTCCTTGTGTAGAAAAGTAGGTTTGGGATCTCTTTGATAAGCTATTCATCATATTCCTATGGGTATTGGGCTAAAAAATGTAAATGGTCTTTAGAGGTATGATTCATCTAAGGAAACTGTTGATAAGTGATAGTGGTGTAGTCTTGGTACTCATCTACCTTCATAAGGTAAGGTAGGTATGTGTCATTACAATATATAGATAGATTACTGAAATGGTTGAACATTAAAATAGGGGACACTCACTTATATAAGGCATATTAATAGTAGAAAATCATATAGGGCATCAACTCCTGGGGGATTTCATGTGACACTTCTTAGGTCTAGAGAGAGTTATTGAGTCAGTACTCCCATAATAGATTATTTAGTAACAAGTTTCAGATTCACTGGAAGGGAGAAAATATACTCCTATGTTATGGGACCACAACCATTGTCATTGATGAGGTGTTCATCTGCTGCTTCACTAAAAGAGAATGACTGGGTACTCAGATGAAATTTCTAGTACTATCAGTTTGGTTGTGTGATTTAATGGTAGTTATAATAAGTGGTGATGTTTTTATTTTGATTAAAGGGACTTACTAAATGTAATCTATAACAAACAAGGAACATATTAGTGATTTTCTCAATTGAATGTTTATAGTCAAGTGACCTCCCACATAAGTAAAATAATTCTCATCAAGTTTTCTATTTTGTCTCATTTTCCCTCCCCTAAGATCATTTTGTATCAGGTGCATGATTTTTCTAAAGGTATAGGTCACTATGGAATACCAAGTATAGTTTAAATCATACATTAATTGAGAGTACTGGAGATTAATTTATCCTTTATATATTCTTATTACATATTTTTCAACTTTCTTATGTATTTAATAAATTTTCATAAAATCATTTCCTAATGAGAAATAACTTGTATCCTTTGTGAGGGTGATTGATCAACAGCATGTATAGATATAAACATCGATATATATCATAGGTTCTCTACCTATCTATTAATTTTGGGTTATTATATTAATTGAAGAAAAAAATTGGTCTCTGTATAACTTATCATCATACAATGAGGTGGTAGGTATTGTGGAGTTAGGAGAATTAACATTAAAGGGGATCCTTACACATCCCCATGAGGGGAATCAAAACACACATGATTTGATGCCTCCTAGTGGGAAATTTCGTACTGTTTAAGGTCATTGGAAAAGTATCATTACGGTTCCTTTTAAGGTCAAGAAGCCATGACCATGTGATGTACCTTTTATGTTCTTGTGTATGTGAACAAGGTATTCATTTTATGTTTACCTAATAATGACCAATTCGAGGTAGTTTATATTCATATGGAATGGAAAATATGATATTTAGTTTCATTTAATGCATATAGGACTACTATATAGTGTTTCTAAAAATGGTTACTATGGGACATATGCTTGAGAATCACTTTTCAAATTATCCTATTTGTTAGTGACTAAACAAGAGATGGTATGGTTTGGGATTACATATAAATAAGTGGTGCATAATATTTATTATTCATTAATGGGGGTACATGAATATGAAATTATAAATGAACATACAATTATGTCTTACATCTATGAAAGAGGCGCATGGTTTTCATGTAATCCTCTTTTCTATTGATTGATAGACAAGGAGAGAAGACTTGACACGTGAGGAATATATATTACTAAAGATTAATTAGGGGTTACACTAAGTTAAATACCCATGATATGTCTCTAGATCACAAATGATTCAAATGCATAAGATCATTAATGGAGGAATAGTCTGAGATAACAACTAATAGTTCGATAATAATATGCATGATGAATTGGGTAGAACAAATAACCTGATCAGATGGTCAAAATAAAATAAAATTTGGGAAATATTTTATGACTATCTTGGAGGATCCATGAAAACAACGATTTTTCATTATTGGTTTCATTAATCACCAAATCCTTGGGACCCATATATTCAAGTGAATGAAAAAAAAAATTAATACACTAAGGATCCAATCGGTTAGAGAGAAAAACCGAGGGAGGGTATATCATAGGATGCTTGATCCCTAATTTCAAAATAATACATGGTCAAATGAGGGAAATTTTTCTTACACAATAGGGCATTGTCATTTATGAGTATTTGGTGGAGGCCAAAGTGGATATGAACCCATGTAAGTATCTTAGAATAAGCTGGTTCCCAGATTTGTGATTTTCATGATGGTACACTCATGTTGGATGCATGTGGGAGGGTGGAACCCACTCATTGGAATTGGTAAAATATGTACCCAATTGTGGGACTAAGGGTAATATGTATCCATAGTATAGTTTTAAGAGAATATGGAACCCATTATAGGGTTGGGGGTTGTAAATCCCTAACTCAGATCTCCTGAATGGTTCCCGAGTGGGAGTCTTCAATTAAATACAATCATGCCTCCCCATAGGCCGAAAGATAACAAATAGGGGTTCAGGCCTAACATATTCATGGAGATACTATATCAACCAAAATAAATCCCACAATTTATTCCTAAATCTACCAAAAATTCAATATTAGTCAATTTTATAAAAGAAATCCCAAAAAAATAAAATCATAAAATAGAGAGTCTCATGTGCCTCAGCAGTCCATAATATAAATCAATACAACAAACTATATAATACATAAAAAAGTAGTGTAGTAGCATAAAAACATATCATAACATGCATCATTTAAATAAATTACAGACTTGTAGGTGCATGTTAAATAATAACTAAAAAGTAAAGTACATAGCCTCTAGGACAACTCACACGATCATCATTCCAAATCCTCAACCTCTGTGAAAAAAATTCTGAAACACATGGAGAGTTAAAAATAGTATATGTTTCTTTAGATAAAACATGATGGTATACCCATGTACATCAAAAATCATGTTTTTTACGTCAGTATGGGGTGAATTCAATGACATAGTAATAATCCCCAATGGTTCTAAAATACTAAGTGATGATTTGATCAAGTGAAAGTGCATGAAATAAATATATAAAATGAATATGTACTCGTGAAACACACCTTACCTATAAACATAACACAAAATCAACATAAAAAAATAAAAAATTGTTAATAATGTTCTATACCACTACAACACATGGGCCAATCTGCATCAGTTAATTTTCATAAGTTAGAGAGTCACCTCATACCACAACCCAACTCATACCTAAAGGTGTAGGATAGAGTAATGTACCATGTAGGACCCATATATGAAGATGTAGAGTATGGTTTTATGGAATAATCCATATCACATCCCATACATAAAGACTCAAGGTAAGCATCATCCAAATACTTGACCCACTACTCAAAGAAAAAATGTATTTTCCAACATCTAAATCATAACCTACAACCTTACCACTCAATTTAGGGACAATAATCCATTTCACATATCACATCATGGTTAAACCCTCACACATTGCACGGTTGAAACCCCAATCCTAGAAATGAAAGTCAATGTACACCATCTGGACCCAATCTTGCCCACTTAATGCAATGTCATGCCTCAGGATCCCTCATTCCCATCAAGATTTTTTTTTATCGCAAACACACTATTGGAACATGATATCCAAAAAAACAAGGCATGTATCCCATCTCAAAAGTCAATAACTCATCATAGGGTTATATTTTCTTGATACCTAACCACTCATCTCAATACAAATTTAAACCCATCTCAACATTCTATGTTTTCTATAACACCCATTATAAATAACATATATCTTTTATACTAATAAAAACATCACCATTCAACACAAAAAACCTGAATTTTCATGAAAAAAAATCCATATGAAATCAAAGAATGGAAGAAAAACATGCACACAATCATTGGAAAATTGGGCATCACTTACATAAGGTCAAATAGACCAAAATAACATAAACAAGAACATCAACATTTTCTATGAAGAGTTTATTCCAATACCTTTTTCAAATCATTTTCACTATGAAATCACATTTCATTTTACACACACAAGAGGATTATTTGATATCTGGAAGACACATTATTTGGAAACCACCACATTCATTTTTAAATATCACTTTTTACCCCATTTTTAAAACCACTACTTTTCTTTAAAAACTTATTTCATGTCATATAACTTATTAAAAATAAAATTAAAAAGGAAACCACTTTGTCTTTGAAATTTAACTCATACCACTAAGAAATCAACAAAGAAGGCCACTAAAACTAATTCTAGGGAGGTTCCACCAACAAACCATTTAGAATATCTTATTCCATTAGTGACTATTATTTTAACACAAGCCTATTCCAGATTATAGGGAAAGATAACACGAACATGAAATGGGGAAAATATACTAATGAAGAACACAAATGTGAAATTAACAAAACAAAAATAGGCATAGTAAATTCAAGCCCACCAACCTCAATAATGAATCCAAAAATAAATTTCATGCTCCCACTGGCCTCCTTGGATTACACAAGCACTTATATCTTCAATAAAAATTTCTAAATTAAAAAACCACAAACATTTAAAAGAAAAAAACTGAAATACAATAACTAATTCGAAACTCATTAGGCAACCTCAAAGCACTGATAACATAAAATATTAGGTATAGATCAATCCCCCAAAACACTTATAGCTAGGACACACAAAACCACTAAATTAAATACCCTGATTGATAGCCAAATTTAACCAAAATCAACAAAAAACATAAATAAACCCACTTCGAGTCATACCTTATTGTCAAGAATGAATAGTGTTTTGATTTTCACCTCTAAGGATATCCTCTATGATTCAAACACAAATGTTTCAATGATATGGATTATTTAACCAATATCTAGTGAAATAATCTCCCCTAAATTTGTTCATTCAAACCAAAAAATATGGGAGCATCAAATATGAGGAACAATTGGAAGAGGTGGAACATAACTCAATTATACATGATAAAATACTCCCAGGTGAACCATACTGGAGAAATTAAAAGTGGAATGAATATGGAAATTTTTTGATTCTCCGCTTTTATAATTAACTCATGGAGAATAATCTAGAGAAATTTAAAAAATAAAATCCCATAGAAACCCACATGGACATTTAAAAAAATCCACCTACAACAGGGATGTGATACAACTGAAAGGTTGTCTAAAAAAATCCCTCGTTCAACCACCTTATTCACAGTGTGACCAAGGGTCATCATGTGGAGAAATTTTATGTGCAAGATGTGGCATTATATCCCTCTACACCGTCTCTTCCTATTCTATGTACCTTATACAGCTTTAAGCATAAATTATTGTATCCTTTTAATAGTGCATCCCTAGGGTCATGACATGTTCAAGGATTGTACCTTAAACCATAAAAGGGTCTAGGGAATCCTAACATTATTTCAACAATCACATGATCACTCAAAACACTCACCAGACCTCATTATATGTATAAAAACACTTTTCAAGATGTAAAAAAATTAGAATGACAATTCAAGTTCCCTTTCACCATAAATCCCTCACTCTAATACCAAAATTCAAATTCAACCAGAATTCCACCTTCCAATAATGACATTGGTTATTAAAAATTCCACACCATAATGATTATCATCATTGAAAAGGTATAGTAGTCTTCCAAATACAATCATAGACTAACAATGAGTGTCAATTAACAAATAATAGGTCACATTCCATAATTAAAATTTTAATATTCTTATACTATGTACCTCCTACCACTCTACAAAAATACACTGAATTTTCACCCAAAATATCAGTCTAATTCTTTAATCACCTCATCCACATCTACAATAATACTCTTTGGGTAGTTTTCCTCTTGTTTCATATAATTCAATGTATTTGAAATAGTTGGACCTTATTAGATTTAATTATCCAAAAAACTCTCACCAACACTAGAAAACACATTAATACATCACCTGTAATCATTACAAGAACAAATCAAAACCCACAATAAAGTATAAACCCATATCATAGTGTAATTTTATGGACGGGTCCTCAACCATCACACTCCTCTTACAAGCACTGATACACCACTAATTAAAATTACTCTCATATCACACTTCTATTATCCTTTTCCTATTACCAACACCTATATTTTATATAACACTATAAATAAATCCTAAAATCAGGTCGATTATCACTCCAACATCCAACTGCTTTCCTATCCATAAATCAAATTGTTATACTTCAACCATTATGCGATAAGGTACTTCCCACCATAAGATTTTTTAGATTCATTAGTCTAACCACAACACTCTCAATATTCACTACCGATATTACATTTGTTACTACACAAAATGGATAGTGGTGAAGAACTGCTCCTTTATTGGTGCCAACCTAAAATGATGACCACCAAACCCCATTAAAATTATTAACCATACACTTCAATGATTAACTACAAAAGTGTCCAAATATCACAAAATCTAGGTCTTATGGTAATCAAATCAATAAGACCCCCATACCATTAGTCGATTCTAACTATCATTTCTCCTCATCGTATGAATCACCTTCAAAGACACAAAATCAACAAGTCCAAACCCCAAGCCAGTCAAGAACCACATTCAGAAACTCGATCCTCAAAACAACTATCATTACCATTATCCCACTATAATATATTTTCATGATACATTAATGGCAAACAAGATGAATGTATAATCCAACACCTAGTTCGCTCAATGTAAACCACTAAAAATCCAATAAATTAGTCTATAAAGGCACTAGTTTCTCCACATGCACCACACTAACCAACCCTAAACACCCAACTACTTTAATTTTTGGTTCCCAAAAAAAGATTTATCCTAATTCAATCACATAATTAAAACATCCATGTAGTTCCTATAAAAAATAAAAAATCTATGTAATATGGTTTATAGGGTGTTGGTTACTTAATTAAAAAAAATTACGCAGACCAAAATTATCCTGATCATTCATAACATACATTGGAATCCAAGGGTTATTTTTAAAAAATAAAAATTCTTGAATGACCTAGGAAATATGGTCTCTTTCCTAGAAAACAATCTTCTTTTCAAAATTTCATTTTGAAATCCAATATGATAATCCATTTTCCTTTTATTTTACCAAAACTCAAAAAAATGAATCTTTTCAAAATCACCAGGTCTATAAGATATTTCTTGTAAGACCAAAATTAAAAACTATTTCATGAATTCATCATGTTAGTACATGAAATTTATTTTAAAATGCAGTTTTTTTCTTAAAAACCCAACCAAAACCCCATTTCTCTATTGTGTCCAAACACGAACAATCATAATTATGAAACAAAAAACCCAAATCAATATTATTATATTCACCCCTTATAATGTGATTGAGAAAAAATAAATAAAATTTAATGTTACTTTAAATAATAATATATTTTGATAAAGAAACATCTCAACAACACCTCCCATATGTGTATGTACCATACCTAGAGCAAAAAACTATCTTGATTAATGAACAAATCACTAGCTCCAAACTAATCCCTATAACTCATCTAGAATATCATTCATCCTACACAAGTATTATTAATATAACCCGTCTCCTCACTCATCCTAGAGTTCCTAGTCACAAAATGATATATCCTTTGGTAACTAAGGAATCAAATAATGTCATGTTATCCAGGAATTGTAATGGACTACCCCTGAGTTCTGATAATCTAACATTACCTATAACTACACTACCATGAAACAAAATGTTTTCTAATAATATGAAAAATTCCCAAACCACATTTCCCTAATGGTTCCATATCATGGGTCATCACATGAACTTTTCCACCCCTCTCATTATTCTAGTGGCTATAGAATAATAGTGAGGTCCTAATAATGTTTTAGGAAGACTATTCCCACCAAAATAAATCATGAAGATCATCCTTGAATATATAAAAAATTAATGATGACCAATATATTTAGTAGACATCACAAAAAACTATATACATTAAACAAGGATCCCCACAGACTTCTGAAATCCAAATTATAATGCTGTAAGATATTATATAAACTGAACTAGTAAAAAATATAGAAATAATATAAAAACATGGCATAACATTCATCAAATAAATAATCGACACAGTATCCAATGCATTTTAAAAAACAACTAAAAATAAACTATATGAGTTCTTTTATAATCACATGATCTTATTATCAAATTACTATCCTCCATAGACTATTAATTGAACCACATGTCTAGATATACGTGGTACCTATTCCAAAAGAGAAAACTAGATGTTATACCCACATAAATTGACACCCACATCATTTTTGTAGGTATGGGTGAGTACAACAAGATTTTAGAAATAAAAGATAATTTGAATATACATAATGCTAGGGTGATCAAGTGGATATTCATGTTATATAAATAAGTGTGAGGATGTGATTATGCAACACACCCACTAGGAAATACAACACACAATTAAAATTCTAGAAAACAAGTTAGGTTATATTGTGCTAAACATAACACCATCACAACTAACCATACAAACCTTGACTCCTTGCCATAAGGAAGACTTTCTCCTCTAACCATTACCAAAGGATACCCAAAGGTATAGGGTAGGGTTTTGTACCAAGCTAGACCAATTATAGAATATTCTGCATAGGGTATCATGTTGTAACCCATATCCCATCTCATTTTATTATAATCAGGGAAGTCATTTTCCAAGACCTTAAAAAACTGCCCACTAAATTAGGGTATGATCAAATTTCTAAATCCTAACCCACTACCTTATCGCTCAACATAGGTTTCATTTACCACATCTCACAACACATGATGACCCATAAATCTCACTTATGTAAACCACAACCCAAGCATGATCACCCAAGGAATATACCATTATTTTGACCCAATCTTTCACACTCTATATAAGGTCAAACCTAAGGATCCCTCTCCCAAATTAAGTATGTTTCCTATCACAATCACTCAATAAAAATATGAAAACCACAAAAAAATATGTTTAACTCATCCAAAAACACACATACTCATCATAAACTCTAGTTTCTTGGGACCTAGCCTCTCATATCAACATGTCCTACAACCCATCTCAACCCTCTAATGGTTCAATCACACCCATTTTGACAAACTTGCTTCTTTTTTATCAAAATAAATATCACTAGAAACCACACATAACATGGATCATAATTCCATTAAACAATCCATACTAAATCAATAAACATGAATCGTAACAATAACAAGAGCATCGTATAATAGGGAATTACAGACATGGTTTAAAATGAACCAGAAAAAACATGGTCAAGACCTTCAATATTTCATTTCAAGTTAAATTCAAAACCTTTTTTAATATTATTTTCAAAAGGAAATCACATTCAATATTACTCATACTAGTCCCTTGGATCAAATACCACAAAAATTTTCATTGTGAAATCCCACTTTTCATTTTAAATTCAATTTCAAAACCATTTTCTCAAATTATCACTTTTTCATAAAAAAAAGTCAAGTAAAACCCCTTTATTAAACACATCTTAAAATAGAAACCACGATATATTTGAAAATATAATCACATCCCAAATAAATCAATAAATAGATTCCTTATTACTAATTCTACTAAAGAGACACCATTAGAATGTTTATAAATCTATTATAAGGCCCCAGCATTGAACCTTACTTAATCTTGAGTTATTACAAGATTACACATTGAGGATCTTTTCAGGTTTAGAGTTTTAGAGAATTAGATCAGGAAACTAGCATTACATTCCACATTTAAACAAAGTGGTTACATAAAAGACATTATTAATTCTTCCCATAAATGGAAACATATTGAAAATAAAACATGGATTCTTTCTTGACACATCCATGACACTATCATCACATCATATACCTTTCCCTTGACCTGTGAAAAACATTTCAAAAACTTGGGATGAGCATAAAAAGCTCAGTAAGGGTTATAAAAATATGGAAAGGAAACATGAGTTCATATATACATAAGAATGAAATCATACTTTACCCATAAAACATAGGCACTTTAACATGCCTCATCAAACCATGAATAAATCATAAAAAACATAAGACATAAAAGTAACTTGAGGCATTCATAACTTTCTTACGTAGGGAGTAACCCTCTTGGTTACACTTGGAATACCCATCACAATATATTCCTTAAATCTCTTCGGAGAAACCTTAACGTTTCACTCCTTCGTGTTACCCAATGCATTAGAGAGGTATATCGGGCTCACCCGCCCTTAGTTTATCACGGAACCACCAGTCTTCATAATAATGCCCAAGAACCTCCACATAATCGTATCACATAAAACATGCATAAAGGAAACATAACATTTATACCTTTCAATCACAAGATATCAATACATCATATTGATATAAAAACATTATTAAAACCATTTTCAATACCAAAATAAAAGAAAAGTAAAACATGATATTTATTTTTCTTTTAAAAAGAAGGTATGGCTTGTAGAGGAAGCGAAAACCCAAATAACGGTCACAGCGGCGGAGAAGTCGTTGTCGCCGCATACGTACGACAAAAACATTCCCTTTTGTCATTTTGTAAAACGCTTCTTATAAAAAAGATTCCTTTTGGATAAACGTAAAAGTCAAAGGGGTTTATACACCGTATAAAATAAAGTTGTGTATAAAATAAAATATGCCTCAATGAAAGGAGATTGAGACGAAGTCCCATAAAAAGACGGTATCCTTGGTTTAAGGATAAATCAATTACATAATTATGTGTGACAAACGAATACACTAAATATAAGTGGATATTAAGTGTAAAATAATAAAAGTTCATTCACACATATTCAAAGGATGACATATTCAATAACTACATGTTGAACCCAAAGAAATCGAAATTGGGTTAAGAAGTTCCCTTGACAGCCAAACGGCGTCACATCAAAATGAGTTGATGAGAGATAAAAAGTGTATCTCATAACTTGGACATAAAAATTACATCAATAAGGATATATGAGAACATATCCCAACATAACAATATGTTAATTAAAAGACCCAACAATATAAGTATTTTAAAAAAGAGGAGGTTGAAAGGTTCCCTTACCGACTTGGGTATCTTTCAAAACATACAACCCATGAAAGAAGGACAATAAATCATTGATGTAAATACTCATAAACGAAAGTATATTACACAAAGAGTAGAATAATGGGAAGTACATACACCACTCAAAGGAAATTGTGGCAAATGTAGCCTAAATCTCACGGGAATAAAAGTGAGATGAAAAATCCCTTACGAAAACTCGGCAGCCTAATGGCGCCACTTAAACCTTCCAAAAATGGATTGATGAGATCAAATAGAATGTCTCATCATATTACAATAAAATGTACAGAAAGAGGAATATAAAAGAAAATCCCCCATCATATCAAAGAGGAGCTTAAAAGAAGTGACATAAATGAGAGTACTTAAAAAAAGAGAGGTTAGATCTCTTACGAAAATTCGGTAGCCTAACGGCGCCACTCAAAACATCCAAAATGGATTGATGAGATAGAATAGGGTCTCTCATCACATGAACATAAAAATTACAGTAAGTGTAATATAAAATAACATCCCAATAAAAATAAATATTAGCTTTAGAGGAATGACATTAAGGAGTGTACTTAAAAAGAAAGAGAGGAGTATGATCCCTTACCTCAAGTCCAACTTGTCTTGTTCGTTTCTTTATATTCCTTAAAATTGGGCAACTCCCTTTTGTTTGAGCTCAAAGGCTTTTGTGGGAAGACTTCTGCCCAAATTGAGGCTTCAAGGAGTAATAGAGGGAAGTGGAGAGACAAAATGGGCAGAGGTTGGCCGAGCCAAAGGCTTTGGGAGTGTGGGTAAGGAGGTAGGGGTGGGGGCCTTTTATAAGAGGAGAGGAGGGGCACTCTTGTAAAGTTACAAAATGTTACATTATTTTCAAAAGAGTTTCGGATTTTAAAGTTCCCACATTGATGTATTTCGAGGATAAGGTGATAAGGGTTCTAAATCCACTCATCCAATAGGTTTTGGACATGTGTAGGTCTTATATATTACATTATCTTTCCATTTTATTTAAATCGTTAAATAACGTGTTCATCGCTGCATCATCATGATGTCTTAAATAATTTAATTTATTTAATTTATAAAAATTATAAAACAAATACTATGATGTAGGAAAACTTTTTTATCTTTCCAATTATTATTTATAGTCAAAAATCTGATTTGTATAACCCCATGTAAAAATTGTTTTAGTAAAACTTTTCATATTTGTCTCATTTTTACTTTAACTTTAAATAAAAAGATATTAATGTCATTTTCCAACCAAAGTGGCTTCATGGGGTCCCCAAGTTCACCCATGGGTTTTCTTGGTCGGCCATGACACATCCGATGAGGTTAGGACATGTTTCAAGTTCATTTCATTTTATTAAAACATTATTTTTACCTTAAACTACACTAATTACCTCTAATCGCGATTAAAACTTAATAAGTTACTATTCACCAAAAAATTATTTTTATCCCATTGTAACACATTTTACTTCTTAATGAAAAACATGTATGTTTTATTTTTGAAATTCAAAACACAAATATGGAAAAATTTCATTTAAACGGAAAAATCAGTTTTTATAAGTACCACTTAGTGGTTTAACTATTCATCATAAATTGAAGTTTTTCAGAAAAATCCCAAAACATCACCCTAAGATATATTTGATATTCCGAATTCAAAAATGAAGTCTATTTTACAAAATTCAAAACATATAAGTCACATTAATTAATTTAATAATTAATTCCCGCTGTCAGAACAAATAGCGTGTTTTTATGAAACAATAAGTATAAAAAGATTGACACTAGTTTAAGTCTGATATCAAAGTGAAATTAATTCCAATGACCACTATTAGATTTAATGGTAAAAATATATTCTAATTTCACTTTAAAATAAATTCAAAAGATAATATAATGATATAAATAAATTAGATTAAAAAGGGTTTTTGAATTAAAATACAACATTTTACACGATTCATTAAAAAATGAACTTTATTGGAAAGATACCAAAACATTACACAAAGTAAATTTTGATGTCCCGATTCTTAAGACGAGTTTTATTTGGTCCAATATAATGTATAAGAGTGAAAAAAACTATATTTAATGACGGTTCTCCATCAAAAGGCGATAAGTGAACCTTTAGTGAAAACCAGGGCATATACGCCTAAAATTGAATTCTTTCCGTATTTTAAGCCTTTATCTTTTATTGGATAAATGTAAAAACATATAAAAACATATATAATCATATTTTAGTTATTTCTATCCATTTTCTCCAATACAACGGCTACATGTTAACTACCATTTAAAATAATAATATTTTATTATTAGAGTGCAACGTAAGATTCCCAAGAAACTCGTTGTTGCGTGTTGGGTACGCCATCGAGCATAGCATCCCCTTTAAAGTCATTTTAATATTTTATTCACAAATATGGATAAATATGAAAATTTCATATTCTTTATTTACCTGGGGTGTTACATCCTTCACCCCCCTTTTGGGAATTGCGTCCTCGCAATTTTTAAAATTGATCTTGGAAACATCCTTGAAAGTCCCACATCGGAACAAGAGTCGGTAAAACAATCACTTTAAAATAAAGAAAGATAAGTACAGAGGTCACCCGAGTTAACCCATACTAGGACTCCATGTAGGAAAACATGGACATGGAGGAGAAAACATAGGGTCATGTTCTGATGGAGAGTGATAGAAAACATGTTTAGGAGAATGTTAACAATAAGAAAATCACAAACTTGTGCTGGGTTAAACGTTGTTGGGTTCCCCAGTATGAAAAGTTAATAGACAACATTTTTGTTTTAAGTTACATTTTATTGAGGAATTCATTCATAAGGAAACATAATCACTTATCATGTTGACTTTCAACTTTTACTAGATTCCTTAATCAAACTCATAATTTTTCCAAAAGACGAGTATTTAGGGAGACTTGTTCGCATTAAGAGTACTATAATCAACTTCTAGAGAATCACCTAATCCACAAAAGATAACTATATACATCCCATGTCTTTAGGCTTTAACCAAAACCAAAACCAGAAAGGTTAGTACATGGTCAGATAATCCAAAAAAAGATAACCCTTTATAAAAAGAAAATCTATTCTTAATCTCAAAATTTGTCCAACAAAACCCAAAGTTCAACGAGGACCATTCGATAACCAATTTGTCCATAAAATTATTCAAAGTAAACCAATCTAAGATTGAAACCCAAATATTTTAAGGATTTAGTCACATAGTCTTCCATGTTAAATCATAACATTTATCTCCAAACAACATCAGTTTCTCCTAAAGTCTCGTATTGAAAAGTAATTAACCTAATCACATATCCTCCATGATAGGTTAATCATTTTCATAAATAACCCAAAAAAAACTTACTCTTAATTCATAAAATCATATAACTAAAAGGAATCAGTCAAACTAACCAGGGACTTCACGTAGTACAGTGGTAGGCGATAAAAACCAGTCGCACTTTGGTTGTGGGTTCGATTCCCGCAGCTTTGTCCGACGTGATGGGTTATCACATGGTCTGCGTGTTTTCATTTTTCCAAAACTATATAATTCTTAAATAATTCCCCAAAAAGAGATAAAATCATCAAAAATGATCATAACATATTTTAACCTCATGTTTATCTCATGCCTTTCATTTTCCATCATATCATATAATAACCCATAATTACCTCAAAAGTATGGATCATATAAACTCTAATTGTTACCTTTATAATTATTACCTAAACATCCACATCGATTGGACATCGTGTACACGATGAATTACAGAACATACCAAGTTTCAAGTGGTTGATCATGACTCCTTGATAGTTGGTTTAGAACAACCACGAATTTCCTCATTGAATACCCCATTTCATCCAGTCTCTTAATCAACGAACCACCACAGTTTCCTTCAAACCAATTGTCACTTTGGTGCCTGCTAGATCTAGCCATTTACTAAAAACAAAAAGGTCAGTGTGAGTATATCAACAAAACCATCATGTACTAATGAGTAAGGTAAACACTAAGATACACTTACTCATTCACTTTATCTAAAACTAGGACTCTTTCTGAAATCCTAACCATTATGGTAATGCCACTTATGCTTAAAGAATACCCTAACCTATAAAGTTATCTAAACCGGCCTTTGATACAAACTATAAGGCACCAGCCTTAAACCTTACTTAATCTTGAGTTATTACAAGATTACACATTGAGGATCTTTTCAGGTTTAGAGTTTTTGAAAATTAGATCATGAAACTTGCATTACATTCCACATTTAAACAAAGTGGTTACATAAAAGACAGTATTCATTCTTCCCATCAACGGAAACATATTGAAAATAAAACATGGATTCTTTCTTGACACATCCTTGACACTATCATCACATCATGTACCTTTTCCTTGACCTGTGAAAAACATTTCAAAAACTTGGGATGAGCATAAAAAGCTCAGTAAGGGATATAAAAATATGGAAAGGAAACATGAGTTCATATATACATAAGAATGAAAACATACTTTTCCCATAAAACATAGGCACTTTAACATACCTCATCAAACCATGAATAAATCATAGAAAACATAAGACATAAATGTAACTTGAGGCATTCATAACTTTCTTATGTAGAGAGTAACCCTCTTGGTTATGTTTGGAATACCTATCACAGAATATTCCCTAAATCTCTTCGAAGAAACCTTAATGTTTCACTCCTTCGCGTTACCCAATGCATTGGAGATCTATGTCAGGCTCACCCGCCCTTAGTTTATCACAGAACCACCCGTATTCATAATAATTCCCAAGAACCTCAACATAATCGTATCACATAAAACATGCATAAAAGAAACATAACATTTCTACCTTTCAATCACAAGATATCAATACAACATATTGATATAAAAACATTATGAAAACCATTTTCAATACCAAAATAAAAGAAAAGTAAAACATGATATTTATTTTTCTTTTAAAAAGAAGGTATGGCTTGTAGAGGAAGCCGAAACACAAATAATGGTCACGGCGGCGGAGAAGTTGTTGTCGCCGCATACGTACGACAAAAACATTCTCTTTTTTCGTTTTGTAAAACGCTTCGTATAAAAAAGATTCCTTTTGAATAAACGTAGAAGTCAAAGGTGTTTATACACGGTATAAAAGAAAGTTGTGTATAAAATAAAATATTCCTCAATGAAAGGAGATTGAGACGAAGTCCCATACAAAGACGGTATCCTTTGTTTAAGGATAAATCAATTACATAATTATGTGTGAAAAACGAATACACCAAATATAAGTGGATATTAAGTGTAAAATAATCAAAGGTAATTCACACATATTCAAAGGATGACATATTCAATAACTACATGTTGAACCCAAAGAAAATGAAATTGGGTTAAGAAGTTCCCTTGACAGCCTAACGGCGTCACATCAAAATGAGTTGATGAGAGATAAAAAGTGTATCTCATCACTTGGACATAAAATTTACATCAATAAGGATATATGATAACATATTCCAACATAAAAATATGTAAATTAAAAGACCCAACAAAAGAAGTCTTTTAAAAAAGATGAGTGTGAAAGGTTCCCTTACCGACTTGGGTATCGTTCAAAACATACACCCCATGAAAGAAGGACAATAAATCATTGATGTAAATACTCATAAACGAAAGTATATTACAGAAAGAGTAGAATAATGGGAATTACATACACCACTAAAAGGAAATTGTGGCAAATGTAGCATAAATATCACGGGAATAAAAGTGAGATGAAAAATCCCTTACGAAAACTCGGCAGCCTAACAGCGCCACTTAAAACATCCAAAAATGGATTGATGAGATCAAATAGAGTATCTCATCATATTACAATAAAATGTACAGAAAGGGGAATATAAAACAACATCCCCCATCATATCAAATAGAAGCTTAAAAGAAGTGACATAAATGAGAGTACTTAAAAAAGAGAGGTTAGATCTCTTACAAAAATTCGGCAGCCTAACAGCTCCACTCAAAACTTCCAAAATGGATTGATGAGAGAGAATAGGGTCTCTCATCACATGAACATAAAAATTAAAGTAAGTGTAATATAAAATAACATCCCAATAACAAGAAAGATTAGCTTTAGAGTAATGACATTTAAGAGTGTACTTAAAAATAAAGTGAGGAGTATGATCCCTTACCTCAAGTCCAACTTGTCTTGTTCGTTTCTTTATATTCCTTAAAATCAGGAAACTCCCTTTCGTTTGAGCTCAAAGGCTTCCTTAGGAAGACTTCTGCACAAAGTGAGGCTTCAAGGAGTAAGAGAGGGAAGTCGAGAGACAAAATGGGCAGAGGTTCGCCGAGCCAAAGGCTTTGGGAGTGTGGGTAAGGAGGTAGGGGTGGGGGCCTTTTATAAGAGGATAGGAGGGGCACTCTTGTACAGTTACAAAATGTTACTTTATTTTCAAAAGAGTTTAGGATTTTAAAGGTCCCACATTGATGTATTTCGAGGTTAAGGTGATAAGGGTTCAAAATACACTCATCCAATTGGTTTTTGTACATGTGTAGGTCTTAGATATTACATTATCTTTCCATTTTATTTAAATCGTTAAATAATGAGGTCATCGCTGCATCATCATGATGTCATAAATAATTTAATTTATTTAATGTCTAAAAATTATAAAAAAATACTATGATGTAGGATATCTTTTTATCGTTCCAATTAATATTTATAGTCAAAAATATGATTTGTATAACCCCATGTAAAAATTGTTTTAGTAAAACATTTCATGTTTGTCTCATTTTTACTTTAACTTTAAATAAAAAGATATTAATGTCATTTTCCAACCAAAGTGGCTTCATGGGGTCCCCAAGATGACCCATGGGTTTTATTGGTCGGTCATGACACATCCAATGATGTTAGGACATGTGTCAAGTTCATTTCATAATATTAAAACATTATTTTTACCTTAAACTACACTAATTACCTCTAATCGTGATTAAAACTTAATAAGTTTCTATTCACCAAAAAATTATTTTTATCCCATTGAACCAAATTTTACTTCTTAATGAAAACAATGTATGTTAGATTTTTTAAATTCAAAACAAAAAGATGGAAAATTTCATTTAAACGGAAAAATCAGTGTTTATAAGCACCACTTAGTGGTTTCACTATTCTCCAAAAATTGATGTTTTTCAGAAAAAATCCCAAAAATTCACCCTAAGCTATATTTGATATTACGAATTAAAAAATGAAGTCTATTTTACAAAATTCAAAACATATAAGTCACATTAATTAATTTAATAAGTAATTCCCGTTGTTAGAGAAAATAGCGTGTTTTTATGAAACAATAAATATCAAAATATTGACACTAGTTTAAGTCTGATTTCAAAGTGAAATTAATTCCAACGACCACTATTAGATTTAATGGTAAAAATATATTCTAATTTCACTTTAAAAACAATGCAAAAGATAATCTAATCATATAAATAAATTATATTAAAAATAGGTTTTGAATTAAAATACAACATTTTACACGATTCATTAATAAAATGAACGTTATCGGAAAGATACCAAAAATTTACACAAATAAATTATGATGTCCCGATTCTTAAGACGAGTTTCATTTGTTCCAATAGAATATATAAGAGTGAACAAAACTATATTTAATGACAGTTCTCCATCAAAAGGCAATAAGTGAACCTTTAGTGAAAACCAGGGCATATACGCCTAAAATTGAATTCTTTTCGTATTTTAAGCCTTTATCTTTTATTGGATAAATTTAAAAACATTTAAAAACATATATAATAATATTTTAGTTATTTCTATCCATTCCCTTAAATACAATGGCTACATGTTAACTACCATTTAAAATAATATTATTTTATTATTAGAGTGCAACGTAAGATTCCCAAGAAACATGTTGTTGCGTGTTGGGTACGCCATCGAGCATAGCGTCCCCTTTAAAGTCATTTTAATATTTTATTCACAAATATGGATAAATATGAAAATGTCATATTCTTTATTTACCTGGGGTGTTACATCTATGTAGTCCATTTAAACTATTAGGTAGTCACAAGATCATCCCACTTAATGGGTAATGATCATAAAACATAAAATATTTAGGTAAAATAATAATGTTGGAACATGAACATAACATCACTAAAAGAGGAAGAGACATAGAAGATTCAAGGAAACCTACATCAACTACAAATCTATAAATCCTTCTTAGGATCTTGTCCACAACCATCAATCCATGAGAACATATCATATAAAAAACAGTAAATTAAAAATGTAATAATTTAAAACCATAAACCAGAATAAGAATAATCAATTCCAAACACATTGGGTGACCTAATGGCACCAAAACCACAACCAACAGGGTGTGTAACTCTCCCAAAACAGACCCAAAACTAGTCCTCACAAAATCCAATAAATTAAAAACTCAAATAAATGTCCAATTTTGTAAGAGTTTTTAAGAAAAAAGAAAAATAAACACATATAGAATCATACCTTATAGTGAATGACTTATAATTTCTTAATTCTTTCATTGAATGTTGTCCTCTTCAAACCACAAAATAAAACTCAACAGAGTGGGTGAATTTCACTATTATATAGTGAAATACCCTCCAAAAACGAAGTCAAATGAACCAAAAAACAAGAAGAAGAAAAAATGGTACAAGAAGGGGGGAATCAAACCATGATTCTATGTGAAAAAAACACCCATGAACCATCCAATAAAAGAAACACTAAGGTAGAAGAACAGGGGTGGGGTTTATCCTCCCCCATTACTCTTTTGTCTAAGGAGAAAAATCTTAGGGGGTTTCAAAATAATGAACCCCCAAAAAATTAAATATGGCCCTTTAATAGAAACCAACACAAAATTGGGTTGTGAACTTACTATAGGTTTTGTGATATGATGTCCCATTTTACTTGATTTATTGACTGAGTGACTATGGTCTTCAATATCATGGACACATAAAAATGTTAGGACCCACTACCTACATCATTCTTGGCCTACAAACTTATGTCACATGCTTCTCATTATAAAAGGAATACCTTATTTCATTCCTTTTATGGAATGACCCTAGCATTGTGGCATGACTTGGGTATATAACCTAAAATATAAAAATGGGTAGGGACACCCCAACCTCATTTTGAAACTACCTTAAGCACCCAAAACACCCATAAATCCTCATTTAATGATAAAAACATCTTTTATAGATATTTTAACACTCATAATCCTTATATTATTCCCAATTAACTAAAAATACCTTCCATTAGGACTAAAATTTAGATTCACATTGATTTACACTAAATTATAATGTAACATGTCATTACATGGGTGAATATGAAACCTTGTTATGTGACATGGGAAAATATGAAACCTTATTATAAACCCTAGAAAAATATGGTTCCCTGTTAGGTCCTGTATAAATATAGAACCTAAGAATGTGATATGGATGAATGTGGCACTCATGTAGGATCTAGGAAAATATGTCACCCAATTAAGATGATCTGAGTACGATGTCATCTAATGGACCTAGAGACAAATATTTGGAGGATCTCGGAGTATGGATATAAATATATGACTTGTTATGTGTGCCTTTTTAGGGGGGTACTTCACCCAAATCTTCATAGAGACCAATTTCAAGTGATATTTAAATGTTCATTCCCATTGAAATATTTAAATACTTTCAGATTAAATCATTTTTCCTTAACATGGATTAGAAAATCACCTAAAGGGAATCTTAATGGATCTGGGGGAATATCTAATCAACCTCATGTACTTCAAAGGCTCCTCAGTCATTCTGAGCTCACACTCAGTGAGACTATATGTAAAAATAAGGGGTCTAGGGGTCCATATAAGTTCAAAAAAGTTGGTAATTTTTAATTAATGGGAACATATCTATACATGTAGTGATGTTAAGGGCTATATACGGAATAGAATATAGGTTCCACATGATTAGGGTGCACGACGTGACTTCTAGAGTTAGGTGGGGATTAACCTAGTTACCTAGGTATTTTCTCATCCCATTAAAAATTCTTTGAACTTTCAAAGGGTTTTTGGAATTAATCCCTTACTATAATTTTACTTTCAAAATTAATAATTAACTTTTATGTTATGATAATAACTATGGTATATGCTAGCGTGTCTGATTTTTGGTTTTTTAACATATTAGTAGTTATAATTAATTTCTTAATATTTTGTGGATACCAATTTGATAGTAAATGGGAATGTTAAATGTGGTATTTTAAAGTGATAAAAATATATTATAAGAATATTAGGATTATATATAGAAAGTTGTTTAGGATTGTCCAATAATACCCTCACTCCAGTATACCCCTTAATCCTATTCCAAACGAGATAGTTGGAAATTATGTGTTTTAAGGGATCATCCAATGATCATTGGTTTCTCATTTTAAAATAATAATATAACCTTATAGCCAAAATATTATCATTAGCCTTTATCACCAATAGTATATAGTTTGATAATGATCAGGGGAAGAGAAAACATATCCTTCCTTCCTCTTAGATATCCCATGGGAATAAGGATCCAAATTCATTACATTAGGATTATAGAAACTAAAAAATGGTTCTTGAACCCTCTTTTAAAGACAAATCATAGCCAATAAATAGATAGAGTCTCCACAGTATTCATCCACCCTATGATCAACAAAACAAGTGTCGTATTTGTTGATAGTCACTTTGATGATATTTATGTAATGAAGAGTGTTTTCCATCTTGAATGAATCTAGTGTCACCTCATGGAATTAATGTATTAAATCCCATTATCTTTATTCATTAAAATCTTTAAAAAAGAATTTAATTCCATGAATAATCCATATTAGTGATTAAAATTTAATGAAAGTTCTGTAGAAGGGACATGGAAGATGCACGGATCCCATGTATATGGAGTTTGAATGACATGGAAAATAATATTATATGATTTGGGTAACAGAGGATTCATATGCCTCTCTATGATGAATTTCAATCATAATTTGTTACTTTAACCACATGAATGTTTTTCCATGTGAAATGGAGTATATCATTAAATTTGATATAATATATTAAGTTTGTATCCAATAATCACCAAAATTGAACATAAATACTATAAGTAATTAATTCAAAAAATCACAATAATTATGAATATTTATAAAATTATTCTTAATGTACTTTATCAAATCCTCATTATTTTGGGACAAAATTTTTATCCAAAAATTTAAAACATATACAATGGTGAGACTATGAGAACCTGTAGTCCATAGTATCAATGATGAAAAAATTGAAACCTCTCTTTCATATATTTATGAATATAGAAACCTCTTGCAATGAAACATTGATACGCATTCTACAAAGGGAAATAGTGTGATCTCTATAAAACAGACTCATATTCCCTATGAACATGTACACCATAACATGTATCAAATACACTATATATACATATATAGTAACTTTTATTGTGATATTGAATTAAGACTATATATGTAACAATGTAAATAGAGTATAGGATATCTCAAACTCACTTGATTATCTAAAGAAAACTAACATATTCAATGAATACATCACATTTTATTCATCGATAAGAGATTAAAATCCTATTCCATCAACTAAATTAATATGATAACACATCATTAATGTGAAAATATATACACAACCCACAAGATTATATTATTCACCTATGAAAATAATTATAACACATTCAAACGTAACTGAAAGAATCTTATGCATAAGGACTATGATGATTCTCATGTAAAGTCATAGAGTAATACGATTTTGAAAATATTAGCATAAGTAAGCATGATGTTATAGATAGTTAACCCCTCACCTTTATAGTGGGTATTACAACCCCAATTCTCTCTCCTATTGTTGACCTTTCTCAAATTTTTATTCAATTCCTAATATATATAAAATATAATATACATAAATTATATTGAAAAACTAATCTCAAGATTATAATTCTATGAAAAAATTGAGATTAATGTAGACGATAAGCCAAATCTTACAAAGTCTCACCTATCATATAATGCACAAATTTATCTCTTAGATGAATTTTCTCATATAAATAAAGCATACAAATTATTCAAATTATATAGGACCTTTATAAGAATGAATAATAAATTAATAAAATACACTATTTATTTATAAAAATCTTATAGACCAAGAAAAAATTTTCATACTCTTTATAAGAATAAAAAATCACAATTTATAATGACTAATATTTATCATTTTAAAAAATATATTGAACATAATTAAAAATATAAAAAAATTTAACATTTTAGGATATTTCATTTTTATTGATTGAAAACAAGTCATAAAATATGATTGATACTAGATATAATTTAGTCAACAAGAAAATTTGGTTTTAAGATATAGGCATAATAATATGTTATGATTGAATCATCGGGTATGAATTGATGAATTTAAAAAACCTATAATTTATTATTATTCAACAGGTATCAAATCTATGCTATGACCCATAGTTATTTAGTAACTTGGGATTATATGAAATTTAATAATATTCCATATAATATGATAAGACATAGTTAAAATCTTTGAGTTTCAATATATAATAATCTAAAATACAGATGTTTCTATTCTTACAACATAACAAAATATATAATTTTAAAGTACTATATTTTTTGATATCACTTAAAATAAAATAAGATTTAAATTTTGTCAAAAAATTAGGGAATTATAAATTTTTAATCATTGAAGAATAGGTTTTTAATACCAATAATGGGTTTTAAAGGATCATCAGGTGATTCTATAACTCATAAATATAAATAAAACAAAGTGTTCCAAATTTCCTCAAGTGTGTTTCCCTATACAAAAGCGGTTATCAACTAGTGGTGAGGACAAAAAACATGAAATCTCCACATTTCAGAGAAAAAATAGTAAAAAATAACAAATAATCATGTAAATTCATAAAAATCAAAGTTCATAGAATAATCAATAATAATATTTTATACAAAATGATGTTTTCATACAAAAATACAATTGATCGCCCACTAGGTAGATCCCATATACTAGATAAACCAAAAAAAATAGTGGAACTATATTAATTTAATGTTCTCAACACACCCTGTCTCTAATACTCCTCATTTTACCCAATCCTAATCCTCTATATTCCCTATTCCCTAACATGATTTTTAAATATAAGTTTAACATGTTCACTAAGATACCCAAGTAGTGTGTGAGCATATAACTCATTAGATTACCAATGAGAACTATTGATATATGTCATTATAAGAATGCTAATTCATAAGAAAATGAATATAAATAATTAAAACATATCAATGAGTTATCAGGTAATAACCAAGTATTCATGAAAATTGATGAGGTATACTAGTTTGGCAGGTCATTGAGTGATAATCAAGCCTCCGTAACACCTGACCATACCTACTTCAACAGCATGTAAAAATATACTCATTTCTACATTCCTTCATAACCAATTCCCATTCAATATATGTTGAATCAGGGTGTGGTGGCCTCTAAACCTTAACCCAATACCTGAAGGAATAGGTCATGCTCATACATCCACATCTTATACCACTCCCTTATCACTCAAGGCAGGGTCTATCAGTCAATTCACTTTTCACATAATGACCTAACATGCTCATGGATAATCATAAACAGAGTATTAATCGCATAAATTTACCCTGATCAACCACCAACCCAAGCCTTCTCTCTCAAGATGTTTTTGGCTAAGGCTTCTCCCTCAAACACAAGGCCCCTTCACCAACCACCAACTTATCATTCGATCAATGGCCTGAATTCATGCACACATGGACTCTTTATCACAATGGAAAATACTATAAATGATATATATACTCATATTGAGGTCAGGCCCTAAGATACACTCCCTCATTGACATCCATTACCTATCAAAATCACATGCACACACAAGCATCATCATCACATAGGGTTATAGCTAGTCACACATCTCGCCAGTTGATCCCATGGAGGTAGTCACTTAAGAAATATCTCGTCATAAAAACATGTTTCAACTAACCAATTAGGGTGTACAATGGGTCCTCTAGACCTTTCATGATCATTTCTCATCAATATCTTCAAATAATAATCACATATCTATAAAAACATAACTTGTAGGATCCACCCAACAAGAACTCATGGTCTGGTCAGACCTCACCAGAACCTTGATTACTCCTAATCCTTATACCCACAATATATATCAATCCATCACATTATAGATGGACCTATCCTTGACAGGGGGTCCAATTCTCAATAAAACCCCTTGGAATTATAATTAAAAGTCCCAAACAACTCCCTCAACAATTATCTTGGCCTCATCCCACATCAAGTAAGGGAGTTCTCTTAGACCATGAGCCATAGGAAACCCCACTATTCACTAATTCCAAATCATATTGGACTATTCCAACTCACCTTATACTAAAATACACTCCTTCCACCACTGTAAGGAGTTCTTAGTCACTCTCATGATGAATGATCATCTCGCCTGTCATCACACGACCCCATACCCTTCACACCTACCCAATGGCCCAATGATCCTAACATCTTTTTTACTGCATCAATGCTTTCACACATATATCTTCCCAAATCCCCACATTTAACTAATAAACACCTCTAGAAATTTTCATCAAGAAACCCCAAATTATCCAATATGGTAAAGAGCACTTGCTCTCATCTTGGGAGGCTTAAAGTCACCCCGTCATCTAGCCTAAGGACTCTACCCACCATAATAACCCATTCATGAAGTAATTAATTTATTAAGGCACAATAGATTGTAAATATATATGAATATGAAATTTTATCATAGGGTCCACCAACCTCAATACTGAATTTAGCCCCTCACCAATCCTTGACCAAGCCAATAAATCCTCTTCCATCTTCCAGACAACCAATATCATTCCAAGAAAAATAACTTAATAACCATTTATAATTAATTATTCAAATAATAATAATAGTTAAAATTTATTAAAAATTGTATGGAATATCCCACACATTGAAACCTTTGGAAATAGGGTACATTAAACTCTTAGCATGCCCTCGATCTCAAGACATAATTTATAAACCTGTTCCAATGACCAATTTATCCAATTTATCCAAAAACCTTCATAAAAATCCAACATTAATGTACTTTCACTAAAATAGAACATTATAGTGTGAAAAAGTTTTATAATCCTATGATTTTAAAAGAACACTATGTTTGACAGAGTAAATGACACAAATCACCAAACATAAACAAACCATGAAATATTATTATTCAATAAAATGTGTCATAACATATTCATTTAATTCCTAGATATGAATAAGAGTAACTAAATAATGTAATATCTATATATATAATTTTCATTCTTAATATAGGTGTGTTGATTAATTTTTTTATGTAAGAACTTAATTTTCAATAAATTCATTTTATGATCCAAAAATACATTATCATAAAAATTATTTTTATTTGTTTTTCTCAGTGGATACTATAGTCAATTTCAATAAATTTTTGAAATATTATTTTATGAAAATGTTATCATTTTCTTAAATCATCATTACAAAATTATCATAATGTTAAAATTTGAAATTTGTTGAAAAGATCGAGTTTTCAATTAATAGTGGAAAATAGTGATTTTTGTAATGTTTTCATTTCATTTTATTAAAAATTACAATTAGCAATTGAATTTTTTCTTAAATTAATATTATAATTTATTTATAAATAATACATTTAATTATATAGAAATAATTGTTATAATATATTTTGGTATAAGTTAGTTTTTGGGATTAAAAAAACATTTTTCATAAAACTATTTTTAATCATGTTTTATGAATTTAAATTATATTTTAATAATTACGGTTAAAGAATAAAATATTGATTAAGAGGTTCAATATTTGGAATATTTTGGTTTAAATTTAGTGAATACTTCAACTTTATTTTTGGTCATAATTAGTACTATCCCTTATAAAATTTTATCACATAAATAAGAGCGCATAGGGTAATTTGGGGTAAAAATAATGTGATAGGGCATTAAGATTAGTCTAACATCTATATTTTTCACGACCCGACCCTACTGGTCTCGAGCTGCAACTACCCTAAGGCCACCTTCATAGGCCCGGGGCTGGAGACAAGTGCCGAAGTTGTAACAATCTCATAGAGGCCTTTTCCTAAGTACATGTACACACACACACACAGCCCAATCGATGTAGAAGTTAGAGTAAAAATGAAAACCAAAGGACAAACAACTATAACCCAACCACTATCATGCATCAACTTCTAAATAGTACATGTAAAGTGCTGAAAAGTACAGACAAGATAACCAAATAGAAAAGGGGGAAAAACATGCACCCAACTAGAAAGGTGCTACAACCCAACAATAGGTAAACAAAAGTAAATAGCTGGTGAGTCTCATACCTGAAAACCCTACTACGACAATTGAACGCAACCCAAGCTTCTATGTCCTCTACGCTCCTCAGTAGTCTCGATTGACCTATCCTTTGTCTCCAAGTGCACACCACGTGCGGGAAAAGCCCAAGTAGGGGTGAGTATAAAGACACTCAGTAGGATGCCCGGAAAGCTCAAAGGAGAAAAAAAGGTGGTACTAAAATAGTGAGAGGTAGAAAGAACAAATAATAGTGTAAGATTACAATAGAGAGATTGAAGATCAACCTGAAAAGATAAAGGAAGTAGTTTCATCCAACCAAGAGGAGCTAGACATAGAAAGTATGTGGCATACCCCGCGCGTCTTAGCCCCTTCTAGAAGGAGAGTAACTGAACTCAAGGAGTGGGAACAAGAGTTGGGTGTATATATATTCTCAAACAGAAACCCAAACGAGTGTGTAAGGGGATCTCTATCTCTAAGCTAAGCCCAAGAAAAGTCTCCAACAGTTTAATGGATATCTATCACTCATTCCCAATAGTCCCGCATACCAAAGCTGTCTCATCGCTGAACCATACAACCAAGGGTCCGGCTCCAGTAACCACGGAGAAAATTCACTATCTAGCATCATAGAAAGGGCATAGTCTAAAAGAAGTTGTTGGGTAACCCACTGCCTAGCCCAACTGGAGGGTAAACTCTAAGGTTAATGGGTAACCTACTGCCCAGCCCCGCTGGAGGGTAAACTGTAAGGTTAACTGGTAACCCACTTCCAAGACCTGCTAGAGGGTAAACACTAAGGTTAATGGGTAACCCACTGCCCAGCCTTGATGGAGGGTAGACCCTAAGAAGAACGGGTAACCCACTGCCCAGCCTCGCTGGAGGGTGAACCCTAAGAGGTCGACATGTAACCCACTACCCAACCTTGCTGGAGGGTAAACCCTAAGGTCAACGGGTAACCCACTACCTAGCCTCATTGGATGGTAACCTTGGAAGTGGACTAATATCTCCGCACTACCTGTGCCATCACTGGGTGTCACTAACACCGCTATAGTGCGTAGGTTCGGAGTGCGTCAAAGGAACCTCCAACCAACACCCATTCATGTTTACACATTTAATGAGATCTCGAAAGAGGCTATGCATTCCCAATCAGATTACACCGTTTTAATCCTTGTGAAAAAACACATGAGATAGACTATTTAGTCACTAGAAACAGGCTCTCGACGAAAACGTTATTCAACACCACTTTATGCCCATACGACGTGTTATGGGACCCACACCTCGGTCCCGAAAGAGGTCAGGTGAACTACTCCACCATGATGCTCTCAGAAAAAGATGTCGAATCAACTATTCATATGCCCCAAACGGATGTCTGATGAAAAAGTCATAGTACGCTTCACACAGCTTAAAAGACGACCTGTGGGTCCCACGCCACAACTCTGGATTCAACGCCTGAAACCACCCAAGTCAACTTAGTCTTGATGCTAGGGTCACAACGCTGCTAACGACGCCTTAAAAGGACTCTGGATGCAGAAGCTGCAACTCCTCGCTTTATGCAAACGGGGCCCTGTGGGGCCCACACCTCGACCCCGAAACACGTCCCACAGATCATACCATTGGGTTCCTTACAAATAACCATGAGTCATAGGCTATTCATTTCCTTATAACAGAGATATAAATCATAAGTCATAAAAATGCAGCATACGTCTGAAAGCTGCCTCGTGGGGCCCACACCTCGAGCCCGAATTTAGGTGGGTAGATTACACAATCACAATCCCCTCAGAAGAACACCCAGAAACAAGTACTCAAACCCCCCAAACAGATTTTTGGTGAAAAAGTGGTGTTTTACTCTAAAACGTGTGAACATGGCCATGTGGGGCCTGCACCTTGTCTCCAACCTGAACTCTTCACATAACGTCTAAAAAAGTTCGCATGAGGACTAGGGTCACGCTACCACTGATGGATCATCAATCAGTCATCCCAAATAAGAGTTATGTCCAAAACAAGAACAATTAATTAATTAATTAATTAATTAATCAATCAAATTAAGCGTTTCATGCCACAGAGCAACGAAACTAAACCCCAATATTTTTAAACTAACTTTGGAAGGACCGTCTCAACTCCAAGGCCACATCGCCTCTAATGGCGCATCAAACGGTCATTTGGATCGTGAGTACGTCTATTGTATACTTTAATAATAATATAATATTAATAAATTAATGCATTTCGGGTCACCCACCTTCAAGTGTAGAACTCAAAAACCCTGAAACCCACTTCAGAAATTCCATCTCACTGACACAAACCCATGGTTGTAGAAGGCGCGCCAAACGGATGCACCGTTTAAAAGATACGACCCATTGAACATAAGGGGGACCCAACTGGGCCGGTCCGGACCGGTCAGCTCGGTCCAGACTGTCGGCCCGTGGCCCATCTTGCCGCAGCCCGCTGGCTGTGACCCATTCGAAACCACCGAAACCCTAGTGACTGGTTCTTCCACAGAATGGCCTATCGGGTGGTCCCTTTCCACATTCTGTACCAAAAGGACCCGCATTTTTCGGGTCCTTAACCACGGTGACCCCTCCCTGAAGTCAGCACCTCGGGGCTCCTCCTGAGCGCGACAGGCCGCCGATGCCACAACTGCCTAGGTTCGCTGCATTGTTGGCCGAGCAAACCACCCAGCACAAGACGCCCGCGCCGTGGCTCCTCCTCCGGCTGCACTAAAGTTGATGCGCTCCGCCGCTGCCCGACACCTCCCCACACTACACCAGCCACCTACCATCTCGACTCCTCCTATAGCTACCCCATCCCCACTGGCCCCACCCAATGCCGCCACCTCATCCCAACCCCTGGCCCCACCCGCTACCTAACGCCCGACCTCTGGCCACCGCCCTTGCCGGAGCTGGGGCTTCCGTTCACCGCCATCACCTCCCTGGCAGTCCGATCTCAAAACCGAACCAAGGTTAGGGATCCTCGGGATGAGGCCTTCGCAGTGCCTACCCCCAATCGACGATCCGACAAGATTTTGTAATTTCTGAAAAATTGGGACAATGAACACCCAAGAATGAGAATTAAAAACGAGGCTCAGATGATGGTCGTGTTCATTTGGCCATCGTCCTAATTATTGAATTTGAGATTGTAAAACAAAAATTTGATAAAAAGTCTAGAAATTGGATAAGGTGTGAAAATTAACCAAAAACCTTACCTCGAATTGGTCCTGCGTCATTGGTGGCACATCCACGATGCTACTACATCGATCCATCAAGGTTCTGGTAGTGGTCACTCATCAATTTGGAGAAGAACAATGAAGAAAAGCTGAGAGAGATGGGAGGAGAGAGAGAGATAGGGAGAGAAGAGAAGGAAAAACCCCAACTCCAAACTCTAATTTTTTTATTTATAGAAAAAAACTCTTAGCACTTAATCCAAAACTGTCGCACCCTCTCATTTTATATCTCACCTAGGAAAAACTCCCCAATTCAAATTAATTGGAAGTCTCATATTTCCATTCTGAGCCTTCATCTGAAAGTTATTTGAAAACAACATCAGTGATTAAAATCAGTAAGTCATTTTTTCAAAATGACGATTTTTACCCTAGGTGACATCTCTCACAGCAGGCCCATGCCCGGAACATTTAAAACCCACCTAGGGTAAATGGCATGCTTCAGATACAACAATGCCCTTAGATTTCTGATCTAGGCTACAGTTTAGGAGAAAACACAACTCTACCACGTGAATTGTATAAAAACACTTAATATTTTTGTGAATTTTATTCCAGGCACACTGGGCCCCGGAATCGCACGCCGTCTCATCTCCGAACTCTAGAAATTTATGTAGAAATATTCCAATGTCTTTCAGGGAAAAAAACCGGGTCTCTAAATCATTCTCTCCTTCAAGCATTTCATCCCTAAAAAGAAAAACTAGGGAAAAAAACTTGGGATACAGAGCTCACACGTAGCTCTCCCACTCCAGATAAAACTTGCACAACACCATGCTGGTACAACATGCAAACCAAAGGTATGGTTCGTACTCATAAGGTCTGCACCTTTCAGTGAAATGCGTAGGAACATGCATGAACCTCCTCAGCTGTGACATGAGGAAGACATCGTGTTCCCACTCCTACTATTAGGACTGTAGGGAAAGATGGTAGTAACCCTCTCAATCCCTTACACGATTCCCGAATGGCCAAAATAAACTCAAGGGACTTCCCTGGATGAACCTCTACTTTCCACGTCATGACCGAAATCACAGTTTGTTCCTAGAACATGGTCTTCTGATTCCCCCCTTCAGAATATCCAAATGGTGAAACACCCAAGGATATCTGGTCACACAAGTTTTCTCACTCGGTGCATCACAACCATGTCTCTATTACACTTTCAAAAAGTGGAGTCAACTCCATCGACTGAAGAAATGTTTCACCCTCCTCTTCCAATAAGGTTAAATATATGGAAGCTGACTACCACGAAACATCCTGCACCTTAAGAGTTTGGGAATTTCTACTAAGGGAACCTGATACAACACTGCCATTTTCTATAACATAGACTACTTCGAAGTCAGAGTCCTGCAGAAATTTCAACCAGCACCGTCACGTCTAGATCATGTCTCCCTGGGTGAGGACGCACCTGCGAAACTGGTGGTCTGAGAAAACCAAAATGTTCTCTCCTAGAAGATTTAATCTCTACATTCTCCGGGAAAATACTACAACTACCAGCACGACATAGTGAAACACATAGTTCTTTTTATGTGGTGTCCATGACCTCGATCTATACCAGATAACGGTATTAAGATTTGACGTTGAGAATGCAAGGTACCAATGAATAGGGCTATCTAGAAAACTCATCCAACCGCCAGAGGCTAGACACGGAAAGCATGTTGTATACCCCACATGTCTTTTCCCCTCTTGGAAGGAGATTAATCCCCAAAAAAGTCACTCTACCAAACCCACTAGTGGCACATCAAGAAAAGGGGGTCAAGTAGAAAAGCCCCACTGGAAAATCTAGAACCTGCCTCAACACTCCACCGTAGAACCTCGCCATGAATGCACATGTTAGAGGGACTCATCCACCACACCTCAATATTATCCTCTTTGGGTGGTACTGATTGTACCTCACGGTTTTGATCGCATCACAAATATGTTTCTCAGTGGGGGAAGAACCCCAATTTCCTATGCATTCAAATCTACATCAGACAACACCAACACAAGGTTACAACGATGCCCTGGGTCACCCTCAGTAACTACTTGAACAAGGATTTAGACGATAAGAGTACCTCACACAGAGTCTAACATGTTCTACTGAGAAAAGGAGAAAAAGACACCGAGTGTACCTCTTATCATCTCATGAGTTGCAGGATTGTAGACATCCATAACACACAGCCTCCCACGGTCCCATCCCTATGCTCTTTATGCCTGACATGGGCCACCTAGTGGTGGTGGAAGGACCTCGAAACGTTGTCCGACAACCATAGTTCTTCCTGCTTTTCTTCCAACACCACCTCCCTGAGGACCACCCTGTCCTCACCTGGGAGTTCTATGATCACGACACTGCCTCTGTCCTGGCGGTGCATATACCAACTTTCTGGAAAACAAAGCACATTCGGTCGAGTAGTCTCATGCCATGTGACCTCGCACATCATAATTATAGCACTATTCCTCCCTAGGATATATCGGTTCCCTATGTTGTCCCGGACCATGTGCCTAAGTCTCATCAAGGGGCGACCTCCAGCACTAAGGCCCTTCCATTTGACATCCCTCTGACAGAAATTTCTCTGTCACCAGTGTCTGCTCGAGCACCCTGAGATGGGTGAGGATGCACTAGGGCACTATGCCAGCACAAATCACCTCTACAGAGACCTCGCTCAATATTATGGGCTCGAAAGTTGTCGTCATGGACCACATCCAAAGAGTACCGAGTAAGGTCTGCGAAACAAGTTGCGTACTCAGCCACTACCATCACTCCACACTGAATCTTTAGCAACACCTGAAACTATATAAAGTTTAAGTATGAGTGGTAGTACTCTTCATGAAACAGCTGCTAGAAGTCATCCCAAGAGAGTACCTACTCATTGCGCATCTGATTAACCCTAGCTCTACTAACGCCAAACTGATTGGTGGAAAAAGACTGGCTATCAAAGTCATCATCTAACCTGGCAGTGTCTGAACAAGCCTAAAGAGGCGGACCACCAATTCTAGCCAACCATTCGCTATTTAAGGGTATGGCTCACCATGGAACCTCAGCGGTCTCTGACGTTGGAACTCACGTAGCACACCCAACCTGCACTCATCATCGGCCTACACTGCTGGTACTATATGAAAATCCACAGGTGGAGGTGCTACTGCCTTTCCTTCTGGAGAAATTGAAATCGTATGATGGATCTTGAACTAAGGCCTCATTGTGCATGGAGTCATCATCACAAACCGAAGATAATATCATAGCTGGATATCATCGTGGAGACATCCTGAATCCGATCAAGGAGTACCGCAGTCAAATGAGCATATATATAACAACAACGATGGGGAGATGACTCAAGAATCACAGTCAAAGACTCAATCCTATATTATTCTTGAATTGAATTCCCTGTAACAAGTTTCTCAGTGTGCCGAGTTGACAAGCAGGTTATTAGGGTCCTGGTGAATGGATAGGTCGGCCACCACACTATCAATTGAATCCCTATCCTGAGAGCCACTCTTGAGACACATGGATAGTATTTCCCCAAAACTGCACCAATACCTTTTTGGGGACATCTGAACAACTCACCAAGGAATGAACCACCTCTGATACCACTTTGTCATGACCCAACCCTACCGGTCTCTAGAGGCATCTACCCCAAGCCCACATCTATAGGTCCGGGTCTGGCAACAAGCACTGAAGGTGTAACAATCTCAGGGAGGCCATTGCCTAAGTACATGTACACACACAAACAACCCACTAAATGCAGAAGTGTAGAGTAAAAAATAAAACCAAAGGAAAAACAACTATAACCCAACCATAGTCATGAATCAACTTCTAAATAGTACAATTATGTGTTGAAAAGTACAGACAAGATAACTGAAAAGCTAATGGGGAAAAACAGGCACCCTACTATAAAGGTTCCACAACCCAGTAACAGGTAAACGAAAGTAAATAGCTGGCGAGTCTCATACCTGAAAACCCTACTACGACCACTGAACGTAGCCCAAGATCATGTGCCCACTGCGCTCCTCCGTAGTCTCTATTGACCAGTTTGTCTTCTGCAAAGGAACACCATGTGCAAGTAAAGTCCAAGAAAGGGTGAGTATAAAGATACTAAGTTGGATGCCCCGAAATCTCGAGGGAGCAACAAAAGAGGTACTAAAATGGTGAGAAGTAGAGAGAACAAAGAACAGTGTAAGAGAACAATAGAGAGAGTGCATCTCAACCCAATAAGAGAAAAGATGCTGGCTCATCCAACCAAGATGAGCTAGACATGGAAAACACGTGGAATACCCCGCGCATCTTCACCCCTCCTAGAAGGAGAGTAATAAAACTCAAGGAGTGGGAACACGAGTAGGGTGTATATATAAGCTCAACCAAAAACCCAAATGAGTGTGTAAGGGGATCTCTATCTCCAATCTCAGCCCAAGAAAAGTTTCCAACAGTTCAAAAGATATCCATCACTAATGCACAATAGTTCCCCAAACCAAGGATGTCTCATCATTGAACCATAAAATGAAGGGTCCCAGTCCGGTACCACGGAGAAAAGTCACTGTCTAGGCTCATTGAAAGGGGTGAGTCTAAAATGAGTCGTCGGGTAACCCACTGCCTAGCCCAGCAGGAGGGTAAACTCTAAGGTTATCATGTAACCCACTGCGCAGCCCCGCTAGAGGGTAAACAATAAGTTTAACAGGTAACTCACTACCCAGCCCCACTTGAGGTTAAACTCTAAGGTAAACAGGTAACCCACTATATAGCCCCGCTGGAGGGTAAACCCTAAGGCGAACAGGTAACCCACTGCCCAGCCTTGCTGGAGGGTGAACCCTAAGAAGTCAATGTGTAACCCACTGTTGAACCACGCTACAGGGTAAACCATAAGGTCAACGGGTAACCCACTACCCAACCTCACTGGAGGATAAACCCAAAACTAGATCAATATCTCCACACTACATGTGCCATCATTGGGTGTCACTAACACGACTATCATGCATAGGTTCAGAGTGCATCAAAGGAACCTCTGACCAATGCACTTTCATGTTTTCACATTTAATGAGATCTCGAAATAGGCTCTACACGCCCAAACAGATTACAACATTGCAATCATCGCAAAAAACACACGAGATGAACTATTTACTCGTTGGAAATAGGCTCCCAACGAAAAAATTATTCAACGCTACTTTATTCCATTACCGAATCTCATCGGGCCAACACCTTAGTCCCTAAAGAGGTCAAGTGAACTATGCCATCACGATGAAATCAGAAAAACAATCTGAATCGACTATTAATACGCCCCAATCAGATTCCTGATGAAAAATTAACAGTACGCTTTACATAGCTTAAAAGAGGGCCTATGGCGCCCACGGCTCAAATCCGGATTCAACGCCTGAAACCACCCAGGTCAGCTTCCTCTAGATACCAGGGTCACAACACTGCAGATGGTGCCTAAAATAGACTTTGGATGCAGAATCTTCAACTCCTCGCGTTATGCAAACGAGTCCTTTTGGGGCCCACGCCTCGACCCTGAAACACGTCATGCAGATCATACCATTTAGTTACTTACTGATTACCATGAGGCGTAGGCTATTCATTTTCCCAAAACGAACTTCTGATACATAAGTTGTAAAAACACCGCATACATCTGAAAGCTTCCTCTTGGGGCCCATGCCTCGGGCCCAAATTTAGTCTGGCGGATTGCGTTATCACTATCCCCTCAGAAGAACACCCAAAAATGAGTACTCAAACTCCCCAAATGGGTGTCAGATGAATTAGTGGTGTTTCACCGTAAAACGTGAAAGCTAGGACCTGTGGGGCCCACACCTTATCTCCAACCTGAAAACCTCGTAATGTGTTTCAAAAATTCCGCACGCGGGTAGGGGGCATGCTGTCGTCGACGACACGTCAATCGGACATCCCAAACAAGAGTTAGGTTCGATGCAAGAATAATTAATTAATTAATTAATTAATTAATTATTCACATTAAGCATTTCATGGAACCGTGAAATGAAACCAGACCATAAAGGTTTCTAACCAACTTTGTAACAACTGTCTCAACTCCAGGGCCATAGCGCTTCTGACGGCGTGACAAACGGATGTCCGGCTCGCGAATACGTCCATTGTAAACTTTAATAATAATTTAATATTATTAAATTTAAGTGTTTCGGGTCACCCACCTTTGAGCGCAGAACAAAAAAATCCCAACACACACTTTAGAAAGTCTGTCTCTCTGACTGAAACTTGTGGCCGCTGACGGCACACCAGAAGGACATGTTGTTTAAAAGATACGTCCCCTTGAACATAAGGGGGCCCAAAATGGGCCTATCCAGACCGGTCAGCCCGGTCTGGACAGCTAGCCTGCGGCCTAGCCGCGGTCCAACCTAGCTCACTGTGGCCCACTGGAGATGGCCCATTAGAAACCACCGTACCCATAGGGTTTGGTTCTTCCACTGACCGGCTGAGCGGTTGTTCCCTTTCTGTACGCCACAACAACAGGACCCGCATTTTACGGTTCCTTGTTCGCAGTGCCCCCCCCCCCCCACCCCCCCGAGGTCAGCACCTTGGGGCTCCTCCCGAGTGCGACCGGCCGCCTGAGCCATGGACACCTCCTCCCCGCTCTGCCGCCAAACACAGCACCATGATAGGCCTCCCGTGCTGTGGCCTCCTGTGTTCGTAGTTCCCCCAGCCGAGCAAACCGCTCAGCACCGTCTACCCGCGTCGCGGCTCCTCCGCTGGCTACCTTGAAGTCATCGTGCTTTGCCACTGCCTGATGATGCTGCACACCACACCAGCTTCTGAACATCTCGACACATCCAAAAGCCACCCCGTCCGTGCTGGCCATGCCTGATGCCGCCACCTCGTCTGAACCCCCGGATGCACCCGCTGCCTGGCACCCGACCTCCGGCCACTGCCCCTGCCGGAGCCGAGGCTTCCATCGGCTGTTTCCACCAATCCGGAGATCCGATCTCAAAACCGAATGTGGGTTAGGGATCCTTAGGACAAGGCCTTCGAAGTTCAAGCCCCTGATTGATGATTTGGAATGATTTTGGTGCATCTGAAAAATTGGGATGAAGAACGCCCAAGAACGAGAATTAAAAATGGGGCTCAGACGATGGTCGTGTCCGTTTGGTCATCGTCTTAATTCTATAATTTGAGACTTTAAAAGAAAAATTTGATAAAATCACTAGAAATCGAGAAAGGTGTGAAAATTAAAGAAAAACCCTACCTCGAATCAGTCGTGTGTCGTTGGTAGCGCGTCCATGACGCTCCTGTTTCGATATGCCAATGTTCCAGCAATGGTCGCTCCTCGATTCGGCGAAGAACAACAAGGAACAGGGAAAAACACTTAAGAGAGAGAGGGGAAGATAGATAGATAGAGAGATAGAGATATAGAATAGAAGGGAAAACCCCAACTCCAAATTCTTATTTTTCTATTTATAGATGAATCTTCTTTACATGGAATATGAAACTATCGCGCTGTCTCATTTTATATCGCGCCAAGGAAAAATGCTCCATTTCGAATTCAACGATGTCTCGTATTTCCATTCTGAGCCTTTGTCTGAATGTTTTTTGAAAATAATGTATATAATTAAAATCACTAATTCATTATTTCAAAATGACAATTTTCCCCCTGGGTGACATCTCTCACAACAGGCCTGCGCCTGCAACTTTTACACCCCACCTAGGGTAAATGTCATGCTCCAGACGCAACCATGCCCTCAGATTTTCGATCCAATATAATGTTTAAGAGAAAACACAACCCTTAAACAAGAATAGTATGAAACACTTAATATTTTTGTAAAATTTATTCCGGGCACACCAGGCCCCGGAATCACACGACGTCTTAGCTCATAGCTATGGAAATATATGTATAAATATTCCAAAGTATTTTAGGGAAAAAATGAGTTCTCTACATAATTATTTCCATTAGATGATTTTATTTCAACCCACCCCTTCTTATATTCTGAAATGTAGAATTTTGGTATAATTTTTCTTTGATATAGACCTCTATATTATTTTATGTAGAGGAATATTCCAAAATGATATTCTCCTTCTTTAAATTCTATTTTATGTTCAAATTGGAATAATAAAATTTAGTTAATTAATAATAAAGTTTATTTTGAACATTATTTTTTTATGACTTTTTTATCTTTTAGTGATAGTTTATTTTCCTTAAATACTTACAGAACACTGACATAGTTCATCTGTAAGGAGTAGAAAAATCAAACAAAATGATTTTAAAAACAGAAAAAGTGATATTTATTGGATTAAATTAGGTTAAAAATTAATTATATGGTAATTAATAGTATATAGATAATGAATAAAATATATTATATCCTTATATAATACCTTTCTTGATTTCTTTAAATTTAAAATATGTGAATGGTTCTTAAAATGACTTTAATAATATTTCATATTAACTAATATATTATCAAATCATTTCAAATTTAGAAAAAATATTTCAAAATTAAAAGGGGATCGTATATATTCTAAAATTATATCTCTTAACAATTTTTGACCAAATTTATACCTAATAATTAATTTTATAACCCTTTGGTATTGAAAATATTGTAACCATGATTATGGTTACAATTAGTTAAGGAAGGGGTTAAGCCCGAAGATAAGATTTAAAAGGTTATATTAAACTATCCATGTTTTATTATATGAAAATATTTTATTCTTATAAAAATTTATATTTAAAAATTGGGTGATTTGGTTCCACATTTTCATGAAAAATAATTTATTATATGTAAATATCTTATGTAATTTCCCAATATGTCATTTCCTTCACTATAAATAGAAACTACCTATCCACTATTATTCACACCATATTGGACAACTTATCATTAAAAAACATACCAAAAACTATTTTAAACAACCTTATCCATATTTTAATGGTTTTTGTCTCCTCAAAATACCATCCATAGGGTCATTAAAAGGAAATCCAAAAGAGACATATCAATGATTGGTGATCATTTTGATCGGTCAATTTCACATTACTTCATATTTTTACTCATTCAATTATTTATAAACTATTATAATATAATAAAAAGTCTCTACCATGTAATTAATGTTCTTATCTTAGTTTTAAAATCATATTCATATCCTTTTATATCGTATGTGGAGTGAAATCACCGTCCGAATAGATGTGAGGACTATTATCGCCATTAAGAGATGTGTTTCATTTTTCAAAACCAACTCACAAGACTGGTAATTATGATGTATTTAATAAACATATAAAATATTTTATGAATGACTATAATTATTTAAATATTATATATACCTTACATGTTTACCTTTCAACCTATAAAAAATAGTAGTGTAGCTCGTGCGTATGTGTGGAATACCACATCCATGGAGCGATGTGATTCATTTTTCACATCTTCTATTAAGGGGAAATTCTAATATTGAATTTTATATATTAAAACTAAAATTTTTACTAGATTAATTTATGTATATGATGTTACAATTTACCCTTTTATCATTTTAAATCTAAAAAATTCTTTTTTAAATTATGAAATGAACATCCTCAAAACACCCGACATAGACTTAATAGACAAAGAAATTAAATATGTAACTGAAATAATGGTTTAATTATATAATATTTAACTAAAAAAATGTTATTAAAGAAATAAATATTTAAAAAATAGATATTATATAGTAAATTAATAGACATTAATATCATGTCTATAGTCATGGTAAGTGGTTTCATAACACAATTTTATTTTATTGGGTTATAACACTTCTCTATTAACTATTTTATGCCATTATTATATGTGAATTCATATCTACATTGTTTGATAATATATTTACACTTTTTAGGTTGATTAAAAAATGTTCACATGATCACTTAATTGATTTATTATCACTTTATATGTTATTCTCTTTATAATTATTTTTGATATCTCAATATCATTTTCTTAGGCTATATTTCATTTGATTTACCATGATTTCTTTGTATAGTGTATTTATATGAAAAAAAATTATACTTTAAAAAAAAATCTTTTAATTAATGGAATTTCCATATAGATGTCATCTTATTTCATTAAATGTCTTCTTATTTCTCTCTTTGCAAATTATGAATATCAAAATAACATTTTTATAAAAAAACCTACTTATTTCTCTTTTTGATCAGAAATATTTTCTCTTCCATAATCATGATCTTTAAAAGGATTTCAAGAATATTATTTTATGTGAGGAAAATATTTTTTATGTTAATTATTAATTATATTTCAATTTATTTAAAATTTTCTAAATGGAATCATTTTATTGTTTTCCAAGCTGTGTACCTTTTTTACCAGACGTGTGAAGGGGATCATTATTTTAATATTTACCATGTAAATGAATTTTCTCGCCACCAAAACAATTTTTTTTATTTTACATTACATGTATCTATTTTTATTTTCATATAAAATATTCCCAAATTACTCTTGGAATTTTTATTTAAAATATTATCCAAATAAAATGATATTTTCCCTGTCTTCAAACAAATGTATTAAATATTATTTTAATTGTATTTTTATTCTATTGAAATTTCATTTATTATTTTATGATGATTCTATGGGGATATATATCAATGATATCATCATTGTTATTTCTATATATGACTTAGAACCTGTTTCTTTTCCATGGATTAATCCAAATAAATAAGGTATGATAGTTTTTCAAGGGTGTTATGTTGAAAGTTGAAAGATCATAAATGATTTTTTCATTTTAGGGTCGTTTTATTTTTTTATTATTATAGGTGAGATATATATATCTCCCGAATGCATTAGGTAATGATTATGTTTTTGAAATAATTATAATATAATTAAATGAATTGGGTATTCCACATATAAGGGTTCTTGTTAGGGTTCTTTGAATATGATGTACCAAGAACCTATTAGAATTTCTTATAATTTCTATGAGTTTTAATGAATCCATCACTAAAGGATTGTTTTAACATGGCTGATGATTATTGAGTAATATGAATCTTTAAATTAGTTTTATTGTATGCCATGTATCATGATTTAGGATCCATGTTTTGATGGGAATAAATTCTATTATTCTATGATTATGAAATTTGATTACATAATCCAACCTCTATTCATATATTATTCAAACTAATGATTTTCAATTTTTAATTATAGTATTTTTTAAGTAGCATTTGATCTCACCCTTTGATTATGTTTTTTTCACAATGTTATGAATAAGGATTTTAAATAAATTACTTATAAAAGATTTATTGAATATATTATTTTATGGGATATCTCGAAAACAATTTATAAATAAAAAAATAAAGGTATAGTAGAAAAATTTATCAATTTAAGATATTGGTGTTGTTCTGTATGTTTTTGACCTGATTTTAACACTCTAAACCGTAATGGTCATTGGGTATATTAGTGATTCAAAAAAATTATTTTATTTTTTATGTTTTGGATAGCTAAAATCGGGTCACATTTAACAATATCATTCTAAAAATATAAAAAAATATTTTTTAGTATCAAATTAAAGAGTGTTGTTTTCAAGGAAATTTTAGTTAGTATTAGAGAAGGTTTTAGATAACTTTAGATATTGAGAGATTCTCATGTGATGTTGACTTATAATTTATTGATACAGTCATGGGTTTATATGTATAAGTATAATAATAAGTTAAAAAGAATAAGAACCTATTTTTAGGTCCTTAATTAATGGGATTTTAAATATATTAATGATATTTTGGGAGACATTTTATTAGGTTTAATTACAAGTAACCCTTTGGTGTATCAAGTTATTTCACTTGAAGGATTTTTTTGGAAGAATTGTATTACATAATGACGATTTGAGTATAATTTTATTTTATAAAGTTAGTGGATAATATTTTATTTTTGAGTTTATTATGTATTTAGTGTTAATTATTTGGGGAATGATGTTATTTGAAATTTGATAATTATTGTTGAATATTTGTGGTTAATTTATTATATCTTTATATGATGGTTAATTAATTTTGGGTATTTTCTTAAATTGTTTTATACATTTTGGTTTTAAGAAAATTGAAAGAAAACTCCATTAATAATTTTATATACCTCATCATAAATAAAATTTTATTGTAGTTCTTTAGACATTAAATATTCAGACTTTTAGTTTTTAGTAAAGGATTAGATATAGTTTGAAGCTAATTGAAATATGAAACCAAATGATGAAATTGTATTTTTGGATTTGAAAAAAATCATGTATGTATATTTCATTTTGATTTTAGTTTATATGGTAAAGTTATTCCTAAAATCATTGTAAAGGATATTAAAATAAAAAATTCATTTTATTAAATTTATTTATGATTAATTTATGGTCTTTTTGAGACAACATTTCATATTGTATTACGGTTATTGAATTTCTTATGATCATTCACTATCTTATGGTAAATGTTATTTATTACTCTCCATAATTATTTAGGAAGTAATTTTTTTTCTACATCAATATTTTATATTTTTACCATGGTTTTTCATATTTGATGTTTATTTATGTGTTACTCCAAATGAACTTCAAATTTTGGTTTCCATCTTTTGAAATGGAATTTTTATTTACACTTTTTAGGATGTGGGTTTTATATAAAATAATTTTTAAATCATAACTCCATGATTATCAAGATCAAGTTAAAATTTGGAGTATGAAATTTATTAAAATGGAGGATAATGTAACACATTTAGATTTTAAAATAAAAATATGATTCATAACATATACGACAAGAAACACCAAGTTTAAACAAACCATAAAATATTATTATTTAAATATAACTATTATAACTGTTTCTTTGAATTGAAGGGTATGAATAGAAGTAAATAGATTATGATATATATATATATAATGGTCCAACATAATGAAAATTTACTCATTAATTCTTAAGAAATTAGTACTAAATTTTTACTAAAGTCATCTTATACTATAAAAAATATATTTTCTTTAAAACTGGATTTTTTTGAGTTAATATTATTGTTAATTTATGCCACATTTATAAATTTTATATATTTAAAATAACGTGGTTTATGAAATCATAAAATAAAAATTATATTTGGGTGATTTGTTTTGGGATTCTTCTTTGGAAAAGAAAGATTTTTTAGTGAATAGTGAATAATACCATTTTTTTAAAAAAAGTGTTTTATTTTCATTGTGAAGTAAAATTATTATTTTAATTAGATATTTAAATAATATTAATCACTATTAAAAATAAATAATCAAATTAATTACATATTAATCATATTTATACTTTATTTTTCTATAAGTTCATTTTTAGGCATAAAAATGCATTTCATTCTAAAAATTGTTTTTCATTGCATTTTGTGGAATTATATTTATATTCATTTGTATAAATTTTTTAAATTTTATCCTAAAAAATGGTTTCTATATTTTAAATCACTATTTTCAAATTTAGTAAATATTTCAAAATTACTTTTTGTCATATTGAATGTAATTTTTGTGAATATTTGTCCCCTTAGTATTCATAAATCATGTAATTAAGATTGAAAATAATGTGATAAGGATTTAATTGTTTATATACATATATAGCCTACCTTATTTGAATTTTTTGATTAAATTTGGATCAAATTTCACATAAATGACTTTTTTTAAATGTTTTTTTAATTTAATTTCTATAATTTCTTTGTTTTAGGGTTTCACATGCATTTGTGTGGAAATGGTGGGTTTTCAAAATTTGGGCCAAACTATGAGCCCATTTCAAGATTTAAAAACCAATTTTTTTTCTTTTATAACCACTTCGTTTTTTAAAATTATTCATCTATTACAATTCCTACTTATAATCCCTTGTCTTATTAACACCTCCATGTCAATTTGGAGCCTTTATAAATCCATAATCATGGTGTATTGGGATTTTTTTTGTTAAGTAGTAGGCCTTCCAGTAAGCCAATTTTCTGCTTTATATGTTTTATTAATTATTTAATATAGCCTTCATTTTTTATTATTATTTGGTGATTCTACATCCCACTTGAAGAAAATAATCATAGGATGACCCCCATTATCAGTTTCACATTTTTTAGAGCTCATTTAAACCACGAATTAGGGGAAAACATTTCAGGGTTTTTCAAACTGACCAGATTTGAGAAGGTAACTTTCTTACTCCCTAAATCATTCATTTGTTACTATTTCTCCCCCATTTCATTCCCCACATGACCTCCTCGGTCTCATTCGAGACTCACTTTTATTTTTTGTTTCTTTGAGATTCAAAATTCGTTTGATTTGGGGTGATTTTTTCAAGTTCTCTTCAAGTAAGTGTTTCTCTATTTGATTTCTACCATTTCGTTATGGTTTTTCCCTCTTTCAAGATGTTTTGAAATGTCCAGACATTAGGGTTTGAACCAAGGGTTTGATTTGGTGTCTTTTTGGTGTAATCTTGAAGGTTTGGGTTCTTATTCACTTCTTTTGTGGTGCGACAGTGGTGTGGTTGATGTATCACACCAAGATTTGAGGGATTCGACACTTTCGATAGATTGTTCCATGTGTAACCAATTAATGATTAGTTATCTTGCTATATTTTATCATTATTCGTATTCATAATATGTTTTATGTGGTTTGAAAACTTTTCATTATTGATTTGGTTAAGGGTTTAATTTTATAGTTATATTTTAGCTCGAAATTCGGTGTTTTCCATGTGTAACACTTGGGGAATTATTTTGGTGTATTTTAGAACATATGAAATTAGTTTAAAAAAATTGTTTGGGCTGAAAATTCTTATTTGGTAGGGTCTTGGTGTGCTATTGGGTTTGAAAGAGGGTTTTGTTGAGTCAATAATGTTTTCCTTATGACTTTTCCATTCCTTCTTGTTTTGAAAATCACAAACAACTTATCTTTAAGGAAAATATTTTTTACCCCTACTTTTCTTTTATAAGGAAAATTTCTTTTATAAGAAAAATTGATTTTATAAGGAAATTTTATTTTATAAAGAAAATTGCTTTTATAAGGAAAATTTCTTTTATTACGAAAATTTCTTTTATAAGGAAAATTGCTTTTATAAGGAAAATTGCTTTTATAAGGAAAATTGCTTTTATAAGGGAAATTGCTTTTATAAGGAAATTGCTTTTATAAGGAAAATTGCTTTTATAAGGAAAATTGCTTTTATAAGGAAAATTAATTTTATAAGGAAAATTGCTTTTATAAGGAAAATTTCTTTTATAAGGAAAATTGCTTTTATAAGGAAAATTTATTTTATAAGGAAAATTGATTTTATAAAAAAAATTTCTTTTATAAGGAAAATTTATTTTCTAAGGAAAATTATCCTTATCATATTTTCATTATCTATATCCATATATTTATTAAGTATAAGAATCGGATTCATTTCTATATTCTCGGAATCATTTAAAACTTTGATATAAAGCATTCTTCTTTAGGATACGAATTCTGGATTAGAACTGTAATGAAGTTTGACACTGAATTCTGGATGAGAAATGTAATGAAGTTCTAATCTGAATTCTGGATGAGAATTGTAATGAAGTTCCACTCCGAATTCTGGATACAAACTCTAATAAAGTTCCACTCTGAATTCTGGATCCGAACTCTCATGAAGTTCGACACTGAATTCTGATGACAAATTCTCATTATGAATTCTCATTACGAATTCCAATTATGAATTCTGATTACAAATTCCCATTACGAATTCTAGTGAAGAATTATGATTACAAATTCCCATTACAAATTCTGATGACGAATTCTGATTACGAATTCTCATTCTGAATTCTCCTATTAAACAGAATCTGATTATCTTTGCTTTATACACTCTGAATTTATTTAGACACTGAATATTACTTTCTGTTAGACTCCGAACATTCATTTTTCTTACACTTTTATAATTTGTCTACTCATTAATAATTTTTCTTACACTCTAAACCATCACTTCGAACATTTTAGCTAATCTTAAAATGATGTCGTACTTTCTGTTACATTTGTTTTGTTATAAAACGATGTCATTTATTCCGTTATAAACTAACCGTTGGATAAGTGACACATGTATAGGTCCCTCCGATTTTTAAGGAAGATATGACCGTTGGAGGAGGGATTCGACCTTGCCTATAAATAGGAGCTCATTTGAAAGAGATATGCACTACGGCTTCTTCATTGTTCACACAGGCTGTTGAAGTGATTTCTAGAGAGTGGGGCTCTTATTAACTCTCAGCTTTGTGCAGAATGTTTTAACTGCTTGTTCAAACTTTTCCTTGTGCAGATTTGTTTCGTACGACTCTGATTGTTGGTGATCACAATCGAGGGATTCTGGGGATAGGAATACCGAGGTTTCCAACACCATGAAGTTGAGGGCTTCCTTGCTGAGGAAGACAGAGGTTGCCAACTACCTTGAAGTTGAGGGATTGCGGGGATAGCAAGACAGAGACTCCGATCATCGTATCGAGGGTTTACCTAGGTGTGGGTAAGACAGACATTCTTGAAAGTATAAATCAAGGGGATTTTATCCAAGGTTGTTGGATACCCTTCTATTTGGGTTAAAAGATTTATATGTTGTTACTATTTTTATTACAAGATTATTTCTGTTGTGTTTGTATATTAAGGAAAGTATAACCATATTGTACTTCCTTACTTTTGTACTCTGTTAAAGTTAGATTCTATATGCTTTAAAGTAGAGTCTCATTTTTTAATCTTTTAATAAGATTAGAGGTGTTGTGAATTTTCTTAAGTTTAACTTTGTTAAACATAGATCTTTCCTTTGTTTAAGGAAATCCTCGTTATTCGTAATCAACTTTAAAGGTTCCAAAATAATTTTTTAAAGTATACAATTCACCCCCCCTCCTCTTGTATTGAATGCATATTCGATCCAACATTTGATATAGTAGAGTATATCATACTCACATATCATCTCACAATTGGTATCAGATCATTGGTTCAATCTGAATTAATCTCACAATTAGATACAGAAGGAAATTTTCTGGAGTCAGTTTCTCATAATCTATTTTTTAGAGTCTTTGTTTCTCGAATTCACTTTTGCTTACATCATCATATCTGTTATATTTTTGTTGCTTTTATTTTTTTCGGAGTCACATTTTTCGGAATCATATATTTTTTGTTTCATTACGAACTATTGTTACTAAAAATCTTGTACTTTCATGATATCTTAAGGATGGAAGGTATGAATATTGTGTCAATTGAAAAACTAAATCCTTATAGACCTCCTATATTTTATGGGAATAATTATGAGTACTGGAGAGATCTAATGAAGACGTTTGTGATCAATACTGGTGTAGAAAATTTTATAATGCTTACTGGTGGTTAAAAAAATTCCTGACAAAGAAGTCAATACTTTTACTAATCAAGAGAAGCAAGAATATCAACTAAATTACAAGTTATACCATACTTTATTATTATCAATGACTAGGAATATATACAGCCAGATATCTTCTTGTGAAGCAGCTAACTGTATTTGGAAGAAATTTGAAGTCACACATTTTGGAACATCCAAGGTTATAGAAACAAGAAGAGAAATGCTTTGTGCTGAGTATCATGGTTTTTTTCTTTATGGAGAGCCTGTATGTAAAGTGCAACAAAGATTTATGAAAATTTTCAACAGCCTACAATCTATGGGAGAGAAAGGTCTTGACGATTAAGTGATTGTATATAATATCATTTATATAATGCCAAATGAATGGGAATCTAAGAGGACGACTATTGATGAAAACAGAAACATTTCCCAGATTACTCTTGATGAGCTTTTTGGAACCCTTTTTCCACATGATACAAGAATGAAAAGAGATGCTGACAACATCAAAAACAAGAATGGTCATAGTAGTATAGCCTTTGCATCTAAAGCTAAAACTCCTGAGAGAGTTACCAGATCCAAATCTAAGAAGGTTATTATCCAATCTGAATCTAGTGAGAGTGAACTCCTAGAAAATGAGTTTGTTAATCTTGCTAATAGGATGAACAAGATAGATGGACAAAGAAATTTCCATTCCAAATATAAGAATAAGGAAAGGAAAGATTTAGATGTTACATTCTATGAATGCAAGAGAGCTGGACACATCAGACCGGATTGTCCTTTACTAAAAAAGAAAGAAAGAAAAAAGAGGCATTCTGAAAGGAACAAAAAGAAGTATTACAAGTCCAATGCTAAGAAATATCTGAAAGCCAATGACACCTGGTGTGCCAGTGGTGGTGCCTCTTCAGATTAATCTTCTGATTATGAATCTTCTTGACAGAGGCATCTTGGTCTTATAGCCAGATTACCTATTGACAATCATTGCTTTATGTCTAAGGTACACAACGCTGAATCATTGTCGAATGATTCATTAAATTATAATAAAAGTAAATATTATAACTCTTCAAAAGATGAATCCTCTCCTGATGAAGAAGATACTTTACTAACCTATGATGAATTTTCTAGGTTTTCTGAACTTCTTGGGATTGAGAATTCAAAACTCAACAAGAAGATTGATAAGGAAAATTCTAGGAATACTATTCCTACTAATGAGATATCAGATCTTTCTAAAGAACTTGATAAGAAAAATGATGATATTATAAGTATTTCAAAAAGTCTTGAGGAAGTAAATTCTGAGAAGGATAAACTTTCTAATGATCTAGAAAAATTAATTTCTAAGAAAAGTGTTTCTGAGCCTATGTCTAGTTTCAAATCTAATTATTTTGAAGATAAAAACATGGTTATAAAACTCAAGTCTGAAATATTTTCCTTAAATAAGTGTTTGTCGATATTTACTCTAGGTAAAGAAAAATTTTGATAAGATGTATTCGCAAATATGACCTTTAAGAAACAAATTCGGATTTGGTTATACCCATGCAAAACCTATTTTTAATAACAATTATTTTGTTCCTCAAAGTGCCCCATTTTGTACCAAGTGTCAATTTGGTGGTCACTTGGCAAAGAATTGTTCTCTAAACAAAACCCAATCTCTAGGATTTCATAAGGCCTATTTTACTAAGAAAATGTGGGTACCAAATGTTTTTTTGTCTAATAATCTCGGATCCAAGCATGTTTGGATTCTGAAAGTCTAATTGTTTTCTAGTTTTCAGGAAAATAGAAAAAGTTACAACAAAAATTTATTGTATATGGATAGTGGATGTTCCCAGCACATGACTGGTAACAAAAGCTATTTTGAAAAGATTATCAAAATGAAAGGTGGGAAAGTAACCTTTGGAGATAATGTAAAAGGAGATATTATTCTTCAGTTTATCGAAACATAAGACCAGCATGCTTATATTTTCACAAAATCCTTACCTTCTAATAGATTTGAATACATTAAATAGAAGTTAGGAATGTTAACCGTAAGGTAATATTTCTTAATTATCTTTCTATTGAAAAAGTCTCATTATAGTAATAAACTCTTTTTCATAGGGGGAGTACATATGATTGTTATTTTCTTTATTTTTAATGGGTTTTTACAAAAAACTTTGTACTGAAATGTTCGAAATGAGACTTTCGTATTGACACATTCGTAGTAAGATTTACGTATTGAGACATTTGTAAGGAAATTATCATACTGAAATTCTTGTAATGAATTTCCGTTTTTTTCTGATTTTTTTTTTCGTAGTGAGTTTTTTGAACTATGTCTTTTCGTAGTAAAGATTTTTCGTAGTTAATTTTTCTTCAAAAAGGATATTACCCATTACTAATAATCCTTTTAAGAAAATCTGAAAGGTATGATTTCCTTACTCAAGTTTTCGTAATCATACTTTACTTGCTGATGTTTTCCTATATTTTGTTTTCGGATTCTAGTTTTCTTAAATCCTTATTTTAATAAAAACCTCAAAAGATCGGATTCAAGTTTTCTTGAGAATTGGTTTTCAACCATCAGATCTGATCTCAGTATTTTACAATCATTCGATCAACCGAGGAAGGTGAACCATCATATCGTTTCCTATTTAAAGGGGACCCCAAATGGTCATCCCACATCGGTTTTTAAATCTCCCGCACCCTGAAGCTCTGCCACTCCGTTTTAAGGTCATTCTGATTGTCAGCAATCTCTGTTCCAAACATCTCAGAAGTCTTCAGCTCCAAATTTCTATGGAAGTAGATTCTCAAAACATGTCAACCTCTAAGCTGATTTCCAAGTGATTAGTATATAGAAAAAGGTTGGTTCACCCCGATTTCTTCAATAATTAAAATTCCCTTATCTCCAAGAACATAAAGCTCAATGGATGGGAAGATGTTGTTGTGTCTAAACTAGGGAACCAAGATGAATTATATTCAGTGTTTCTTTTTGAGTTATATGAGACGGTTTCATTTTTAAAGAAGATGATAGGGAGAAATTTTCGTTTAATTCTTATGGAAAGACTTATAAGCTTCCTTATGCCAAGGCAGCAAGCTTGGTGGGGTTGAACTATGAAGGAGAAGCCGAGTTCGTCACTCACGTTTTTCCAGATTCAAAGGGAAGCTTCAACAAGGAAAAGTTATTGGAGACTCTCGTACTGTCATATGACAAGGCTCCAAATATTGCTAGTCTATCTATGAATTTTTAGATTCTAGAATTATGGGTACAAGGCTTTATCGTTCCGAGAAAGTGTGACAAAGAACATTTTAAGAAGAGAGAGATCTTTATCCTATATTTTCTGATAAATCTAAGGAATTTTAATCTGATGAGGCACATTCTTATTACCATTGAGAATGTTATGAATGAGAATCTGAGAGCTTAGATCGTAATGTATCCAAAAATCATCTCGAAGTTAATAGTTCGGTGCCTTGAGTCCTTCAAGGAGGATTGCAAGTCTAAGTCAAGATCTTACAAAATTATGTTGATAAGTGATGGTACCCTTAAAAGGATGAATGTTTCTTTCAACAAGAAAACTGTTGAGTTATTTGATATTCCAGTTCAAAAAGAAAGGGTTCTGAATGTTAATGAACCTGAATCTTCTAAGCCAGTGATGAAGATAAAGTTGAAAGAAGTTGAAGTTGAAGCAGAGAATCTTAAATCTAAGGAATTTCATTCCGGACCTCCAAAACCGGAGAAGAAGAAAGCTTACCATGATGAGGAAGTTTCTAAGTAGATGGAAGTCAAAGAGAAGAGAGTTCAAGGGGTGCCTCAGTTTGGCTTGGACCCTACGGAGGCTAAGGCCTTGAAGGAAAAAATATTGGATGAACTAAAAAAACAAGTGAAACAAAAGAAGATTAAGAAGAAGATGTATGAAGATGAGGTGGCTCAGACCTTGATGAAGTTTAATGAGATGGCCTCTAGAAATATTCCAATCCTGAGATATTTCTCTGTAGAATCTCTACCTGAGACTCCATGAAGAAACTATGTCACTCAGGAGAAGGTAAAAGTTAAGAATGTTGAGGAAGTTGAGTAGTTTGAGAAAGTGGAAGAGGAAGAAGCAATTGCTGAAGGTAGTGGTGAGACCAGAGATCTAATGGATCAAGTAGAAGATTATAAAGAAAAACCTTCAGAATAATTGTTGCTCTGAACTTCAGATGTTGAGTCCTCTAAGTTAGTCACTCCAGGGAAGGATGAGGAAAAAGGAGAACAAGAAGTAACTTATCATGCAGAGGATGAACATATTCTACATGACATTTATCAAATAGAGAATGTATAGGATGGTGCTAAAAAATATTTTTTTGATGAAGAAAATGTTGTTCAAGTGTCTGATAGTGATCAAAAAACTCTGGAACAACAATCCAATCCAAAAGTGGACAAGTGAAAGCAAGTAGTTATTGATACCCCGAGCTCAGTGGATATAAACAGAAGTGAAGTTGGTGGTTCTTAAAAGAGAAAGGTTGAGCAATTTGAAGAAGAAAATTCTCCATGAAAAGTCTCAGATTCGGAGTCATCTTCATTGGGGAATAAATTTGTTGTTCAGTCATTAAAGAAGTTTGTGGGTTCTATTCCGACCTTCTCAAGTATTGATTAAAGATGCCAGATGCTCCAACATACTTTTAATCAAAAAACAGACTCTGTATCCAAGCTTATGGATAAATGTGTAGAGATGGAGGCTTAGTTCAAATCTTTTATTGTCAGCTATGAAGCCCGTAAAAGGTCTTATAATAAAATGACTAGTTGGTCGAAGAAAACCATAGATGAGATGAGGCTCATGGATGTATTCCAAGATAATGTTAAAGATTCATTTGAGACAGAAGACAGGAAGCTAAATGATCTTACCTCCTCTTTTGAAGAAAATTTAACAGCTGAGAATAATTCCCCGATTCAAGAAGACAGAGATCTGAATGGGAAGCTGAATTCTGTTGCTCACAACTGGAGAAATGAAATGGATCATCGGATTGAGGTTAAAGAGAAGTTGTTAAAGAAAGAACAAATTTTGAAAGCTCAGGAAGAAAAGCTTGAAACTCAAGAATAAAATCTTGAATCTCAAAGTGCAAGAATAGTTGTGTTAGATAAGAAATCCGAAGAAGACCATAAATACTTTAAGAGGATAAAGACTATTCTCAAGGGTCTTATGTAGAAGGAAAAATATCCAAAATAGACAAATCTGATCTTTTGTTGTATCTTAGCTTTCTTGTTTTTGATATTTCAAACTTAATGAAAATCTTTCTTGCTCGTCTCTTTTGTTGATGTTACTAATTTTTTAGGTACTTTTTATATTTTTCATTCCCTCGAATTCTTTTTGAAAATAACAACGGGGGAGAAGGAAAAAGAACCTTAACAAAGGGTGAGAAAGAAAAAGAAATATAATAGATTTTATCAAAGGGGGAGTGTTCATTAAATAAGACATTCTTATTCTTAGTGAAATACAATTGCGAAACTCTAGAATATGATCCTTAGAGTTTCAAAGCCTAAGGGGGAGTTAGTCGTATTCATCAGCATCCATAACCAAAGGGAGATAAGTCTTAATGTTTTTTTCTTAGTCTTTCTTTTTCGTAAGGATGTTTGTGCTTTCCAAAAAGGGGGAGATTGTTGAGTCAATAAGATTTTCCTTATGAAATTTCCATTCCTTCTTGTTTTGAAAATCACAAACACCTTATCTTTAAAGGAAATATTTTTTACCCCTACTTTGTTTTTATCAAGAAAATTGCTTTTATAAGTAAAATTTCTTTTATAAGGAAAATTGCTTTTATAAGGAAAATCGCTTTTATAAGGAAAATTGCTTTTATAAGAAAAATTGTTTTTATAAGGAAAATTTATTCTATAAGGAAAATTGCTTTTATAAGGAAAATTTCTTTTTTAAGGAAAATTTCTTTTTTAAGGAAAATTTCTTTTATAAAGAAAATTGTATTTATAATTAAAATTGATTTTATAAGGAAAATTTATTTTCTAAGGAAAATTATCCTTATCATATATTAATTATCTTTATCCGTATATTTATTAAGTATAAGAATTAGATTCATTTCTATATTCTTGAAATCGTTTAAAACTTTGATATGAAGCATTCTGTTTTAGGCTCCGAATTCTGGATGAGAACTGTAATGAAGTTCGACTCTGAATTCTGGAAGAGAACTGTAATGAAGATCCACTCCAAATTCTGGATGAGAACTGTAATGAAGTTCCACTCCGAATTCTAGATGAGAACTGTAATGAAGTTCCACTCTGAATTCTGGATACGAACTCTGATTAAGTTCCACTCTGAATTCTGGATATGAACTCTCATGAAGTTCGACACCGAATTCTGATGACGAAATCTAATTACGAATTCTCATTACGAATTTTAATAACGAATTCTGATTATGAATTCCCATTATGAATTCTGATGACGAATTCTGAATATGAATTCTCATTCCGAATTCACCTATTTAAACAAAATTTGATTATCTTTTCTTTATACACTCTGAATTTATTTAGACTCTGAATATTACTTTTGGTTAGACTCCGAACTTTCATTTTGCATACACTTTTATAAATTTTCTACTCTTTAATATTTTTTCCTACACTCCAAACCATCACTCCGAACATTTTAGCTATTCTTAAAATGATGTCGTACTTTCTGTTACACTTGTTTTGTTACAAAGTGATGTCATTTATTCCCTTATAAACTGACCGTTGGCTAAGTGACATGTGTACAGGTCCCTCCAATTTTAAAGGTAGATATTACTGTTGGAGAAGGGAGTCTACCTTTCCTATAAATAAAAGGTCATTTGAAAGAGCTCCGCACTACAGCTTCGTCATTGTTCACACATGATGTTGAAGTGATTTCTAGAGAGAGAGGATCTTATTAACTCTCAGATTCATGCAAAAAGTTTGAACTGCTTGTTCAAACTTTTCCTTGTGCATATTTCCTTCATGCGACTCTGATTATTGGTGATCACAATCGAGGGCTTCCGGGGATAGGAAGACAGAGGTTTCCAACACCTTGAAGTTGAGGGCTTCCTTGCTGAGGAAGACAGAGGTTTCCAACTACCTTGAAGTTGAGGGCTTGTGGGGATAGAAAGATAGAGAATCCGATATTTTTATCGAGGGCTTACCCAAGTGTGGGTAAGACAAAATTTCTTGAAAGTTAAATCAAGGGACTTTTATCCAAGGTTGTTGGATACCCTTCTCTTTGGGTTAAAAGATTTATATCATGTTACTGTTTTTTTACAAGTTTATTTCCGTTGTGTCTGTTTATTAAGGAAAATATAACCATATTGTACTTCCTTAATATTGTACTCTGTTAAAGTTAGATTCTATACGATATAAGGTAGAATATCATTTTGTAATCTTTTAATAAGATAAGAGGTGTTTTGAATTTTCTTAAGTTTAACTTTGTTAAACTTATCTCTTTACTTTGTTTAAGGAAATCCTTGTTATTTGTAATCAACATTAAAGGTTCCAAAGGAATTTTTCTAAAGTATAAAATTCACCCCCTCTTGTTTTGTATGCATATTCGATCCTAAATTTGATATAGTTGAGTATATCATACTCACATATCATCTCACAGGTTTTTGAATGGGATTAAGGTGTGAAACCATGTTGTACTTTTTGAAAGTGATTTTAAAAATGTATGTTTTTTATGTGGATGTTTTGTGGTATTGTTTGAGGAATTTGTATAACACTTGGGGTGGTTAAATAAATGTTTTGGGAGCTGAAAATTCTATTTTTAATTATAAATAGTGTGATTTTTTCCATGAAAGATGGGTTTGAAATGTGTTTTATGTGAAAAGCTTGTGTACACTCCTTTGAACAATTTTATGAAAATTTTGAATGGTTTAATGATTTATTTAACAAGTTAGACCATATTAGAAAAATATTTTAGAGTGTGTATATTATTAAATGGTACATTTTAAATGTTATACGGGATGTTTTTTGTTGTGTTCCATCATTGAAATGTTTTATTAAAATGTTTTAAGGATTTATTAAAGTGTGTAAGGGATGTGAAAGTGATGTCCGATGTTTTGTGTGAGTGTGATGTTTAAAATGGATTTTGGTTATGAAAAGGGTATTATGTGACATTTGAGTGGGCCGTTATGTGAGTTGGAAAATTTTGGAATGGTTTTATAAAAACATTTAATGTATTTGGGGTAGTGTTCATAAAATTTGAAAAGTGTTGTGGGATATTTTAGTGTGAATTGGATTTCAAAATCAATTTGAAAGAAAAATGAACTTTTGTTACATGTATGGTATACATGTGTGTTGTTTGGTGAATTTTTTATGTTTAAATTATATTTTATTGTGAAAAGTATATTTCTTGACTTGTTGATCCTATTTGAGCACTAGGGGAAAACTCAGGTATCTAGGTGGGTGAACCTGTACTAGTACGCTAGTGAATCTGTGGGGTTTGGCCTCAGTTTCACTTAGCAAGACTGACACTTAAAACTCTAAATAAACTATGAGTGTGATGATTAGGGACCACTAGGTTATGGGTATGTTCGATACAAGTGTCTCATGCATGATAACATATATTTGTGATGGTTACTCTCATTGAGATACGAGGTACCTGGGACCCACACCTAGCTAGTGCCTTGGAGTTATTTTCTATTGCTTCTGCTCATTAAGTCCTTTATACTTACCATTGAAATACGGTATATTTGGCTCAAAAATTCATTATCTTTGGAATTTATTTTAAATATGTTGATTCTTTAAATTATCCAACTTGGAAACTATTTTAATTTTTAAGTTTCATCTTATAGAAATTGTAAATGGCATTTCCTATTTATGAATACATGAATGCTTTTCATCTTTGAATGTTTATCAGATCAAATATCTTAGTGGTCGTATCCTACTGGGAATTTTCTCACACCCTACTTACACCCTTCTGTGTAAGTTGACTTGGTTATTTTTTTGTTGTATGTTGGGTACAGTTTTTAGTTCCAGTGGTTCAAGTTTCTAGTAGGTCCTTGTTGGTGATGTCTTGTGGAGATGGATTGAGGGAAGTACCCCTTACCTTGAGGTGGTTTTTGGGCTGTTTCTTTTCAGTTTTGTTCCTTTATTATAGTCCTTGTCAGTTTTTTTAAACTATGTAATTCAGTTCTGAATTTTTTAAAAATATTTTTTAGTTTGAAAATTCCAAATTCGTTTTATTGGGATCATTTGTAGTTTTATGTTTATAAACTCGGGTAAATTGTTCCCAATTTACTATTTATGATACCCGGTCACTTATGCCAGCCTATGGGGATCAGGATCTCCCTTCGGGACTTTTCACTGTTTGGGTTTGGAACTGGTTTCGATGGTCGTTAGATTTGGTTCCTGGCACCAACTCCATCATATATTCAAATATATGGAATTTTCGATCTATTTTTCATTAATAAAGAACTTTATATTAATTTCAGTAAAATAAAATTACAAATTCTCACCCTCTTGATTTTAGTTTATCTTATATGTTTACAAAGTGATAAAATTATTATAAAACCCTGAGATCTTATATGAACTATATGTTCGATAATGTACAGCACAGACAACTCTGAGATTACACGAACTATAACATATTAATTAAATATTATTATTTAGAAATGATTGTTGTAACCTAGCCATTGTATTATTATGTATGAATATAAATAAATATATTATGATAAATGTAAAAAAAAATTCATCAATATAATGGTATTTAAAAATTCTTATGAAATAAGAACATAATTTTTAAAAGGCGTTAATTCAAAAAAATAAATTTTATTCAAAATTGATTTTTATTTCTTTTTGTGACAAAATATTGAAATTATTTATATGGTCATATAGAAATTTTAAAATATAAAATGAACATAATTTAAGAAATTGTCATATTAATTTTAACTTTGGGTGAAATATTTCTATTTTTTGTAAAGTTTTGATTTTTCAGTGAATAGTGAAAAAATTAATTTTTTATAACATTGTATTTATGTTTAATAAATTATGTAATTTAAAATTATCAATTATTAATTTAATTTTATTTCAAAATAAAATATGTATTTTATTTTTATATATAATTCAATTAACTAAATTTGAATCATCATTATACTATATTTTAGTATATGTTTATTCTTTGGTTTAAAAACACTTTTTTCCGAAAGTTGCTTTAATGTGATTAATGTTTATCTAATTAAATTAATTAAAATAAATACTAAATAGTTATTGTTTAGGTTAAATTTATATTTTATAAAAATAAAATTATTAATTTAAATTCTTATAATTAATATAATTAGTCAAATAGTTAATGTAAAATATTTGTTTCCTTGAAAAATGATTTTTTGAAAAGTTGGTTTTTATCACGCTTTTGGTTTTTATTTTATATTAAATTCAAGTAATAATATTAATTTAATTTAGTAAAATTTATAAAATGATTTTAATCACAAAAAATGATATTATATAATACTGTCAATTTATTTTTTTATCATAACAAATAGTAAAAATAGTAAAAAAAAAACTAGTTATCGTGGTAAAAAAATTAAAATGGTAAATGTTTGTAACCACAAAGGTAAATGGTATAAAATGTTTGAAATAAGTTTATAGTTCGTGTTGTAGGTTTATATTGGCCTTATAACTCCTCCAATACTTCAATTTTCAATTTTGGATGTACTTTTACTTGAGATTGACTTCCTATTATTGAATTGTTTTCTTGTATTTACAAGAATTCCACTCTACCCTTACAAAAGGAAACTGAATCTCCTATAATTTACACACATTAAGATCCTAAAGGTTATTAATATTCATAAATGAATTTAACAACCTAAAATTATAAATTGAAACATCTTTTTAGATTACGTGTATGAAATGCATCACCAAACACATAAAGAAATATAATATCCTGAAACTCTACTGTGTACTCAATATTTTAAATAAATTAAATATATGGTATTGATTTAAATGAATGAGACTTCTAGTTATCTTCTACTACACATAATAGTGATATTCAATGATATATTGAATTATAAGAAAGAATGATTTTCACAAAATTACATTGTATTACAAAAAGTTTATTATTTAATAAAATATGATATAACATAGATGTCATGATTGTGGTTATAAATAGAGTTATCTAAATTATGAAAATTTCTTTTTTTTGTAATTACAAATTGAATTAGTGGGTTAACAAATAATTAGAATTGAAAATATGAACCAATAGGATATAACAAAAAATATTTTTATTTCTATGCTTCCAAAAGAGAATTTTTCAAATAAAAATAATTAATTATAATTAGTGAATTATTTTATTGAAATTTAAATTTTATATATTCAATAAAATATTTTTGATATTCATCCATTAGATTTTATTGGAATAATATAAAAACAAACCCATTTTCACACATATAAACCAATATTTTTATAATGGTAATTTTTCTACCTTTTAAAGGAGAACCCATTTTAAATATGTATTTTGACACTGTAGTTGATTTAATTTGTCAAAATAAACTTCATATTTTAATGGGAAATATAAAATTAATGATAGGATGAATATTTGATATTTTTTTAAAACATATCATTTTAAATTAATAGTTAAAAATATTAATTTCTTGTTTAAAAATGCCTTTTCATCTAATTTATTTATATGGTTAATTTTTTTAATTTTTTTGACTATTTAAATAGATAATATTTTTATCAAATAATTAAGTTTATTTGATTGGAATCAATTTCACTTTTAAATTGATCACAAAAACATAGCAAACGTTCGGATGTCTTTACTTTAAGAAACTCCATTATAGACTTTCCAATAGGATTAATTTTAAATTAATTTTTGAAAATTCTATAACTAGAATTTGGACAAATTTATTCAATATTTGGAATCATAATAATTTATAATTTCCAATAATATAATAAAATTGATCAAAATTATAAGGTAATGTAATTAAAATTAATTATAATTTTAAATGTAAAATTACTCTTTGTAAAGGACTAAACCTTTATCATAAGGGCCCAAATGAACTATCCACTTGTCCAAAACCAATTTTAAGGCCAAATATCTTCTGTTAACCGTACATTATTTAATTGGGATGTTTTTAAGAGTTTTTTAGGTAAAATCGTATGTACACCTAACTTCTTTTCAAAAAAATCATGTGAGTCATTTTCCTCCCTTATAAAAGGCCACCACCTCTCCCCTTCCTCACACTTCTGAAGCCAATTTTTCTCAAAAAATATCTTCCCAAATATCCCATAACAATTCCTCTCTTAATAATTGAATCATATTATATGTAATGAAGTAATCCAAGGAAGTCTTTTGTTAAAAACCAAATGTAGTTACCCGATTAATAGTTAATAGACTTTCTCAAACTCTTTAGTTTTATTTACATTGTCCAACCTCTTAAATATTCTTATTATATGGTTATATAAAAATTAAAATATAATGAATATACTTGCATTATTTTATTCTGATGTTATTAACTACACTTACACACACATCAATCTAATGGGTAACAAATATATTGTTTATATGTACAACGAACTACTGCCTCACAAAATGATGATTGTTCATTTTTCCTCTACCAACTTTTGTGGTTGTACATTATGATAAAAACTCCTTTCATATATTTCTTATATGGTATATTATTTCCTTACTCTTCTATAATACTTTTAACACAAATACATTAAAAACATTTGGTTTTACATTAATATGAAAACATTGTTTGAGGAAATGTGGACTACAACCCCCGTAAAACAATGTGATTCATTCACACTAAACATAGAATGTATTAAGGATAAATTTTAATAAAAATATATTAAATATAATACATAAATAGGGTACTATAATTATAATATATGTTTATATATATATTATTCACTTTTCATTCCTTTAAAATATGACAATTAAATGAAAGTAACATTCTTCCGTACGTACGAACTACTGTCTCTGTGAACGGTTCATTCCATTTCTTGTCTCCAAAAATTATTGATTATTATAGATACATATATTATTGATATATATGATGTTAAAATCATGTTTTAAATTCCTGATATGCTGAAACAATTATATATTTAATAAGAACAATATAAAACATTTTAAAACATATTGGATGAATTAAGAAATTAACACCCAAAATATTAAAAATAATGAATGTTTATTAAAACATTGGTAATATGATATTATAATAGGATCATATTGGATATCATAAGTATTAAAATTGTTATTTTATAAGTTTGTAACAAATTTAAACCCACTATACATGAGTGTAAAGACAACACAACAATATTAATGTTAATGTAAACGATTTCTATGTCACTTTTTACATTTGTGAGATAAATATAAAATTAAACACTTTATTCTTTTGTGTGGTGTACCTACTACCCATTTTTATTCATTATATATTTTAGTATTTTATATTCATGTTATTTTGATGTTTTATTAGATGATTATCACATTTGGGTCTTTTGATTCGTATGTAAGGGATTTTGTCTTAATTTTAATTACATTTAGACATAGTTATTATTATGAACCTAGTATATTTTATACGGTGTATATAATACCCTTTTAAAAAATATATCATTAATATCCTCACTAGCGATATTATGACATTAATTTTATTTTATTTTTTCAGGAGTCTTATGACATAAAATGTTTTAATGGGGTATGGGAAACATTAAAATGTTTAAGTATTATTTTTCTCAATACTAATCCTAAGGTTATTTCAATAGAATTTACATTTAATGAAATTAAAATACCATTTTTCAATAAAAACATTCATTTTTAGTGGATTATTAAAGACCATTTTCATGTATTAGAACCATTTCCCCCTTCTTTTATTCTAAAAATGTGTAATAAAATGTTTTTATGATATCCTGACTTTATTTCTCTATTTAGTAGGAGAACCTATTTTCTTCTCACAACTAAAATTTTTTAAAATGATTTTAAAAATGATTTTAAAATTACTTGCTAAATAAATTTTTACCCTTTATATTATTTAAAAAACAATTTCAAATGAATATTCTTTTCACTTTCCCAACATGGAATTTTTAAAACCTTTTTACCATGAAAATGGAATTTTCTTTTTAATGTACGACTTGCATGGATTTACTGGAATTAATTTATTTAAAGAATAATTTTCATATTTAAAAGGTCAAATTTTTAAATAATTTTCTTTAAATTTTTTTTTAAAAAAATGATATTTCCCAAAAAAATATTTTAAAATATTTTTTACGGTATTTCAATTCATCAACAATAAAAACACTTTACTTGTACTCATCTTGGGATTTTATGTATGATACAATCTATATTCATCTTATGTATGGTTTATTATTTAATTTTTCAAGTATAGTACCGACATTCACTTACTAGAATTATTTGTTATTCCCCATGAAATATTTAATATTCTATGGTCATTGAACATTGAATTTTCTATAAATTTTCCATTTCTATTATTATTGATGTTATTCTTTCCTGAACCATATAAAATTTTTCATAAGTTTTTTAAATTAAATGTTTTTTAGTTATTTGGATAAATATTTATAAACTTGTATCCTTTTTTCAATAAGGATATTTTATAAGGAACTTTTTTATTTAAATTCATTGGACATTCACTACAGGGGTTGGGGACTAGTTAATACAAGACATATGGGTTAAAGACTGATTAATGAAATTTATATGGGTTGGAGACTAGTTAATAAAATCACCTCAACGCATCATTAGTGTCATGAGATGAAATTATTTGGTGAAAAACCCTTAGAGTTTTTCTACAAGAAGTATGGATGGGTTTCTACCCATAGTTTTAAATCGTCTGGTGAATGGTCTTGATGGAATAGTTTTTCATGTGGATCACACATGAAATCTATTAAGAAATATTTTCCCTAATTTTTATTTAGTTATTATTCATCCATGAGATTATTCATAAACATATCTATGGATACATTTTAGTTTTTGTTTATTGATTAAATGGACTTTTTTTAGTCTCTTACATTCTCATTTTTTTTCTTTATCTAAATATTTGAATGGAATGTGTTTCAAGTTATTACCTTTCTATATAGTTTATTCACTTCCTTTATAGTTTATTACATATATGGAATGTGAGTCCAGATATTTACCCTATCATAATTATTATTCTAATTGATTCATTATTGATATCTCTATATTTTTTTGCCTTACAGAGCATTTGAGATCACCCTTATTATGTTTATTTCCCCTAGAATCTGAAAAGAATACTACGAATGATATGAATAAATTTACTATATGTATTATAGTTTTCCTCAAATATATTTATTTATAAATATGAAAAAAATATTTTTTAACTAGGGTATTCTTTTCTCATGTATGTGTCTGGTTTACCAAGATTACTAAACTCTTAATCCTTTAAGGATTTATTCCTTATAATCATGTCAATATAATTGATAATAGACACTATATATAAGCTTTCTGGGTTCATGGAGGTATAATGAATTTATTCCTTACATCTCTAAAAATTTCTCAGAATCCTTGGTTTTATCATAAATCCAATCTGGGAAGGAGTTATGTATAATCCTATTGAGGTGGTCCCACGAAGGGGTATCATTCATAACCAAACATTCTTGTTTTATTTCTCCATCCACCTCCTTCAAAAGTACCTAATAATGATGATAAAAAAAAATCTTATCTCCTATATAATAATAATCCACATTTTTAATGAAATTACTTAAATCCATCTACACATTCATCAAAAGGGAAAAGTAAACCATTGTTTGTGTGTATAATAGAGTATCGCCTCACGAACCGATACAAATCATTTTCTTTCATCAACTTGTTCATGATTATGGATTTAATGTTTATATGTGTAATTAATGAAATATTAATCATTATTTGAAATTAACATATCATACACCTTATTACATTACCATTCATTGAATAATGATAGCATCGTTTGTGTATAGAGTGGACTACTACCTTTCAAATCGATGTGATTCATTTTTTATAACCAAATCAGATTAATGGTATATGTAAGTGTATATAATGATATAATATTATATTTATGATATAATGGTAATTAATAAAATATAAGATAATACTTTCCTTCCTTCCATCATGATCATTGATAAATGGAAATGTTAGTCATTGTACGTATGACCTACCATCTCCGTGATGGAAATGTAGTTCATTGTTCACAACCATATATCATGATTAGTTTTAAAAATAATATTTATTTATAAAAATTATAATTATTTCTTGATTTATATTCTGTAGATTATTAAATAATCATATCATTGAACATAGTCAACATACCAAAATGATTTTTAAAATATGTTCCAAATATCAACACAACATCCAACATGAAACGTAAATATTAAGTAACTGAACATAACATGAAAATAAATAAAATAAAACTAATAACAAAAATGAAAATGGATATCAGTAAATTAATTAATTATAATATGTTTATTATTCTACATGGAATAGAATATACATGAAAAGTCATTCTTGAGTTAATGGTTTTCATGTCTGTGTTTTCTTTAAAATGTTCTATTTTTTAATATTATTTTATTAATCATGCTCATCATTTTATTAAAAAATTATAAAGGAATCTTCTTTTGCATCTTCTAAATGAGTTGTTTTTTTTCTTTTTAGAAAAGTGTAAATGTAAATTTTTTACTTTGATGGAATGTATGGAATTACCCACTATCATAACCATTATTTTTATTAAATCATCCTTTATAAGTTTCCATGTTTTTTTCTAACATATTTACTTTCAAATTATTTATTGGTATTTCTTGTTTTTTAATAGCTAGTTTCAATGAGGAATGATTATTTTCCTCAATATTTTTTGTAATACTTCAAAATTATTTTCATACATTAAAGAAAATATCCTTGAATGTATAGAATACAGCTCAATTTTGTATATATTTCTCTTATATATATATATATATCACTATCCATTTCATATATTACGTAATTAATTCCATATAATAATTTCTAAAATTTCATTTTTAAGAAATCTCTTTTGATTATGATATGTTCCAAGATAACACAGCCCATTTTTTAACCATGGGTTATTCTTATGTTTGTGCATTATGATTGATTTCCTTATTTAGAACACATATTCATGCACATGAAAAAGATTTCATTGGTGGGCCTGAAATAATATAGCCCTCTAATGCATTGTGTAAAATTTTAGTCTCATCAAACATAATGTATAAGATTCTGGATTGAATTAAATCCATTATGGGACTCTTTTCACCATGTGATATTGTCTTAGTGGTAATCCTTGACTTATTTTTATGTCATGTTTTATGATTATTAGACTTTTCCAATGATGATAAGATATTATGATACCATGTTCCTTATGTTATGTCTACTTTTGATTACTTGTGAACCATTATTTTTATGGTATGCTATTATACCTCTAACCCACTTGTTACATCTCCTTATAATGTTTATTCACTTACTAGGATTTTTAGCTTAACCTATTAATTATTTTATTTTACCAGGCTATCTAATACATTATTTTGATCTAAAGAGACTTATATGGTCATTAGAAAGATTAATATAAAAAATCATTTTTTAGTTTTTTAATTACCAAGTTTGCCAAATAGATTAATCCTTTTTTATCCTCGGTTTGTATTTAACGGATATTTATGATAAAAATAATGTAATGATAGGTGTAAGAGTATCATGTCACAATAGATGAAATATTAGACAAATATTAGATAAAATTTGGAAATGAGTATGAGAAAATGTTAGGGAATACACTATAAAAAATTCTAATAATAGGCCTATGTATAGGAAAATATCATAGAATTTTGGTGAACAATTGAGTTAGTGGTTTCCATGAAATTATTTCCCTATTAGGATACTATAAGTGGATATGTCTTGGGAATAGTTTTTCCTAGAGGAAATAACCCTAAAAATGGATCATTGAAATGGAAATGATCATCACCTAGTGTTTGATAATGAGCCTTGTTACATATGTGGTTTGACACTCTTGGGGGATATGCATTGGAAATCCACAAATCTATTATGACCCATTATGAGATATATATTGAAATTTTTGGTTTAGAAAACTTAATATGATAAATTAAATTAGAAAAAATATATTTAATCATTTAGAGTCAGAATTCATGATAAACTTATCATTTATAAATTATACATCATGAGTTCATAAGTTTCCCTCATGTACATTTATTAGATAATGTATTCTCATCTTATTTTCTATACATTACTTAATATAGTGAAATAGGGGAAATCATTCCTGCAATCAATGTGTTGGGAAATGTAATGATTTTACTAATGATATTACCAACCTTATTTGAATGGTATTTAGATATATAGTAATAATTCAAAACAACATATCTTGTATTATGATTGAAAACTGAAACAAAGTTGATTTCCCAAGCACGTCAAGGAATATAGTGATGGAATCTCATGGATGTTCAAGTGTTAATGATGATGAAGAAAAGAAGATCCAATTTTGTAAATTTAAAAAAGTTAGGAAGAGTTACAAAGGAAAAATTAATAAAGGAACAAGAATATTCTTTATGTGTTGCAAAGTCGGGAACAAAGTAGCTAATTTTCAAATGATATTTAAGATTCTGGCTAAAAATATGTGGGTAAATAATCTTCAACCAATGTAACCAATAATAGTTACATTTCATATATAATACATCAGGATTTTTTGAAATAATTATTTTCTAATGCACTTAATTTTTTTAATATTTTTCCCTACATGTAACATTGAATTTATCTTACATTACATGAAACCCTGAGATTAAAAAAATGTGTCATATTATTAAAATATAATTATATTATAGTTATCACCAAACCATTAGAATAGAGAGTATCAATAGAATTAACTAAATTATGTAAATATATGGTTCAAAAATTTATATAAATTTAATTATTTCGTGACCAAATAATTAAAAATGAATATAATTAAATATATGGAAATAAAAGAAATATTTTTTATGAAAACCCATTTTTATGAAATAAAATCGTTATACGGTAATAAATTATACAAATAGTTTTACTTAATTACATTAATAAAACTTATATATTATATGTTATATCAACTATTAAACATTCATATTTTGTGATTTCTATATAAGAGATAATAAGAAATACCATTTTACACTTAAAACATATTTTCATACAAACTATTTTTTCACAGTTTTACAAACTTATTCTTGAACAATTTTTTGAAACATCTAAAAAATTATTTTAAAAATTATTTTAATTTTTTAATTTATCATTTCAAAATCATCATACGTTGAATTATTTATAAATTTTTGAAGAGATGAATTTTTTAATGAATAATGAAGGAGACTAAATTAAAATTGAAAACTACATTTTCATTAGAATTATTTTAACTGATAAATTATATTATAATTTTGTTTTAAATTAATATTACATCAATTAGATATCTAGTAATCCAATGTAGGACATTTGAACCATTTTTAAATTGAATATTGATATAAAAATCTTATAAATGTTTGAACATTTTCTCTTTGAAAAATCACTTTCTTGTCATGTAAGGAGGAATAACATTAAATTATGTTTTACCAATTTATTCATTGTATTTTTGAAAAATGGAATCTATATTTAGAATCATTAGAATTTATATTTTCTAATAAGGTCAACATAATTTTTTAATATAATGAATAGTAAATACTGTAAAAATATTTTACCATAGTTATTTGGAATCAGAATACTTTATATTCCCATAATCCATATTTTTTTTCTATGTGTATCCTATTATGGATTTTGGTGAAAAACTTTAGAGGTTACCCAAAAAAGAGGTAATTTTCATCAATTCATATCTTTATTTTATATCTTCCACCACCTCATTATATTATAATTAAACCATGATTATATAATATCTTTTGTATCTTAAATATAATGATATTTTTTTTATTTTATTATCATTAACTAAAACCACCCTCACTTCCATAAATTGGATTACGAAATCATAATTCATCTGTTTGGAGATCTACTACCATGAAAACCAATGTCATTTATTTTTCTATTACCACCTCTCATGGTTGGGTATAATGATGGATCTAAAGTATAAATATAATATTTGTTACATAATTATACCAATTTATTCATTAAATAATTTGTCCCTTTTTAGATTCCATTTTGTATGGGATATGATAATGTCAGTCAAGTGTTCAGTGGACTATAGCCTCGTGAAGCGATGTCATTCATTTCTCACTAATGCTATAAATGTATGGTGATTATGATAAATTTAATGAACATATGTGACATGAATGAAATAACTATGACATTAATGAAATATTATAATTATTTAAAGATAATATATCATTTTATTTCTTATCTTTTTCAGTCACTAAAAATTGATAATGTTGTTCTTGTATGTGTGGACTGTAACCTTCAAGAAGCAATGTGACTCTTTTTTCTTCACCACATCACATGGATGATATATATACGTCTTTTTAAATACATAATAAGATATATATTATATCATAATAATTATATAAATATAAAATAATATTTACCTACTTTCTATAATAATTTTTGAAAAACGGGAATGTTACTCATGCATACATATGACATATCGTCTCCATGATCATAACGTACTTCATTTATAAAGAATATACTTATTTTTTATATTATAATTATAATTTATCTATAAATATGATAATTATTTCATTATTAATATTCTGAATATGATGGGACCATGATTAATGAGAGAAATAAAAATAACAAATCAAAACATATATGAAAAACAAAGTATTTATTACCCAAAACCTGATTTGAAAAAAGAATTATTAAAAAAAAGGTAATAAATGGACATAATTAAATCATGTATGGTACTATATATATAATAATTTATCATTAATTTATTTATAATAATATTAAATTTATTATACTGTAGGTTTGAATGTGTGCATAGGAAGTTAAGGCTTAAGGTAATAGTTTTCTAGACTCACTTTTATCTCTGGAATACCTATACCAAATTCACAAATCGATTAATTTTCATTGTGTATATATCCAATTTAACATTTTATATCATGAATATATTTATTTTAATAATATATAATATTTCATTTTATTTTATTCTTTATTTGGGATTATGATTCAATTGAATACCAAAGTGGTAAGGGATTTTCTTCTCACTTTTTTATTATGTGAGACACATTCCAAATCCACTAACTATTTATATTACATGGTTCAAATACTACATATGAATGTATTTTATTATGATTCTCTTAAAAATTTTAGAGATTTCATTTGAATTTGAAGATATCTCTTTCATGGGAATTATATTTAAAATGTTTCTAAAGTGGTAATGGATAAATGTTACAATATCATAGTTTATTAGTATTATTTATGATTCAGTCTATAATGTTGAAATAATATGAAGTACCTCTCAATAAATATCATATTTTTTCTTCAAATATAGTTATTTATGATATTTTCTTATAAAGTAACTATTTTAATATAATAAAAAAATCAAGAATGATCTTCTACATTTATCTATTTAGTCGACAAACAATTTTCTTCCAAAACAATGTGTTCTAATTTTTTTTTTCAAAAATGTTCTTAACATAATTACAATGATTTATTAAATTCATTTTTACCCATTTTTTGAAAGTTTATGAAAAATATTAATAGAATCTTCATGTTGTTTTCCATATAATTCTTTTTCAAATGACATTAAAATGTGAAATGGATCTATGTTTTAATATGTATGGTATGAATATAATTTTATATATTTATGACCATTAAATTATTTAATGATTCATTTGTCATTTTTGAAATAATATTTTCGATTAAAATGATTTTAAAAATAGTTTATTATTTTTTAGTTGTATAAATTTATTTCTAATAATTTTTATCATCCCCAAGATACATTCTAATTGAGTTATTCTTCAAAATAATTCTTCATCTAAAATTACATCCATTGATGTAACTTTTGATTTTCTAGAGATATGGAAAAATGATACCATTCTTATTCATTCTCAAAATGTTTAATGATGAAAATATCCTTCTGAAAACCATTTCTTATACATGGTTTATACCATTATAAAATTCATATGAAACAAACTTCTTTTTCTATGAGTTATGCTATGATGAAATGCTGAAATGAATATGAAACCAATCTCTTTTTAATTGGTTAAGATATTATGAATGTTTTATGATCTTTCTCTACAATTAAATATGAATTTCATTATGTGATAGGTGGGACATATATCTCCGTCTAATGTATTTGGAAAATAAAGATAGATCATGAGTAAATATGTTATAAATGAAAAAAATTACATGTTCACGATGTTATGTGGGAACCTAATTACATGTTAACATTATTATGTGTGTACCAATATTTCTTTTACGTAATGTTATGCATGGACTTGGATGCATGTCCATAAGATTATTTGAGGGAATAATTTCATGTACTTAACTTAATGAGGGAACATTGATCTATTTATATATTTTCATGATGTTATAAGTTGATATGTATTCAAAAATTATATATCTCAGGACAATTTTATTTTCTCATTGATCATGTTATTTGATTTTCATTATGATTTATGATTTCTAAACTATTAATATTTATTTCATGACTTATGTTTAGGATACATGAAATGTAGGGTATGGGTTTCAATTTTTATTCTCATGTTTTCATACACATATGTTCATGTTATTATTATGTGTCTCCTTTTTCTACCCCAACTATGCTTCTGAGATCACCCATTCTTATGTTTTCTGTCACCAGGTTATGAATAAAGGTTTCAAATAGTGTATCTTTATGAGTGGTACTAAATGGTAATAACTTTTTGGGGGATATTGGATATTTTTCACCAAGTTATATGATTGTGTACCTACTATCCAAAGGCACTACACTATTACGTTCCTCAAGAGTGTGTTTGTCTAACGTACTGAATATTAATCTAAAATGATGTAATATATATATACATATATATGATAATCCTTGGATGTTATTTGATGGTATTAGTGGAAAGGTTTATTTAAACTTTGGAGACAAGGATGATAATTCTTTAGTGATATACGAAGGGTTATTTATAAGAATATGTCTAGGGATTTATTTAAGGATAATAATAAGGATGAGTCATTATATATGAAAATGTCCTTCAATTTTTCTGGAGGGTAGATCAAATTGTTTCCAAGAAATTATATTCTTATATAGATTATATAAGGGGATGTGGCACTAGCATAGAGGTGCATAGGGGTAAAAAATCTTGAAATGGAATAGTGAGCTGGACTCAATCATTATCAGGTGCACAAAAATGGGCCTTACTGTACACCAGGTTTGATGCTTCCAAGTGATATGATTAGGAAACTAAAAAACTATTTTGAAACCATTATAAAGGATTTAAATAGATTATTAGTATTAATATACTAATATTAACCTAAAATTTCATATTTTAAAAAACGGTTTCATGATTTAGTTTTAATTATTATCTAGTTTTTCACTATGAATGGTGTTACTCAAAAAAATTAATTTTAGTTTTAGTCAATAGTTAAAACTAGGATGAAAAGAGTAAAAATTGAATGGGTCCAACAATTTTTTGATGATAAATCTATTGGGATAATGACATGAGTGAATGATAATGTGATTATTCCTAATCGGTTTTCATGGAACAAGATTACAAACATACACCTTAAAGAAGTCTCAGACTCACCGAAGAAGGTATGTATGAATTTTTTTAAAAGTATGAGTAATGGAGACTATGGAGGAAATTAGATTCATTTTTCTATATATTTATAATTCCGTAAGAAGAACATGAGGTAATTTCTTAGTGGAATGAGAAATTCTTTTTCATGTGGACAAAAAGGACAGAAACCAAGTAAATGTAAAGAAAAAAATGAAAATTTTGGTTCATGTAATGGATATGTATATTCATATCCCTATATTATTATCAAATAATGAATATTTTAAATGTGTAATGTATGGTATTTTTTCAAATTTATGATCTAGTGTGAAATTTCATAAAGACAATCAGTAATGTAGTATGAGTAATGATTATATTTCTAACGAGTAAAAGACTCTAAATGACATATGAATTAACAGAAGTATTAAAAACAATATTATAAAGCTTAGATAATGTATTAAGGATGAGGTGGATAGTTGAATTATATATGTATTTTAAATCTTGAAAAATGTTATATGAATCATAATATATATACGGATTTTTTAATGAATTTATTAACAAATTATTTTCAAAAATATGTCAAAGGGTACTGATGAACTAGGAAATAGATTGGATGGAATATTTATATCCCTGGAACACACTAGATTAAGGGAATTATAACCCATAATATTCTTATAATGTTGAGATAATGTTGTTTGTATAAAGATATGATTGATTCAGATAATGTAAATCATATTGTGTTTATTCCATTGGAAGTAATTAATAATTTGTTGATAAAGTGGTTTATCCTATAAATGATGGTGTTTTCTAGTTTTAGGAAATTACGTAATATATCCAATAATCTATGTTTTATGTAAATAATTATGTATCATAAATTTTTTCAATATGGTTTATGGTAATTCAGGTTATTACCATGTTTTAAGAGAATAAATAATTATGGTATTCTCTTATTTAGTATGTAAAATTTTAGAGCCACATTTTTTAAGGGTGATTAATGTTAACCTGATTTTGACAAATTTAGTGTCATTCCTTATAAATTTTTAATTTTTTATGTTTAATAAGGTTAAGATTTTATGGAATTGTTAGAGTTGAATTTTGGATGAGGTTTTGTAGATTAATGTATTACATTAGTATATGAAGATTTATTGATATTGGATAATCAATGCTAGATTTCTTTTAGATATTTATAAATGTAATGACTCATCATTCCCTTATATATCTTATTTAGTGCTCCGAACCAGATAAATTCATATCTTAGGGTAAGATAGTAATCGGAAATTTATCAATTGATAAATAAATAATTAAATTGAACCTATGAAATAAAATGATATAATGTAAGTTCATTTTAATATGTTCTCATCCTATATAGAAATGGAATTACCCGATATTAATAAACTGATCTTGAAATAAAAAATTTTCATGTTATCATACTTTTTATCACATCAATGAAATTGTTCATGCCCATTGGGTTTATGGATTTGTGGTCATTAACTTTGTCCAAACCATGTTCTCTATCACCCTCAATTATAATTTTAGTGTTATTTTTCTATTATCTATCCATTTTTTCAATTCCCACTTATATCATCCAAATTTTAAACCTATAATTTGTTATTCCAGATGACGATTTCATATCCCTTTCACCGTCTTAAGTGAATGTTTTATTAACCCTTTTTTATGATATGGATTTATATGAAGAAATTTTCAAATGTTAAACCATTGATAGAAGAGATGAATTTAAAGCATGAAATTCATTATAAAGGGGTATAATTTTACACCTTCATAATTTTTGAAATATATTTTTTCAAATAAATTTAATATATTCAATAATTTTTTATACACATACAGCTGATTTTACCTTGTGTAAGACACAACTCTCTATTTAAATAAAATGTGCCATATTAGTAATATATTATTTTATAATAGTTGTCACATGCCATTTTAATTAAAGGTATTGATAGGATTAATTAAATTATAAATATATATTGTATACCCGTGTATATGAAATTAATTCTTTGGTGACCAGTTAATAAAAAATAAAAATAAGAAACTATTTGATAATAATGGATTTTTTTCTAAAAAATTGTTTTTATGAAAACAAATCATGTTTTACATAAATAAATTAAAGAAAAAAATTTCCGTGAATTAATTTAATAAAATGATTATATTATATATTAAATACACTATTTAACATTCATCTTATGTGTTTTCATGATAATATATCAGAATAAATCCAATTTTATTCTAAAAAACTGTATTTTTCTAAAAAACAATATTGTCTCATTTTTATGTACTTATTATAAGGAACTAGACTTAAATATTTACATATTCATGAGTTTTAGACTATAACATACAATCTATCACATTTAAGATCATTTTGGGTTTAGAGTTTTAGAGAATTAAGACATAAAACATAAATAACATTCCAAAATCATACCTAAGGATACTACTAAAACAATATCTATTTCTATAGAACATTATAAATAAAACATGATTTCTATGAAAAAATAATAATAACTAAGATTAATTATTTCTTTGTCATACACATATATATAACAAATTAGTAACATTTATAAAAACACATGATGAGTAAAAAATATTAGTAAGGGATATACATAAATAAATCTTTAGTCAAGTGATAATATAAAAACCTAATAAAACGCATTTCATAAAAACATGTTACCATGAGTAGAAACAACATGTAGTTTCCTTGGGAAATATTTATCATATTACTCATACAATCACCATTAAAAATGGAATAATAATTTGGTCAACTACCATTTATAGAGTACCCAATGCATTGGATATCTATAAAGAGTCTCACTTGTCATATCTTGAGCTATAAAGCTCTCAACCCAATATATCTTGAGCTATAATGGGCTCAAAGCAACATATCATGAGCTATAAGGTGTTAAAATTGACATAACTATTTGCAAATAACATATCATTATAACAAATAATCATGATACCACAATAAACCACTGATTCCATATATATATATATAATTATTTTGAATTTCACTAAATAGTATTTTGAAAAGCATTTAAATGGAAATTCACTTCCAAATAAAATTTTATTAAGGTTTAATACAATGGATTTTATATGTTTACACACAATAAAAAAAATAAAGTAAACAAAAATTTATCACACAAATAAAATCATTACCACCTAATTAATGAAGTATAAAGTTAACCCAAAGAATCAAAATTGGGTTATGAATTCCCTTACATCATATTATTCTTACTTTAAGTGTTATTAAACCTCTTGTATAATGGTTAAATTATATTTATTAATACTTTAAATAAGTATAATCATTTTTATAACACCTTATATTATCATTTTATAATATCATTTGACACATTTATTAATAATATTTTGTTATTTCAATGGTCTTAGGTGTGTGTTTGTCATGATTTCCATGGTTGGTTCGAAAAGGATATCACAGTCGAATAAAAGAAATACGGCATAAGTGAAATGAGATATTATTAAAATGTTTCCAAAATATTAAATGATTCCATAAATAATTTTTTTTTATATTAAGAGGATTAATCATTAAGTAAATCATTAGTGAAAATCATTAGTTTAGTTTGGTGAATTTTGATCATTATGAACCACTTTTGTATTATTAATTAATTATATGGATAAATACTTCTTCCAAAAAATAATATAACCCATAATATTTATAATACAATATTATTTAACCATATTGATGGTATCATGACATGATTAAAATAATGAAAATGAAATTGAAGACATATCATCCATGATGTTGGTAAATCGACACATCACAGACGATGATTGTATTTTGAGAATAAGAGGTATAGGAGAAGAATAATGTTTTTGAATTTTACATAAAAATGATAAAATTATAGTTTATATATATGATAATAGATATTTCATGACTCTTAGATAAGGAGAGGGGGAGAGAGTATAAGAAGAGAAAAATAATTGAAATGAAAATTAGAGAAAATGAAAGAGGATTTTTTACATATTGATCTCTTCTACTTTAGATCTTCTTTAAAGCCTTTGGTATTGGACTTTTAGTGATACCTATGGGACTTTTACATGAGTAAGATCCTTGTAATTAATTTATACAATTCTGAAAGCATAATATTTGTGATAGGAAGAGGGGGTGAGGGTGGTATTTATAGTGGAGTAGAGTAGGGGTTTTCCATTATTTTATTAATTAGTTTGTAATTATTTCTCAAGACTATAAAGAGTCATGATTCTTGTGACCAAAAAACGTAACAAGTTCATGTGAATTTGAACCAAGTTCCCTTTACATAATCCATGACTCATGTTTTAGGTATAAATTCATTTATTTAGCACATTAATAAATTTACAAATTTCATATTCACCAAAATAATTAAGTTGGTTCTATCAGACTACAAATAACATACTGATTGTAACCAAGTATAAATGATTTTTGAAAAACAAAGAAAATAATTTAAAAAGTTATGTTTAATGGATATTTTATAACTCTCTGCTTAAAATTTTGTGTTATTATGTATAGACGTAGTGTCTCATGCAGTAAATTAAATTTATTTGTAAAACAATGGGGTGTTACATTCTCCCCACCTTATTAAAATCACATCCCCATAATTTTTATTTTCCTATTATAAAACAGTGAGTACCATTCCCTCATTTAATTTTCAGATTCCCATGTTCCTTCTTCAACCATGTAGTTTCTCTACAAAACCATTTCCTAGTGGCTTACCTTATTCTGAAATGATTTCTCCCTACGATCAAGAATCTGAACAGGTCTCTCTTCATAAGAAAGGTTATCCTCCAGCTTAACCACTTATGGGCTAAAAACTATAGATAAATCTGGTACATACATCATCAATATTAAAACTTTAAAAACATTTTGTACATTGGATCAACTCAGAGGAAATGCTACTCAGAGGCAAAGCTACTCGGTAGGCAACTGGTCCAACTATCTCTAAGATTTCACAAGGTCCAATAAACTGTGGACTTATCTTTCCTTTTTCACCAAAATGGATAAAAAATTTCTAAGGATATATTTTAAGGAAAACATGATCACCTACCTCAAATATATTTTCTCATGTTATTTGCATAATGTTTCTACCAGCTCTGACCTGTCCTCATGTGTTTCTGTATCATCTAAACTTTTTATGTCACTTCCTCTACTAATTATAGTCCCATCAACATCCTTTCCCCGTCATCATCCAAAATTATGGAGATTGACATTGATTTCCATAAAATTCTTCAAAATGTAACATCTATATACTTGAATGAAAACTAGTATTATATGAAAACTCCACTAAAGAAATATGTTTATCCCAAATTCTAGGTAGTCCATTGAACATGCATTAAACCTATGCTATAATGTCTGAATTTTTCTCTTGGTCTTTCTATAATATTGAGGGTGAAAAGCACTTCTGAAATTTTATTCAGTACCGAATGATGTATAAAGGCCTTTCAAAAAGTTATATGTGAACCTAAGATTATGGTCAGATATAGTGGAAATAGGAACTCCATGTACCCTAAAAATAACCTTGATGTATATTTGGAAATACTGATCTAAATACATATTATCTTGAATAGGAAACAAAATTTGATGATTTAGTTATACAATCAATAATAAACCATAGTGAATTATTAACAAGACATATCTCAATTTTACCACAATGAGTCCATGAATATATTTTCTCACTTCCACTCTAGCACTGGTGAAGGATGAATCATCCCCTTTCGTAACTTCCACTCTTCTTTAACATGTTGATTGGTCAAACATTTCATAGAAAAATCAGCAATATCTCTTTTCATTCCATCCCTCCAATAATACTCTCAAGGATCTCTGTATATCATTGTGTTTCGACGATAAACTGAAAATAGGGAGATGTGAACTTCACATAACAATTTTTTCTTCAAATAAGAATCATTAGGAAAAAATATTCTCTTCCAAACCCACAAAACACAATCCTTATCAAGGATGAATTCTAGAAACTTAACCATTTTAACCAATTCTCCTTTTTTTGTAACTCGTCTTCTTTTATTTGTGCTTTCTTAATTCATTTTGACATAGATGAATTCATTTAAACCTGAAACAGAATAAAGGAATTTTTTACACCAAATAATTTTTAGAAATATTTTATCAAATCATTCACCAAAGGTTAACATTATAAACATATCATTGTTAACGTAGCATTGATTTTCTGACTCAATGCATCAGCCACTCTATTTTTTTTTCAAGATAGTAATAAATAATTCAATCATAATCCTTGATTAGTTCTAGCCATCTTCTATGTATCGTTTTCAATTTCCTCTGAATAAATATATACATTAAAATTTTATGGTCTGTTTATATTTCAAATTTTACTCTATATAGATGATGCCTCAAAATTTTCAATGAAAAAAACAACAACAACTAATTATAAATCTTATGTAGGGTAAATTAACTTGTGAGGTTTCAACTGATTTGAGGCATAAGAAATTACCTGATCATTCTATAACATAACAAAACCAAGTACCTTCAATGAATCATGACTTTAGTCGAATAATTCACCACTTCTGGATGGTAGTGTTAGATCTAGAGAAATCATCAATCTTATTTTCAATTCCTGAAAACAATCATCACATTCTTCTATCCATATAAATGTAACTCCAACTTTAGTTTACTTAGTTATTGGTCTAGATAACATTGAAATGTGTTTAACAAACCTCTATTTATATCTTTTCAAACCCTGAAAAGTATTAATATCAGTTATATTTGTGGGAATTTGTTATTATTTAACAACTTTTGTATTAACAGGATCAATAGTTATGTCATCTTTGTAAATAATGTTTGCAAGGAAATAAATTCATGGAAACCAAAACTCACACATTCTGAATTTTCAATAAATATTATTTTCTTTTAAGGTTCTCAAAATAACCCTTATATGTTTTTCATGAACCTCATTACTTTTAGAATATACCAAAATTTCATCAATAAACACAACCAAAAACATATCAAAGACCTCATGAAATATTTTATTAATAAGATTGATGAATAAATAAGTTGTGTTAGTTAACCCAAATGTAATAACTATAAATTCAGAATTAGTATATCTAGTGTAGAACACATTCTTCAGGATGTATGCATCCTTTACATTCAACTGATTGTACCCCAAACTTAGGTCAATCTTCAAAAAATATTGTGCTCCCTAGAGCTAATCAAACAAATAATTGATATGAGACAAAGGATACTAGTTTTTAATTTTGATATTATTAAAGTCAATATAATCAAATAAAGTCTTCATTGAACCGTCTTTATTTTTAACAAAAAAATTAGGATTACCCCATAACGATGTTCTGAGTTAAATGAAGCCATTACCAAATAATTCGTGCAATGGATTTTTTAATTCCGGAAGTTCGATTTGATTAATTTGATAAGGGGGTTTAAAAACTGGATTGGAATCAGGAACTAATTCAATATTAATCTCAAGCTCTTGATATGGAATAACACTAATAAAATCATCCGGAAAAACAACTAGGTATTCATTTATCTCTAGTGCATCATTAATCTATATATTTCCCTTATCTTTAAAAATATGTGAATGATAACATTAATTTCCATATTTTATTTGTTTCTTTAGATTCTTCATATGTTATCAATGGTATTGTGTCATTTTTTTACAAAAATTGTGACTCTTTCTGAAAAAAATTATTTTTTCCTACAATTTATCTTATCATGATAAAAAACAAAGTCATTTTAGCCCATAATAGCATCAAACTTTACTATAGGAAATATAGAAGGTTTGTGGGTAATCACATTCCACATAAAAATATAGTCAGAATATAATAATTTCTTTTTTCAAAAATATTTCCACTAAGTTTTTTTACTATAAAGTCTGGTTTCATTTCATAAGGTGGAATTCCCAATTTTGTAGAAAATTTAACAAAAATGAAAGAATATATAGTCCTCGAACCAGAAAAAACATTAAAAAAATATTCAAAAATATGAAATGCACCTAATAACACCTCATTGTATAGATAAATATCTACAGAAGTGGTTGAAATGGATTTTTCCACACCCTTATGCAACTAATCGTGATGATTTCTCACCTGAGAGACTAGATTTTGACACACATTAGAAAAATGACCCAATTACTTATAGTTAAAGCATATCACTATCCTCTCCACATTAATTTTCAGATCATTTTCCTTGCAATCATGGGATATGTGCCCAAACTCTCCACATCGATAGAATTTCGTATAATTTACAAGAAATTCACTAGGATGATTTATACAACACATTTCACAAGAAAAGAAATTGATTTTCTTTCCAATAGATTTATTTAATGAATTATTCCCCAATTTCTGCCAACCTGGCCACTTATTATTCTTGTAAAAACGAGGCATATATAGGTCAGAAAACTCCATATCATCTTTCTGAGAACAACGAATATGTTTCTCGTATCTTTTAAAGTCTCATGAAGCCAATCCTCTTCATAAAAATGGTTTTAAACCACTATAATATCTATTAATTCTATAATCATAATCCTAAGTAAAATCTCTTATATACCTGAACGTCTTATAAAATTAGCTTCATATGCTTCCACATAATCATGATATTTCTTTTTTAGTTCCATAAATGTGTTTTCATTTCTGAGTCGAACAGTTTTAGGATAATATTTTTCCGGAAAAATACTCTTAAAATCATCTCATCCTAGACTATCAAGTATGTCTCTTTCTATAATATTCATAACTAGATAACACCATTGATCTTCTTCACCTTCCAAACTATAAATAGATATTATTAAATTTTGACGTTTCGAACATCCCATGAAATCAAATATCTTTTCTAGAGCATTGATCCATCCTTAGGCTATCACTTGGTCTATGGTTCCACTAAATGTTGGTTGACATTGACTCATAAAATGCACCAAAAAAAGGAATGTTTCTTCATGGTAGGTTAGTTTCATCTTGATCATGGATACAACCACCATTTATCACCTAATTCAACTGATCCATTGTTATCACCAACTTCTCGGTTCTGATTCCCTCAATTCCAGGCAGCAGATCCGAACAAATATCAGCCTCTTGGTTCCTTCCAACTCCAGCTTCCCTATTTCATCTATGGAAAAACATTATAAACAATTATATCATAGATAAATAAACATGGTAATATTTTAATTCTATATAATTTCAAATATAAAATAATGTAAAAAAAATTATGGTATTTTATTAACATCACCCTAACCCCAAAAGTTATCGAAACTATCCTTTCATATAACCTATAAAGAGATGACCTTAAAAAACTACATATTATTGAGTTTTAGATAATAAAATAAATTATTACACATTGAGGATATTTTTTGGTTTATATTGTTTGAGAATTAGGACATAAATCTTACATAACATCCCAGAATCATACATGATGATACCACTAGAATAGTATCCATTTATATAAAACATTTTAAAAACCCCGATTTCTATGGAAAATCATCATAACAATTTTCTTGACTTCCTTATTTATTTTACACATCATTATTACCTATGAAAAACAACTAAAGAAAACTTAGGATGATTACAAAATCCTCAGAAAGGTATATATAGAAAGAAATCATTAGTCAAGTGATAACATAAAAACCTAATAAAACCCATTTCATAAAAACTCTTTAGCATGAAAAGAATCATCATGTAATTACCTTGGGATATATTTACCATATCAGTCTTAAAATCACTCTTATACATGGAATAACTATTCAGTCAACTTCCATCTGTACATTACCCAATGCATTGATATATATAATAGGGCTCACCCATCATATCTTGAGTTATAATGGGCTCAACCCAACATATCATGAGCTATATTGGGATCAACCAAAAATATCATGAGCTATAATGGGAGAACCCCAACATAACTATGTCTAATGAACATATCATAGTAATAAATAATCATGAAATCAGTAGAAACCATTTATTCCATATATATGTAAAACAATCTATCTGAATTTCATTAATGATACTTTTAAAAGGAATTTAAAATGAAAGTCCCTTACAAGTAAAATAGGAGTGATAATTAATAGAATGGAATGGACATGTGTATGTGTATACACAATAAATACACATAATAAAACAAAATATAAACAATAATCACATAAATAATCTCAATACAACATAATTAATAAATTATAAGGTAAACCCAAAGAATATAAATTGGGTTAAAAATTCCTTTACCTTGGGTTCGTCTTACATAAAATGTGATTAAACCTCTTGTATATTGGTTAGAAGAGTGTTATTAATATTTTATAGAATCATAATAATTTTTATAACACATTATATGATCATTTTATATCATCATTCACCCCATTTATTAACAATATTTTGTAATTTCTATTGTCTCGGGTGCATGCTTTACATGATTTCCATTGTTGGTTCTTAAATAATTTCCCTATCAAATCGAAGTGAAACTCTAGAAGTGAAATGATATGTTATTTAAATGTTTCAATAATATTAAATGATTCCATAAATCATTTTGGTTATATGGTATGAAGATGAATCATTAGATAAATCATTACTGATAATCATTAGTTTGTTTTGGTGAATTTTAATCATCATGAACCACTTTTTTTATTAATTAATAGTATGCATAAACACTGGTTCCAAAACACAATATATCATATAGTATGTATAATATAATATTATTTAATAATATTGATGGTTTTTTGACCAGATTTGTACTATGTGAAAAAATTGAAGACACATCGTCCACAACTTTTGTAAATCGATACATCAGGGATGATGTTTTTATTTTGAGAATAAGAGGGAGAGGATAAAAATTAAGCTAATGAATATTCCATAAACAAGATAAAATTTCAATATATATATGAAATTAGAGATTTTATTCTAAATGGATAAGGGGAGGGGATATAATATAAGAAAATAAAAATAATTGAAATGAAAATAAAACAAAATGAAAGGGTATTTTTTACCTCTTGGTCTCTTCCCCTTGAGATCCTCCTTATTGTATTTGGTGTTCTCCTTTTGGTGAGACCAAATTGTCTTAGAAGTGAGGAAGAGAATTGTGAATAATATTGGGAAGAATTTAAAAATGATCAAATCTTGATAGTTGTGAGATCAAGAGGGGGTGAGGGTGGCATTTATAGTGGAGGAGAGGAGGGGTATTCAATTATTTTATTCATTAGTTTAATATTAACGACATTTAATAGTCTATATTCATGTGACCAAGAATAGTAATAAGTGCACATGATTTCAAAACCATTTTCATTTACATTATCCACGACTCAAGAATGATTTATTCATTCATTTATTTAGCACATTTCATAAATTATTGATTTTCACTCTTCACCACAAAATTAAGTTGGTCGTATCATACTCCAAATAACACACTAATAGAAACTGTGTATGTTTATTTGGTTAAATTCAAAACAAAACGTGGAAAAATTATGTTTAACATCTATTTTAAAGGTATCTTTTTCAAACAAAGTATCATTATGTTAGTGTTTCATGCATTAAATTAAATTTATTTGTAAAACCTTGGGGTGTTACACTTATTTTAACAATTATTTTTTACTAATTTAGAAAACTTATTTGAAAAATATATTTCATTTTTTAAATTATAATATAAAAATCATCATATGTTGAATTTGGGATAATTTTCAATCAAGGATAATTTTTTGATAAATAGTGAAAAATACTAAATTTTAATAGAAAATTACCTTTTAAAATTCTTTATAATGTTGAATTGTATTTAAAATTGGTCCAAAACTATAATTAGTAAAACTATACATATATTAATCTAATTTAGTATATTTTAATCATTTTATCATAATTTTTTTATATAAACAACATGAAATCTTTCAGAGATTTTCTCTTTGAAAACCCGCTTTCTCATCGCATCTTTCAAATTAATTTCAAAATAAATTCTCCCTATTATTTGAATGAAATTTAGAAAAATGGATTCCAAATTTTTATGAATCCTAGTATATATCATCTTATATGTTCAAAAAAAATTACTATAATTATTAGTGAAACCCTTAAAAAAATTCCACAGTTATGGTAAACAATGTGTTTACCATGTGTTAAACTCAAAAGATAATTATTAAAATAACCTAAAAATTATCTAAATCCCATATTATTTACATATTTAAACTTTATAATGCATAATAATCTATATTAACCAATTTTTGAACCTTTATCTTGATAAAAACATGGGTATACATTTTTAATGAAAATAACATGTGTTCCACTCAACTTACTTATAAAAGGTCAAACCCAGTCCTCTTCTCTTCACACTTCCAAATACCATTTATTCATCCAATAACTGATTTAATAACTTCATTAATTACAAAATATAATTCAATATTCTTTATTTTGGTCATAAATTCAACATAGTATGGATTTTAGTGAAAACCTATGGAGGATACCCAAAGAAGAGGTAGTGTTATTCAATGAGCGTTTTAATTTTATTTCTTCCTCCTCATCAATAAATTCTTATTAAACTTTGATGAGGTAATAAAATTATTATCACTCATATAATGCAATTTTTTAATGCTATAATAATTATATACAACAAAACCAACCGCCTTCAATTTTTTATGGAATAATCATTCGTGTGTACGGCGCACTACTACCTCGTGAACTGATGTCATTGATTTTTTCATTACCGCCTCTCACAACAATTATTTTGATGGATATAAAGTATATATATATAATATATAAAAATTCAATTATACCTCTTGAGTAATTATTTCATGTATACCATTTTACATTCAATTCTTCATGGGATATGATAACTCCGCACCTGTGTACGGTATACAATCGTCTCACGAAGTGATGTGATTTATTTTTTAATAATGATTTACATGGAAGGTAATAATGATAACATTAATGAATATAATTGAAATAAATGACATAATTATTATATTAATTACATTTTAATAATTATAAAGAGATAATATATCATTTAATTTCTTATATTTTCACTCATTTAAAATGGTAACGTCATTCGTGTATTTGTGGACTACGACCTTCACAAAGTGATGTGACACTATTTTCTTCACCAAACCACATGGATTATATATAAAAATGTATTTAAATAAATTTAATGGTATATATGATATTCTTATCATTATGGAAATATAAAATGAATCTTACATACTTTCCATATTAATTGTTAAAAATGGAAATGTTGCTCAAAGTATGTACTGCATATTGTCTCCCAGATCGTAATGTACTTGATTTCATAGAACCATATTCCATGATTCATCATTAGAATATGATTTAAATATAAATCTGATAATTATATAATAATAATTATTATATATATTATGGGTCCATGATCAATGTAGGTGTATCAAACACAAAAAATCAAAAAAAACTAAAATAAAGCATTTATAACTCGAAATAAGATTTAAACAAGGAATTTTTAATAGATGTGTAAAAAATCAACATAATTAAATCTTATATGGTATGAGATATATAATTATTATTTTATAATATATATATATAAACTTATATAACTTATAAATTAGTTTTAAATGGTTTTTAAGGAATTCAATACTTAAGGCAATGGATTTCTAGTCTCACTTTTTTCTCTTGGAGACATATTCCAAATTCACCTATCATATCTTTTGTGCGGTGTATATATACTTACACTTTTACATTTTATATTAGTATTTTCCTTATTTTAAGGATATTTAATTTTTTATTTGATGGTATTCCCTTTTTGGGATTAATATTGAAAGGATTACCAAAGTGGTATGTGATTTCTATATCACATTTTACTTATGTTAGAAAAATACCACAATCACCACATATTTTTTTACATAGTGTATATAATACCCATGAATTTATTTTGAGATGGTTATACTGAAAATTATTAGGATTACATTTCTATTTTAGGATCTCTCTTTTATGGGGATTATGGGTCAAATGATATGAATCTTTTAATGGATTTATGTTACCATCATATCATTTATCTAGATTGATTATAATAAATTCTCCAATGTTGAATTCTTATGATATGCCTCTCAATAATTCTCATTAATTTTGTTTCTAGTTATTCATGATATTTCCATGTAGTAATATTATTTTTCAAATTGTTTTCACATAACATAACTGAAAAAATATTTTTAATTAAAATCAACTTTATTTACCTCTTCAGTCAAAAACAATTTTTCTTCCCAAACCATATTTTCTAAGAATGTATTCAAAATATTTTTTAACAATCTTAAAATTAGTAATTTAAGGAATTTTTACCCACGCTTTAATTTTTACAATTTTTTTTGAAACTAATCCTCATGTCATTTTCAAATCAAATCATCTATGACTTTTACCAAAATGGTGAAATGATTTTTTGTCTTAACATGTATAAAAGGAACATAATTTTCCACCAACGTGACCAATATTTTCATATAAGGATAAATTACGAGTTTTACAGGTTTATTCTTAAATTAAAGGATTTAAAAAATATTTTATGATTTATTAGTTCTAAAAAATTAATCTCAATGACATGTTATCTTCCTCTTCAAACATTACAAGTGATTTATCTTTCAAAATCATTCCCCATATATGATGGCATACTTTGATGTAAATTATTATTTTATAAGTATATGATACAAATATGCCCTTATAATTTGTTCTCAAAATGTTTTACGATGATAATATTTTTATGAAAACAATTTCACATCCACGGGAGATACCATTATGAATTTATTATGAAACCTCCTTCTTTTTATAGGGGTTATGATATGATGAAATAATAAAATGATAATTAAACCTATCACTTTTCCATAGGTTATTATAAGATGAATGTCTTCGGATATTATGAAAAACATAAATATGATTTTACTTATGGGATGGGTGGGACCAATATCGGTAGAGACCAAAAGATTTAAGTACATAGACATTAAATTAATTTTGCAGAATACTTAATACATAAAAAAACAGATTCCCAAAGATAGTATTAGTTTAGTGTCATTGGAAAATCTGAACATAATATTCTATTCATGGTGAATGATCTTCAACATCTCCCATAAAGATCATCCCTTTTGGTTTTCTTACCTAAAACCTTTATTTATATCCTGGGAAAAACAAAACATAAAATGGGTGAGCTCAAATGCTCAGTAAGGGTAAACATGGAGAACCTAAAACACTCCATAAACATTTGAACGTAACAACATGATCATAAAACATCAAATTCATGAGTAATTTCATAAATCTTGGCAATGAATAAGGCATAGATTATAAAGGAACATTAAAAATGTTCAAATAGCCTGGGAATAAAACATGAAATTGTGGAAACCATTAAGCACATGTAATTATTTCCATAGTGGCCAAGGCATTGTTTCCAAGACCATCATAGTGGACAAAGTACATTACTGGACCAGTTCTACTTGTCGTTCCAGCCCCGTATTACAGAACCATATTCACTTTCCATTCTAGCCATGTTTATCTCATGAGATATAAATATTTACCCAATTCATTGTAGGGAGATATAGTTCCCACCCATCTCATAATGAAATCATTCTTTCATGTGCCACAAAATAAACATACATCGTTCATAATAATCCAATGAATAAAATGGGTTTCATAAAAATCATCCCATAATAACAAAATCCATATAAAAGAAATGGATATCATTTCATCATAAGAAAAATCAAACCATGTAAATAATAGAGACATTATACTTTAAACATAAACATACTTAATAATAACATTTTTGATGGAAAATAGTTTTAATAAAAACAAGTTGAAAGAATTATTGAGGAAAATATCCTTTCTTCTTCAAAATCATTTTATTTTCTCAAAATTCCATGAAATTTTAAAATAAAAGGATTTTGTTGAAAATAATCATGAAATTTTTAATAGGAAGCTTCATTGAAATAAGTCATTATGAATCCTTAAAAATCCATTCAAGCCATATATGTTAAAAAAGTATTCTTCTCATACTTGTGCAGGAAAATTTAAAAAGTAGATTATATTGTAAACAAAGGAAAGATTCTTTCAATACAATGTGGTAAAATTCAAAAAATGGTAAAAATGACTTTAAACATACATGGAATAACAGTAAAAATTTTATGAAAACATTTTTAGAAATCATGGACATGGATAATAAACATAACCCTGGTAAATACTTACAAATAAACAATCACGGATAAGAACGAGATTGGAATAATTATCCATTACCATATGTCAAATTTCTTCTGTATGTGTCTGAGAATCCTGTATAGTGGGTTTTAAAATATTATTAACTTTCAATAGAACCATAATAATATTTATGATATCATATATGATTCCCTTAAGACATTATATTACCCATTCATTTGTCAATTCCATGTTAAAGCAGCATTGTGGGTAAAATCGTTTCATTTATCATCCGTGTTTTGACTTGTAATTATTCATATGATTAATTAGATCATGGTTACTTACTTCCATAATGTAAAACATGATTTATATATAATATATATTCATAATATACATATATATAATATATCGATAAATGGAAAAAAATACACTATTCATGGAGACAGTCGGTCGTACGTACGCATGAACACTATTTTCGCTTCCTTAATAAATTGAATGGATGTAAGTAAATAAAATATAAATAAATCAAATATCATTAACATGTCATATATTTCATTATTATTTAATATATATACTTTATAATCATTCTTGAATTGTTAACTTGGAGAATGAATCTCATCACGTCGGGGAGACGGTAATCTGTACGTACGCACGAGCGATGATATCGTTCCCATAATTATTTAATGGAATTAGAGTGGATGAGATAATATCTCATAATTTGTATAATGTTATAATAAAAATATATAGTTATTATTTACACCATTATACCCATCCATGTAAGGTGGTGGTGGAAAAACAGATTGCACCACAGTGTGGAGAAAGTATTCCGTACGTACGCACGCGCGGTGATTTCGTTTTCTGTAGGATGTATAGAAGGTTAAATAGGGTTGGTTCATATTTATAATAACATATCAGTATATTAGTGATACATATGTTGTTAATTTATTATTAAAAACAAATAAATAGAAAGTAAAATAAAAAAATAATTTGAAAGAATCGGTAAAGGATATTACCTCTTCTTTGACGTGCCTCTTCTAAACCACCTCTTAGGGCACTAAATATGGTATTTTAAGAATAACAGGACCTATAGTAGGTTTCTAGGGAAGTGGATAAGTGAAATTGGTAGGGTTTTGGCGAGCTTGAAGGCTCCGAATGGTGTGAGGAGGAAAGGGAGGAGGTTCCCTTTTATAAGGGAGGAGAGGGGCATCTTTGGAAACATAAGAAATATTAATTTGTAATAAATCCAAAACCCACTTAGAAACATTCAAAATTGACTCAAATAAAAATATTAGATGATATAGGATTTTAATCTCATCAAACAATGAAATTTAGACATGTTGGGAAATTAATTTAATCTTTATCAACTTGATTTATCCTTATTTAATCTATTCAATTTTATTTGTGGTAATAATATTCTAAATTTTAAATTGTTATAAATATTTACCTATGTGTGTTTAATTTTACATAATTTTATACATTAAAAAATTTTAGACCATATAAATTTCAATTTATAATTTTTAAATATTTTTGTGATTTTTAAACAATTTTATAATATGTTATTTTTATAAAATAACAATAGTGTCAATTTCAACACAATTCCTTTATTTGAATTTAAATAAAATACACACAGAAGATATGTTCAAAATAAAAGATTTAATAGATTAATAACATGTCATATTTATCTATAAAATCAATGGATCACATTAAATAGTTCATATATTATCTATATAAATATTTTTAAAACAATTTATTTGATATTTCAATCAATAAAATAAATTCAACATCACTATTTTTTCATACTTAATGATATTTATTTAATCCCTTAAAATTCTAAATAAATTAACATGATGTAGATACTTTTATTAGCCTTCATGGATACTATTAATGTTTGATGTTTTATGAAGTTTATCTCTAAATTAAAATCATTACACTTATAAGATATAAGAGAGTGACATGTTGTCACTTTCTTTGGTTTTAATAATAATTATTTAATTTTCAAGGTCCAAAGTCAATGAATTGAATCTATTCAGACCGTTAGGTGATATGGGTCAACTTTTATTCTTAAAATATAATTTTGGATATTTTTAGGGTAATTTTATAATCATATGTTTACCCTTAATTACCCGATTTACCTTTAACAGTAGTAAATAAAAATTACCATAGTTACTATTCATAATATCAAAAAAAATTAAAGTAACCTATTAAAATAATTTTGACCCTCTGAATACAAATATGGAATCCATTTTTTAAAATTAGAAACACATAAGTTTCAGTAATTAATTTAAATTTGATCTCGTTCTTAAGAAAATGAGTTTTAAAAGTTAAAACATTGTCAAAGATTTAAATGTTTTCACCCATGAATTCAATGTAAAATTAATGGTAATGACATAAATTATATTAAATGTTAAAAATATATCCTATTTTTACTTTAAAACAATTTACAGTTATAATTTAACAATATAAATTATCTCGATGAAAAAAGTTGTTTTTAAGTAACATTTAGCGTGTTTTTACTATTCATCAAAATATGAAAGTTAACAGAAAAATATAAAAAAATTATACAAATTAAATTTTTATATCATTATTATATTGAATAAGTTTATTTTGACCAAATGAACTTATATATGTGTAAAAAACTATATTTAAAGTGGTTGCTCCATCAAAAGGTGGCAAAACTGGATTTTTTTAAAATACATATTTTACCCGAAAAATTTATTTTGTTGTCATATCATGTTCTATAAAATGTGTAAGATGAATTATAATGTCATAAAATTCAAAATTTAGTTACTAATATTCATAATTTCCAGTTCATAATAACAATATATTTTTTTTAGTGAAACTCAGTATTGTGTACAACAAAAGCTATTGAGGAAGGTCGCTCTTGCATGAAACACAAGCCAAGAATAGTGTTTTGTAAACTACGAGCTAATAAATTGTTGCATATATCACAAGATAATATTAGTGTAGCGTATAACACAATACATCAAAGAAATTAAAAAGAATATTTCTCATTAAATCTCAGGGTGTTACATTCTACCCCTCCCTTAAAATGAATTTTACCCTCGAAATTTGTTGGGGTTATAAATGGTTTACTACTGGAAAGTCTCTTTTATAGAAACCCACATCGTAAAAAGTAATACTAAATATTAATTTTTAAAAGTGATTTATAAAACATAAAGGTTACCCAAATTAACTCAACACTGGGTTTCCACATAGGAGAACATAGGTGAAATATGGATATGGAAGAGAAATATAACCATCAACTTCTGATAAAGAGTGGTAGAGGACATGGCTATGAAAAAGCCTATAATTTCAAACCCATATATTTTTTATGATTTAAGTTACCATCTAATTCATCGTATATGAGAGCACTATGACAACATTTTTGGTTTTCAAGATCATTTCACAAATGTTGAATAATTTCTGAATTAAAAGAAATACTTACTTGATTATGGTACAATCTCACTGGTGTTTGTGCCTTGATAAATTTCCACTTCATCTCTTAAAGAAATGAATTTGAATTTGTATTCCTTGAAGTGTTATCAGATCATGCGATATAATGACAGGTCATTCCATTTATCTCAAACATAAGGTTAACAAAATTTATCAAATATACATAAGTCCATTTATGATGAGGTTAATCATATATGATTCCAAAAATGGACTTAGACTTCAACTATCATACTTATTAATAAAATAATAATAATTTTACTAACCAGAGACTTATTGTAGGCTAGTGGTAGGCAATAACATCATGTCACACTTTGGTTGTGGGTCCAATTCCCTCAACCTTGTCTGGCGCGACAAGTTGTCGCCCATCCTATAGGTTGTCCTTTTTCTAAAAATAATCTAATATAACATTCCAGAAATAATATTAAAAAAGGTTATATACTTAAACAATATTATTTTATGTCAAACATAATCCTTTTCAAATATTTAGGCTTATCCAAAATACTTCTATCCAAGCTCATAGTATAAAGAAAATGATTACTAGAAATGTCATCAACCTAGCATGTGAATACCATCATTTATCCCTCGTATATCATAAGATATATCTTATTGATCACATTCCAAAATGTGAATACCTTAATCATGTAATCTCTTGAAACAGGAATTACCATAGAATATTTGTGAAAACATGGATGTTATCAAAATTCAACTCTTTCCACATTCCAAAATCCCAAAATTTCCCTATACTCAATCAATGATGTCACTTTTTCTATATATGTGCTAATTAATACTATCAAACATATATTTTATCCTTATACATTCATTTTTCACATATCATATCCTTTACAAAAATATTTCAATCACTTTACATGGTTATCAGTACCATGTTTTTATAGAAAACCACAATGGACTAATACATCAATATTCTGATATACCATAAAAGTACCTCAACAACATTATTCATGAATACCAATACATAAAAACTTCAATCCATCCTCTTCAATGATTGAAATGGAATAATATATTCCTTGATTTAGAAGTAACCTCTTAGGTCATGGAATTATGTTGGGTAATGCCCATGTTCTCCACAGATAAGACATTGAACTCCATAACAATCTGTCACGCTTTGACACTTCTACCCACACAGATAACATCTTCCCCTACATTTTATGTATTCATCAATTTTCTTCTTCCCCTCTCTATAAATCTCAATATTCTTTTATCTATGCTCCTCACCTTGATAACATGCATAAAAGTTTATCTTCCTCTTATTTGATGAATTAGGAATACCACTAAAGTTCACCTTATTAATCATATATCATGATGATTGATTCAGAAAAATCACAATATCTTTATTTCTAGGTATTACACAATTTTGTTTCTCATTGTCACCAATTTTTCAATTAGATTCCATATTGACCCAATTCCTTCTAGTTCCCTCCATTGACTAAAACCCAAAAGCCTGGTGTAAGAAACAGTTAAAATAATGAGGAACCACATAAACATAAAAATTCTAACATACACACATTCATTAATCCATGACACCTTGGGTTCACCCTAGTTTATTCATGATAGCAAACATAATTCTAGGATTGTAACCTATAGTTATACTAAACTTTATGTACATCCTAAGACATACTGTAGAAATATCTCTCGGGATTTCACTAACGTTTTCACATCCTAGTTTCCAAAGGTTAACTAAAACTTCGCTCTGATACCAACTATAGAGACCCAAATCCTGACGTACATAGACATTACATCAATTTTGCGGAATAAGTACTACATAACAAAAATTTTCCTAAAGACCATATTAGTTTAGTGTCTTTGGAAACTCGAAACATAATCTTCTAATCATGGTGAATGATCTTCAACATCTCCCATAAATATCTTCCCCTTTGGTTTTCTTACATAAAACCATTCCTTATATCATGGGGAAAAGAAAACATAAAAAGGGGTGAGCTCAAATGCTCAGTAAGGGTAAACATGGAGAACCTAAAACAATACATAAACATTTGAAGGTAATAACATGAACATAAAACATAATAATCATGAGTAATGACAGAAATCTTGGCAGTGAATAAGGCATAGATCGTAATGGAACATTAACCATGTTAAAATAGCATCAGAATAAGACATGTAATTGTGGAAACCATTAGGCACATGTTATGATTTCCATATTATCCAAGGAATTGTTTCCAAGACCATCATAGTGGATATAGTCCATTACTGAACCGGGTTTTCTTGTCTTTCCAGCCCTATATTACTGAACTAGATTCACTTCCTGTTCCATCCATTTCTATCTCATGAGATATAAATCATTACCCAATGAATTGTAGGGAGATATAGGTCCAACACATCTCATAATGAAATCATTCATTCATATTCCATAGAATAAACATACATCATTCATAATAATCTAAATAATAAAATGGGTTTCATAAACATCAGCCCATAATAACATAATCCATATTAAAGAAATGGATATCATTTCATCAAAGAAAAATAAAACCATGTAAATAATAGAGACATTATACTTGAAACATAAACATACTAAATAATTCCATCATATATGGAATATTGTTTTGATAAAACACTTGAAATGAATTCTTGAGGAAAATATCCTTTCTTCTTCAAAATCAATTTCTTTTCTCAAAATGCCTTGATATTTTAAAAGAAAAAGATTTTGTTGAAAATAATCAAGAAATTTTATAGAGTAGGATTCATTGAAATATGTTTTCATGAAACCATAAAAATCCATTCACACCGTATAAGTTAAGAAAACATTTTTGTTGTACTTTTACTAGAAAAGTCAAAAAGTACCTTATATGGTAAACAAAGTAAAGATTGCCTCCATAAAATGTGGTAACATTAAAAAAAGGGTAAAAATGAGTTTAAAAATATATGGAAGAATATTAAACATATTATGAAAACATTTTTAGTATACATGGACATGGATAATAAACATAACCCCAGTAAATACTTACGAATAAATAATCTCGGATAAGAATGGGATTGGAATAATTATCCCTTACCTTAAGTCCAATTTCTTCTGTATGTGTCCGAGAATTCTGTATAGTGGGTTTAAACATATTATTAACTTGTAACAGAACCATAATAATATTTATTATATCATATATGTTTCACATAAGACTTTATATTACCCGTTCATTTGATAATTCCATGTTAAAGCAGCGTTTTGGGTAATACTGTTTCATTTATCATCTGTGTTTTGACTTTTAATTATTCATATAAATACTTAGATCATGATTAAGTACTTCCAAAATGTAAAACATGATTTATATATAATTTATATCCATAATATACATTATATAATAGATCGATAAATGGAAAGAAATACATCGTTCATGGAGACGGTAGGTCATACGTATGCATGAACGTTGTTTTTGTATCATTATTAAATTGAATGGAAGTAAGTAAATAACATATACATAAATAAATTATCATAAATATATCATATATTTCATGATTATTTAATATATATACTTTATAATCATTCTTGAAGGGTTAACTTTGAGAATGAATCTCATCACGTCGTGGAGACGGTAATCCGTACGTTCGCACGAGCGATGATATCGTTCTCATAATTATGGAATGGAATTAGAGTAGATGGTATAATATATCAGAATTATTATCATGTTATAATAACCATATATAGTTATTATTTACACTATTATACCCATACATGTAAGGTGGTGGTGGAAAAACAGATTACACCACGGCGTGGAGACGATATTCCGTACATACGCACGCGCGGTGATTTCATTTTCTGTAAGATGGATAGAAGATGAAATATGGTTGGATCATATTTATAATAAAATATCAGTATATTATTTATACTTATGTTATTACTTTATTATGAAACAAAAAAATAAGAGGAATTAGAAGAAGAAAAGAATTTGAAATAATCGGTAAAGGATATTACCTCTTCTTCGACGCGCCACTTCTAAACATCCTCTTAGGGCACTAAAGATGGTATTTGAAGAAGACCAGGACCTCTAGTATGTTTTTAGGGAAGTAGAGAAGTAAAATTGGTAGGGGTTGTCCGAGATTGAAGGCTCAAAATGGTGTGAGATGGAAATGGAGGAGGTTCCCTTTTATAAGGAAGGAGAGGGGCATCTTTGGAAACAAAAGAAATGTTAATTTATAATAAATTCCAAACCCACATAAAAACGTCCAAAAATAAGTCAAATCAGAATATTAGATGATATAGGGTTGTAATCTGATCAAACAATGAAATTTAGACATGTTGGTAAATTATATTATAACTTATCAACTTGATTTATCCTTATTTAATCTATTCAATTTTATTGGTGGTAATAATATTCTAAATTTTAAATTGTCATAAATATTTACTTATGTGATGTGAATTTTCCATAATTGTTTCATTAATGAAATTTTTTACTAGTTAAATTTCAATTTATAATTTTTAAATATTTTTTTTATTTAAAAAAAAATATATAATATGTTATTATTATAAAATAACAATAGTGTCAATTTTGGCACATTTCATTTATTTGAATTTAAATAAAATCCACATAGAAGATATTTTTGAACTAAATTATTTAATAGATTCATAACATGTCATATTTATCTATAATATTCATGGACCACATTAAATAGTTTATATAATATTTATTTTAATATTTTTAGACAATTTATTTGATATTTCAATCAATAAAATAATTTCAACATCACTATTTTGTCATACTTAATGATTCTTATTTAATTCCTAAAAATTATTAATAAATTCACATGATGTAGATAATTTCATTAGATTTCTGGAGACTATTCAAGTTCCGTGTTTTATGATGTTTATCACATAATTAAAATCAACACACTTATAAGATATAAGAGAGTGACATGTTGTCACTTTCTTTGGTTTTAATAATAATTATATAATTTTCATGGTCCAAAGTCTATGAAATGAATCTATTCTGACCCTTAGTTGATATGGGTCGAATTTTATTCATAAAATAGAATTTTGGAAGGTGTTAGGATAATGTTATAATCTTATTTTTAGCCATAATTACCCAATTTACCTTTAATATTAGAAAATAAAAATTACCATAGTTACTATTCATAACATCAAAAAAATAAAAGTAACCTATTAACATAATTTGGATATAATGAATCAAAATTTTCAATACATTTATCAAAATTCAAAACAGGAATGTTTCATTAATTAATATAAAATTAATCCTGTTGTTAAGAAAACGGTTTTTAAAAGTTAAAACATTTTCAAAGATTGAAATGTTTTTACCCATGAATTCAATGTAAAATTAATGATAATGACATAAATTATATTAAATGGTAAAAATATATTCTATTTATACTTTAAAACAATTTACTATTATAATTTAAACATATAAATTATCTTGATGAAAAAGTTGTTTTTATGTAAAATTTACAGTGTTTTTACTATTCATCAAAATATAAAAGTTAACAGAAAAATATTAAAAATTTATCCAGAGTAAATTTTTATATCCTTATTGTAATGATTATGTTTTTTTAATAATTGAACTTATAAACTTTTCAAAAACTAGATTTAAAGTGGGTGCTCCATGAAAAGGCGTCCAAACTGCATTTTTAAAAAAATACATATTTTACCAGAAAAATTTATTTTGTTCTAATACCATGTTCAATAAAATGTGTAAGATGAATTATAATGTCATATAATTCAAAATATAGTTACTAATATTAATAAAGTCTAGTTCATAATAACAATATAACATTGTTTAGTGAAATTCAATATTGCGTAGAACACAAACTATTAATGAATGTCGCTCTTGCATGCAACACAACCCAAGAATAGTGTTTCAGATACTACAAGCTAATATAGTGTAGCATATAGCACAAGATAATATTAGTATAGAATACAACACAAAACATCAAATAAATTAAAAAGAATATTTCTCATAAAATCTCGGGGTGTTATATTCTACCCCCCTTAAAATGAATTTCACCCTCAAAATTTTTTGGGGTTGTAAATGGTTTACTGTAGGAAAGACTATTTTATAGAAACCCACATCGTAAAAATGAAAACTAATACTTAATTTTAAAAAGTGAAGTATGAAACATAACGATTAACCAAATTAACTCATCATTGGGTTTCCACGTAGAAGAACATAGGTGAATATAACGATATTGAACAAAAATATAACCATCCACTTATGATGAATAATGATAGAGGACATGGCTATGAAAAAATCAAACAATCACAAAGACATAAATTCGTGATGATCTATGTTACCATCAGATTCATCAGATATGAGGGAACTAGGACAACATTTTTGGTTTTCAAGATCATTTCCCAAATGTTGAAAATTTTTTGAATTAAAAGTAATACTTACTTGATTTTGGTACAATCTCACTGTTGTTTGTGCCTTGAACAATTTCCAATTCATCTATTAAAAAATGAAGTTGAATTTTTCTTCTGTGAAGTGTTAGAAGATCATGCGATAGAATGATAGGTCATTCCGTCTATCTCAAACATAAGGTTAAAAAAAGTTATCAAATATACATAAGTCCATATATGGTGCGGTTAATCATATATGATTCCAAAAATGGACTTAGACTTCAAATATCATACCGCTTAATAAAATAAAACTAATTTTACTAAGCAGGGACTTCCTATAGGTCAGTAGTAGATGATGAAGGCCTGTCTCGCTTTGGTTGTGGGTTCTATTCCCGCAACCTTGTCCGACGCGACGAGTTTTCACCCATCCTGTAGGTTGTCCTTTTTCTAAAACTACACTATTATAAAATTACATAAATAATATAAAAAATGGTCTATCCTTAAAAAATATTATCTTATGTACAACATAATCCTTTTCAAATCTTTAGGCTTATCCAAAATACTTCTATCCATGCTCATAGTATAAAGAAAATAATTAATAGAAATTTCATCAAAAAAGCAAGTGAATACCATCATTTATCCCCCGTATATCATAAGATATGTCTTGTTGGTCACATTACAAACATTTGAATACCTTAATCATTTATTCTCTTGAAACATGAATTACCATCGAATATTTGGGAAAACATGAATGCTGTCAAAAGTCATCTCCATCCACATACTAGAATCCCAAATTTCTATATACTCAATCCATGATGTCAATTTTTCCTTATACGATCTCATTAATACTATCAAACATATTATTTTCTCCTTATACATTCATTTTTCCCATATCATCTGCTTTCCAAAAATATTTAAATTACTTTTCATGGTTACCAGTACCATATTCTTTTGGAAAACCACAATGTACCAATACATAGATATTCCAATATACCATAAAAGTACCTCAACAACATTATTCTTGAATACCAATACATAAACACTTCAACCCATCCACTTCAATCATTGACATGGAATAAGTCGTTCCTTGATTTAGAAGTAACCTCTTAGGTCAGCTCATTGAGTTGGGTAATTCCCATGTTCTCCATAGATAAGACATTGAACTCCAAAACAGTTTGTCACTCTATGACCCTTATCTCCACATAGATAACATCTTCCCAACTATTTGATGTATTCATTAAGGTTCTTCTTCCCTTGTTTATAAATCTCAATCATCCTTTATCTATGCTCCTCACCATGAGAACATTCATAAAATTCCATCTTATTCTTATTTGATGAATTAGAAATACAACTAAAGTTCAAATTTTTAATCATATATCGCAATGAATGATTCTACATAATCACAATATCATTATTTCTAGGTATTACGAAATTTTGTTGCTCATAGTCACTAATTTGGCCATTATATTCAGTGTTGATCCAATTCCTTCTGGTTCCCTCCATTAACTAAAACCAAAAACCATGGTGTAAGAAACAGCTAAAATAAAGAAGAATCACATAATCATAAAAAGTATAATATACACACATTCTTTAATCCATGACACCTTAGGTACACCCTAGGATATTCATGATCGTAAAAATAATTCTAGTACTGTAACCTATAGTTATACTAAACCTTATGGACATCCCTAGACATACCTTAGAAATATCTCTAGGGATCTCACTAATGTCTTCACATCCTAGTTTCCAAAGGTTATCTAAACCGTCACTCAGATACCAATAGTAGAGAACCAAAAATTGACATACATAGACATTACATTACTTTTTTGGAATACTTAATACATAAAAAAACATATGCCTAAAGACTATATTAGTCTAGTGTCTTTGTAAATTCAGAACATAATCTTTTAATCATAGTGAAAGTTCTTCAATATCTCCCATAAAGATCTTCCCCTTTGGTTTTCTTACCTAAAACCAGCCTTTATATCCTGGGGAAAAGAAAACATAAAAAGGGGTGAGCTTAAATGCTCATTGAGGGTAAAAATAGAGAACCTGAAACAATCCATAAACATTTGAACGTAAGAACATGAAAATAAAACATCAAAATGATGAGTAATGACATAAATCTTGGCAGTTCATAAGGAATAGATCATAAAGGAACATTAACCAAGTTAAAATAGCATGGTAATAAAACATGTAATTGTGGAAACCATTAATAACATGTTATGATTTCCATAGTAGCCATGGAATTTTCTCCAAGACCATAATAGTGGAAAAATTCCATTACTGAACTGGGTTTACTTGTCGTTCCAGCCCTGTATTACCGAACCAGATTCACTTTCTATTCCAGCCATGTCAATCAAATGAGATATAAATCTTTACCCAATGCATTGGAGAGAGACATGGGTCCCACCCATCTCATAATGAAATCATTCTTTCGTGTACCACAAAATAAACATACATCATTCATAATAACCCAAAAAATAAAATGGGTTTAATAAACATCATTCAATCATAACATAATCCATATAAAAGAAATGGATATCATTTCATCATAAGAAAAATCAAACCATGTAAATAATAGAGACATTATACTTGAAACATAAACATACTAAATAATGTTCTCTTAGATGGAAAATAGTTTTGATAAAACACTTGAAATGAATTCTTAAGGAAAATATCATTTCTTCTTCAAAATAATTTTATTTTCTCAAAATGCCATGATTCTTTGAAAGAAAATAATTTATTTGAAAATAATCACGAAATGTTTTAGAGGAATATTCATTTAAATAAGTGTTTATGAAACCGTAAAAATCCATTTACTCCGTATAAGTTAAGAAACATTCTGCTCGTACTTTTGCCGGAGAAGTCAAAAAGTACCTTATATGGTAAACAAAGGAAGGATTCCCTCCATACAATGTGTTAAAAGTTAAAAAAGTGTAAAAATAAATTTAATAATACATGGAAGAATAATAAAAATTTTATGAAAACATTTTTAGAAAACAAGGACATGGATAATAAACATAACCCTAGCAAATACTTATGAATAAACAATCTCGGATAAGAACAAGATTAGAATAATTATCCCTTACCGTATGTCTAATTTCTTCTATATGTGTTCGAGACTCCTGTATAGTGGGTTTAAACATATTATACACTTGTAAAAGAATCATAATAATATTTATAATATCATATATGATTCACTTAAGACTTCATATTACCTGTTCATTTGTAAATTCCATGTTAAAGTAAGGTTTTGGGTAAAATCGTTTCATTTATCATCCGTGTTTTAAATTGTAATTATTCATATGATTACTTAGATCATGATTAATTACTTTTACAATGTAAAAAATTATTTATATATAATATACATTCAGAATATAAATATATATAATAGATCCATAAATGGAAAGAAATACACTATTCATGGAGACGGTAGGTCGTACGTACGCATGAACGTTGTTTTCGTTTCATTATTAAATTGAATGGAAGTAAGTAAATAAAATATACATAAATTCATAATCCAGTATCATTAATATGTCTTATATTTCATGATTATTTAACATATATACTTTTTAATCATTCTTGAATGGTTAAGTTGGAGAATGAATCTCATCGCGTCGTGGAGACGGTAATCCGTACGTACGCACGAGCGATGATATCATTCCCATTATTATTAAATGGAATTACAGTGGATGATATAATATCTCAAAATTAGTATCATGTTATAATAACCATATATAGTTATTCATTACACTATTATACCCATCCATGTAAGGTGGTGGTGGAAAAACATATTACACCATGGCGTAGAGACGGTATTCCATACGTACACATGCGTGGTGATTTCATTTTTTATAGGATAGATAGAATGCGAAAAAGGGTTGGATCATATTTATAATAACATATCAGTGTATGAGTGATACTTATGTTATTACTTTATTATGAAACAACAAAATAAGAGTAAGTAGAAGTAGAAATGAATTTGAAAGAATCGGTAAAGGATATTACCTCTTCTTCGACGCGCCTCTTCTAAACCTCCTCTTAGAGCACTAAATATGGTCATTGAAAAATACCAGGACCTCTAGTATGTTTCTAAGGAAGTGTATAAATGTAATTGTCAGGGGTTGTCTGAGCTTGAAGGCTCAAAATGGTTTTAGGAGGAAAGGGATGAGGTTCCCTTTTATAAGGGAGAAGAGGGGCATCTTTGGAAATATAAGAAATATTAATTTATAATAAATTCAAAACCCACATAAAAACCTCCAAGAATGACTCAAATCTGAATATTAGATGATATAGGGTTTTAATATCATCACCCAATGAAATTTATACATGTTGGAAAATTATTTTAAACCCTATCAACTTGATTTATCCTTATTTAATCTATTTAATTTTATTTGTGGTAATAATATTCTAAATTTTAAATTGTTATAAATATTTACTTATGTGTTGTAAATTTTACATAATTGTATATTTTATTATATTTAAGACCATATATATTTCAATTTATAATTTTTAATATTTTTTTGATTTATAAACAATTTTCTAAAATGTTATTTTTATAAAATAACAATAGTGTCAATTTTGACACTATTTAGTTATTTGAATTTAAATAAAATCCACAAAGAATATTTGTTTGAAATAAAAGATTTAATAGATTAATAACATGTCATGTGTATCTAGAAAATTAATTTATCACATTAAATAGTTCATATAATATTAATTTTAATATTTTTAAAACCATTTATTTGATATTTCAGTAAATAAAATAATTTTAACATCTCTATTTTGTCATACATAATGATAATTATTTAATCCCTAAAAATTCTAAATAAATTCACATGATGTAGATAATTTTATTATCATTCTAGAAACTATTCATTTTCTATGTTTTATGAATTTTATCACTAAATTAAAATCATTACACTTGTAAGATATAAGAGAGTGACATGTTGTCACTTTCTTTGGTTTTAATTATAATTATATAATTTTCATGGTCCAAAGTGCATGAAATGAATCCATTACGACCCTTAGGTGATATGGGTGGACTTTTATTCATTCAATAGAATTTTTGAAGGTGTTAGGGTGATTTTATAATCTTATTTTTACGCTTAATTACCTGATTTACCTTTAACAGTAGTAAATAAAAATTATCGTAGTTACTATTCATAATATCAAAAAAAATAAAAGTAACCTATTGAATTATTTGGACCCACTGAATCCAAATATGGAATCAATTTTTTAAAATTCAAAACACATAAGTTGTAGTAATTAATTTAAAACTAATCCCATTGTTAAGAAAATGGGTTTTAAAAGTTAAAACATTGTCAAAGATTGAAATGTTTTTACCCATGAATTCAATGTAAAATTAATGCTAATGACATACATTATATTAAATTGTAAAAAATATATTATATTTATACATTAAAACAATTTACTATTTTAATTTAACCAAATAAATTATTTTGATGAAAAAAGTTATTTTTAAGTAAAATTTAGCATGTTTTTACTATTCATCAAAATATGAAAGTTAACCTAAAAATATAAAAAATTTATCCAAATTACATTTTTATATCCTTATTGTAATGGATAAGTTTATTTTGTCTAATTTAACTTATAAACATATCAAAAACTATATTTTAAGTGGGTGCGCCATCAAAAGGTGGCAAAACTGAATTTTTTTAAAAATACATATTTTTCTTGAAAAATTTATTTGGTTCTCATAACATGTTCTATAAAATGTTTAAGATGATTTATAATGTCATAAAATTAAAAATTTAGTTACTACTATTCATAATGGCTTGTTCATAAAAACAATATATCGTTGTTTAGTTAAACTTAGTATTGCATACAACACAAGCTATTGAGGAAGGTCGCTCTTGTGTGCAACACAAGACAAGAATAATGTTGCATATACTAAAAGATAATACAGTGTTGCATATATCACAAGATAATCTTGGTGTATTGTACAGCACAAGACATCAACGAAATTAAAAATAATATTTCTCATAAAATCTTGGGGTGTTACAATATCTTCCTTCAAAACATTGGGTAATGATGGATAACTAATGAGTAAATATATTATGTGTGAACCATATTACATGGTCACAACGTTATGCATGAACCTAATAACATGTTCATAATGTTATGTGTAAATATGGTTACATGTTCACAATTTTACGTATAGACCTATATATCATGTTCATAGTGGTTTTTATAGACCTTGTTTCATGTCCATATGTTTATGTGAGGGAATAATTATATGTCATTAACTTAATGAGTGTACCTGTCACAATTTATACTTGTTTTGAATATAATAAGTATATTTACATGCCACAAATCTATGTCTAATACCAATTTTATGCTCTCATGGATCATTTAATTTTATTTCTATTAGGATTCATGTGTTATAAATTGATTTGATTTATGAAATGATTAGTTTTTATGGTCACTAATTTGTAGGGTTTGGTATTAGTATGTTATTCTCATACTCTCATTCCCTTGTATTCATGTTATTCTTATATATCTCCCTTTTGTACCATACTGAGCATCTAATCTGACCCTTTATTAATTATTTTCTCCCTTTGTTATGAAGAATTTTTTTAAGAATGGTATTACATTGAATAATACTAAATGGGAATATCTTTTTCTGTTAAATTGATGATATTCCTTTAAATTAAAATATGGTATACCTAGTCTTTAGAGGAATTATACTATTGTGTTCCATAGATGGTTTTTTTATGTAATATGCTGAATATTCATTTAGAAATATGTAATATCTATTTCTGAGAATCCTTGGTTGTTATATAATATGTGGGGAACATGGTCATTATATGATTTAATTCCTTATTCAAAGTATTTAACCCAAAGGGAAATTTTTTTTAGAAAAAAATGAAGGTGAGTGATTTAAGTGTGCACGTGTTGGAATTTGGGAATCATGTTTTATAGTTTTTTTATTAATGGTATTCTAGTTATAGGAATCATGATAATTATGAGGATCACTCTATAGTAGTTTCCTTATGTATTTTAAAAAATATGTTGAATGTTGTTAATGACCATGAATAGTGATTTAATGGTAATTTTAAATTTTATATAAAAACACATTATTTAGGAAAATTTAATCATTCATATTTTCGTGATATTAGATTAATTATAGTCAATTTAAATTATTAGAATTTGTGGAAAAGTACAATGTGGATAGAAATCATTATAGGTTATGAAATGGGGATTATATTTTTCATGATTTTCATCATATTCATGAGATTCATATTGTACTATTAATAGAATTATCAATTCTATTTTCTATATTTTTAGAAAAATGAAAATCTAAAATTTAGGAGACAACCCAACACACCTAGTAAGGACATGGGACTTGAACCCACAACTGAAGGGTGAAAAGGGTATACTTCCAACCATATTCATATATGATGAAAGGGTTAGTATAAAAACCAAAATCTTAAACGTTTTAGGTGATAAATATTTTTTTAGTTTTGGAAACATTTATGAGGATTAAATATTTTTTATTTTTTTTGAATTTTTAGGTGATTAATGGTATTTGGGTAATTTTTTATTTTTTTGAGATATATATAATCTCTAGGTTTAACATAGAGTATTATATTGGGATACTGATGTTATGATTTTGGGGATTTAAGTTTAAGGGTAAGAAATAATCTTTAAGGTTAAAAACACAATTCATGTTGAGGTTATTGAGGTTATTCAGGATACATAGTTATTTATTTAAGTAATTATCTATGTTAAACCTTTGGTTCTATTTTCCAATTTTGGAGATTAATATATTCATATTAATTTTTGGAATTATCTTACTTTATTCTAATATTTTTTTCAAAATAAAGACAGTAGAAATAACTTGTTTTCCTTTTATAGATCTTATGATCTATTCAATGTTAATTTTAGTGAATCAATCATTAAAAACAATAAATAGGATATTCATTCCTTAGATTAAGAGGTGAAGTGGAATTTTTTGGAAGCATAAAAAATGAAGATATAATGTTTATTAAATAAAAACATACAATGTTATTATATTTTATGGTGTTCTCTATGATGATACTAAATTATCCCCTCAACTATAGGAAAATGATCTTGAAAGAAAATTTTGTCCTACTAAATTCATATTTGATTAATCAGTGGTCTTTTTACTCATTGTTTTTTTTGGTTTTTTGGTTGTTATAATTATCTTGATCATATACTATCCCATGATAAATGATCTATATCACTCTATAATTATATACAATTTTCATCAATGTTAATTTTTTCACATCCTACCACTGTTCTCCTACTTGGAAGCCAAGTTATTTATTATTTCATCTAACCATTCTATTTCCTTTTCCCACTTTTAAGAGGATGTTTTATTAACCCTTTTTATGATGCAGGGTTTCCACAAATGAATTTTTTAATTTCAAACACTATATTTATGATAACAAGTTAAACTTAGGGGGATGAAATTTATTTAGTGGGTAGTAATGTCTTAACCCGGGTACCACAGAACGATTCCCTGATTCATTCAGTTAAACGACCTTAAGTGTGCCTCTATATACACTAGAGGCTACCGACTAGCAGTGAAGGTCAAAGAAATATAACATAAAGAGACTATTCCATCTTTATCAAAGATGACCAATATAGAAAATAATTAAGCAATAGACATATTATAATGAAAAATAACTATAATAATACCAAATCCAATCCAAACTAGTGTCACATGATATTCAAGAATAGTAAAATTGTAATAGAACCAAATAGTAGAAATGTAATTCCTTATATGTTACAAGTGTCAATATGAAAAAAAGTACACAATGAAATCTCTACAAGTGGAACCAAAAATCAAACTTATTTCCCTCATTCTTCCTCCATCCCAACTCATCCATATAATATAGGGCTCTAACCCTTATCATATCTTGCAAACATGAACTATATTCACATACCGATCAAGCATCATATGTAGGGTTTGAGTATAACCCAGTGGGTCTCCAAAAATGGTGTAAAAAATATATTATATAATAGTTTATGAAGTAATATAATGACTAAATTATGATAAATGAATTAAAAAATTTCCCAAAATTTATTATTTCTTAATTAAACACATAATTACTTGGGTTCAAGATAACGCCTAAAACATCAATTCCTGCTTCGTCCCATTCCATATTCTAATCCATATATCACATAAGAAATCACAATTCATTATATCATGGGATTTTCTTAAACATTTAATTCTAATATCATATCTGGGCTACATGGATGTTCAATCCAATGCAGATGTATTAAGGCCTACAACATCATGTATAGGACCTTGTGGGTATTTAAATCATCAATCCTTGTCTAACACCACATTATTATCACATAAAGTTATTTAGAGTATTAGTCTCATTCTCACACTCATTATTACATATGATTATTTGGAGCAGCAGTCCTTTTCCCACACTCATTATCACATATATCACAATATATAAACCAAGATAAACATTATGAACCTTCTTATCAAACATTCCCATCATAGTGTACTATTTCAATTATCAATTCAATCATTAACATTCAATTTAATTCAAAAGTAATAATATGAATAATTCACCATTATACTATTTATATAAATTTAATATTATATACTTTTTACCCTTCAAGTTTAATTTAACCATCCCTTAATTCCCATTATCAATAAATTTATAATCACATTAATCCACCAATTTCCCAGTCTAATTAATTGAACGAATTAATAATCCAATTAATGAACAATTTCATAATTCAACTCCAAAATGAAATTTTCCAAAAGTGTTAATTGAATTAAAACAATTAAATACATTCACTTATATTCAGTACTATAGTAATTATCAATTAGACCACCTACCTCATTGTCATTAATAGATGTTCTCTGAATCCAAAATCCCCAAATTGAATTTGAATGTTTAAGATCACAATTGTATGGAAGTTCATGGGCCAAAATACAATATCATGATAATGTTTATTATGATCCATGAAAACAATTATATAAACAATATCCAAAGGGAAATAAATCATTCTTATCCATCTAAAGGATATATGGGAGAGATAGAAATCTAAATGGGAAAGAAAACACATACTGGATGATAGATGATCCTTTGATTAGATCTTCAATTGTCCATGAATTAAGTTCGTATAGTATTGAAATCCTTCTAGGAGATTTAAAAAATAGTGTAATATGTTTAGGTTTCAGTGGGGGATATTTGAGATTGATACCCAGGGTTTTGGGATTTTTTTAATAATTTTTCATTGGATTAAAAAACATGTGCACATGATTTCTTATATGTGGTGTAGAGTTTGTGAAATAGTGCACCCTAAACATCATCCCATGCTATTGGGGTTCACAGTAACTCTTAGGTGGCTACGTAGTTTGACAAAACATTCATCAACAATGAGACCCCCCCTATTTTAAGGGATCATGGTTTGTTGGGGTGGGTGCATGATTCAGGAAAGCCGTGTACCAATTATTTACTATCCAAGAATCCTCCAAAACCTTCTGAAATTCTCCTAAATGTTCCAAAGGAAAGCCTCAACCAATGTATGAACAACAAACATGGGTAAAAAAATTCCTAAAAAATAGTATGATGCATCTTCAAAACGTTTGGGATCTTAAAATCTACCAACATTATAACTGCTCATCCTCATGTTTTTATCCCAAGCATCTCTAAAATTCTCAAGTAAAAATATTGGTCTAATGATCCCACATATCTAATTATATCACCAATTCTTCCTCCTAAACACATCTATGTTTCCATAATACTAAAAATATCAATACTATCTTCCTCTACAATACTTTCTCGCAGTGATCCATGACACATATCAGATGCTCCTCAAATGACTCATCAGTCTTACGATCAACATAATCAACATCAATCAAAAAATAATGATTTGGGAGATACCTATGAATCTATAACACATGAAAAATGTTGTTCATAACTCTATACCATTATGGAATAGAAAATCAATGCATTGCTATCCTGATCCTTTCCACAACCTCAAAAGATCCAATAAACATGTGTGCCAACTTTCCTTGTCACTGAATCTAATGGTGATCTAATAAGGTAACATCTGAAGTAACACATGATCACCCACTATAAAATCAAGGGGTATTTGACATCTACCAACATATTACTTTTACATACTCTGAGTTGTATCCATACATTTTTGAATTAACTAAATATTGTCTAATGTCCCATGCAAGAGACTTGGTACCAAGAACTCTAACTCACATGCCTTCGTCCAACATATGGATGATCTACTTGGCATACCATTAATTTCATCATATGGTTCCATCTGAATAATCACCTAATAACTATTATTATAGGTGAACACAAAAAGTGTTAAGTGCTTCTCCCAAGACCCACTGAAATCTAGGACACACACCCATAACATATCCTCTAATACATGTATAGTGAATTCCTACTATCCATCCATCTACAAGTGAAAATCCATAATCATCAATATTAATTTACCATAAACCGTCTACAAGCCATTTCGTAAGGGAAAAGTGACACATGAATTATGGTCTGAAACCTTACACCAGAGCACCTCATGCAGGAGGACTATCTCTTTAACATAAAATTCTCCAAACATATCTACTAAGAAAGTATCCCATATGGGAAATAAATGTGCTACCTTTATTAGTTAGTGTATAATTTCCGAAATAGAATCATAATTCTGAGTGGTCCTAAAGAGACCCACCTCAAATTATATGGTATCATCATCCTAATTATGTTCCATATTGGTTAACAGCTACAGCAAACCAACAGGTCATTGATGCTCTACCTTCACTAATTAATAAGTGTAGCAATGTGCTACAAAAACAACAATCTATTTTTTCATGCACATCCACAAATACTATCAATGTAGGTAATGGGGAATTTGTGTCAAACCCATATACACCGCCCACTTCGAAGAATTATACTCATGCATCAGCTCCTTCTTCATTATTGTAGTCACAAAAATGGGGTTCCTAACATTGAGGATATCACCCACATCTATAAACCAATTGAAATGTGACTCTCCACCTTCAAGGATATACTTAAATGAAAAATACTCTAGATCCTCATAATTTCTCTCTTTGATCCAAATAAAAAGAGTGGATTCCATGGATTCTAATTTGTGGGTCATCTTCTCTTTACCCTCTTGAACTGCAACATTCATATCAGCTAGCAAGTTCATAATACTACACTCAGATCTAGACTCATGAATGGTATATGTGAATGTTTTTTCGTTCAGTGTGTCAGGAATGATGTTTCCCATTTCAGGTTCATATTCTGACACCAAAACCGTCAACTTTATTAAATAAAGGAGAACAATAAATGCACGAAGTGGACTGACTTAGGGGGGATGCAAATAATTAATTCCAAGGGAATAGCCTAAAACAATACTCTCACACTCCGGGGGAAAGGATACCAAGATGGAGAAGGAGAAAAAAATCATCATCTTGAGGAAAATTGGATGCAAGGAAGTCTGCCACATTGTTGCCCTCATGCCATGTATGAAGTAACCTGGTGCTACTGTCCATGATAATCATGCAGTGCCAGATATGGTATAAGATGCTCCATGGAGTAGAGTTGTGATCCATCAGTGCATCATAGAGGATTTTGGAGTCAGTTTCGATCACTAAGAGAAACAGGTGAATATACAGACCGCACTGAATTCCTTTTAGAAGTGCCCAATCCTCTTCCTGCAGGGAGTCTCCACTACCAAATCATGTAGTGTACGCTGCTACCACACTACCCCTTGAGTTACGGATCACATCTCCGCCCCTCATATTTTAGATCAATGTTAAATGATTTTATGTACTCAACCCATATCAATCACAGGAGATTCAAATATTACTAAAAAATATATAATTAAATTAATTATGGTAAATATACATAGTAAATATTTTTGGAAAAAATATAATGTCACCAAAACCTCAATTTAAAACCCACAACATCTATCTTGTGGTGATTTATAGGGTAATACCATTAATGCTATCTCAACTGTCATGACCCATACGCCGTAAATCAATCCCCCTATATCAGCACTACCTGAAGTACCATCATAGATGCATCACAAAAAATTATATAATACTCAACCAAATTGGATAGGATTAAGATCAATGTGGTGGTCAAATTACACATTAACTCATGGAAATCATTCTCACATGCTCTGAACCATTAAAAAATAACTCCCTTCTTGATCTATCCTAAAAGTAGTACTTCTATGTTGAAAACTTCCTAGATAAAACTCCCATAGTAGCCTCATAAACCTATAAATCTATGGGTGTCAAAAACATTCATAGGATACTCCCAAAAATATATTTCGGTCACCTTATATGGGTCAATTGACAATCTTTCTTTGGATATTTTGAGACCCAAGAAATATGACTTGTTGATCTGAAATTGCAACTTAGGGAGATTAGAATATATTTGATGGTCTCTCAATGTACTCAAGAAATTATTAATATATGGGGAATGATCTTCAAGAGTCTCTGAGTACACCATGATTTCATCCACTTACTCATTGATAAAATGATCCTAGAATGGGTGGAAGATTCAATTCATCTAGTATATAAACATAGTAGGAGTGTTCGTCAGCCCAAAAAGTATCATGGAAAACTCGTATAGGCCATACATTCTTCTAAAAGTTGTCTGGGTATAATAGAAGATTTAAATCTCTTCTGATGATAGCCTGATATCAAGTAAATCATGGAGGAAAATCATACTCCTAACAACTAGACAAATAGATCATTGATGCGCAGAAGAAAATTCCAGTTATTCAATGACATTGGGCTCAACATTTTTTAATCAACATACAAGTGCAATTTTTTGTCTTCCTTCTTAAAAAACAAGACTTTAGAACACCAAGGAGACATACTTGGCTAGATAAATCCCTTTTTCATGAAATCCTTCATTTGATTCTAGAGAAAATCAGGTTTTATTAGTGTCTTTCTGTATGGTGGAATGAAAATGGACTCATCTATAGGCAAGAGCTCAATCGCAAACTCAACACCCCTCTCATGTGGTAGCCTTGAGATGTATTTAAGAAACATGTCCTTGAACTGATTCAATATAGGTGGAAAGGAACCAAGATTCACACCACCATTATATAGAAAAGCACATGAAACTTGGGTGTTAATCTATCGCATTTGTTGATGAACTATCCCTATAAGGCTTGCCTGATATCCCACTCCCAACGATGAACAAAACTATCACCCTTATGGGACATAAAGGTCACTCTCATGTATTAAGAAAAAATGTGGGATATGTAAACTTAAAATCATCAAATAAACAAAATCAATTCATATCTTATCATATCAAGGATTTAGAGATCCCAATGAAACATATACTCTCCAACCTCTATAGAACACCCCTTGAAAAGACAGTTGTCTCTCATCTGTACCCTCAAAAGTGTATAAATCATCATAATCCTACTAAAAATATCCACCACCAGACACAACCCATTGAAAATTTTTAAATATGTAATGGAATGAGAGGATCTTATATCCAATAAGGCACTAGAAAATTTAAAATCTACAAGGATATTTCCTACGGCTTTCAATGGTTTTTCCTCACTATTGAAAAGTGTAAGCCAAAATGCATGAAACTATCCTTCCCCACTTCACTATTCTATAGACTAAGTCCCATGAGAAACACCACTCTTCTGATATGGATGGACATTCCCAGAAGTACAAAATCCACTAGCTCGACCACCAAGGCAAGTAAAACTCCAACTTCCAGACTAATATTGGGCAGAATACCCCCTTATAACACTCTTATTATTTCAAGCTCCTATATCATTACCTACCTATTTTAGGTTACTATTGACCAATTTTAGATGTCCCGTATTTCTACAGACTCAGCACTCTATTAATGTCTGGGAGAACTATCTATGTATGTGACCCAACCAACAACACTGGTGGAAGAGCACCTAAGTAATTTTTTGAGTAACTAATCATTCCCCATAGCAACTCTAATTTTCGATTCATTGGTTAACATTATTATAATGATTACTCCTAATCATAGAATTTGTACCACAAGTTCATCCTTTAGAAACCACCTTTCTTTCACTAGAAGCCTTCTTCTTGTTCCCCTTAGATTTGAGAAACTGATTCACTACATAAAAAACTTTTTAAGAATAATTTTTTTAACCTAGTACATTATCTCACTTTTAATACCATCCTATAACCACAAAGGTGTAGTAGCCTCATCTCTTGAAAATGTTGGAACACATTTTCAAAATTAGAAAATAGAACAACATAGTCAATCATAGACATACTCCTCAGGGCCAACCTCTTGAACTATACCACCCTCTCCTTCTTGATCATCCCAGGGTAAAATAACTCAAATAACTTCTCCTAAAAGTCCATCCAGACCATATTAAATATATTTACATCACGAGTCTATATTTCCCACCAATGATTCTATTGAACACATAACATATAAGTTTCCATCTTAAATATCCACTCAGTAGGCTTCCCCAAGTGGTCAATAATAATATGGATATACTCTATCCATAACTCAACTTTCTCAAGTCCACCCTCTCTGGTGAATTTTAGAGGGTGATGCAACAGAAACACCCATGTTATATCTAACATACTCATCAAAACATTATAGAGGTCTTTCTTCATAAATTGGATAAATATAGTAATTTTATCGTTGAACTAATCTCTCATATCTTCACCCAAAACTATCAGAGTCTCAGGTTCCACTATTAGGGGATCATTTTCAACCATATCCATTTACCATCCTACCAAAAATTCTAATCATAGGGGAATATATTTAAAATTAAAAACACATATATTATGAGAAATTACCAAAAACATACATTTACGTAAATGGTATTCATATAAATTCACATTTGTACATCCCCCATACCCAACCACATGGTCAAAACTAAGGCACCATCACCACCCTCAACCTTCCCTCATCTAGGTCATGCCTAACATAGGTTTAAAAAATATCGTTTCACTGTTTTATTTAGTTATCAATTTATCCACTTCATTTACCACATTTGAAATCATTTACAATTATAAAATTGATATTAATAACCTTGTCATTGAAATTTTACAATTAAGGGAAATCACTTTTATTTCAACAAATCGCCCCAAATCTTGCTTTTCTGTGGGTGCATAAAATGATAAATATAACCATAAATACTATGTCCCTATAATGACACTCATTTTTTGTGCCATATCAGTCCATGAATAAAATCTCAAAAGTAGAAAAATCACATAACAAAGTCCATTGATTATGGTGAAATGAAATCCATCTTTAAGAGCACACATCAATAATAACAATCTCACCGTAGGTACTTGGATTTCCCCCCATACATGGTTTAGCTTCTACCTCTTATGAGATCATGACCAAGGCTCAAATACTCCTGATATATTTTATACCGTTCTTAAATAGTAATAAAAAATAAAAAAAATAATAAAACTATGATCTGATACCACTTTGTAACATCCCGACATGAGTTCTATATACTGGCTCCCTGAGCTGGTTCATTCCATGACCTCAGTAGATCCTCCCAGTATGCTAGAAACTTCTAGATATTAATAAGGGAAAAATATTTATAATATCAGGAGACTATAATCTCATTATCAATCTAGAACAATAATACCAATAAATAAACAATATTTAATTCATAATGAACAATAACTAGAATAATACCATAACCAATCCAAACCATTATCATGTGATGAACCGGAATAGGAAAATGATACCAAAACCAAAAATATATATTTAGTTCCATATATGTTTCAAATGTTAATTAGAAAAACATAAATAAGTACACACTAACATCTCCCTATGGAGGTCCCAACATCATGTCTGATTTCTTAATCCATGATCCATCCCAACATATCCAAATAACATAGGGTTATTTCCCTTATCATGTCCTAAAAACCTAAAATCAAATTAGGAATCGATCAATAAGCCTGATTAGGGTAAGATTATTAGTCTATAGGCCACCACCAATAATGTCTAAAACAATATCCATCATTTAAAAGTGTATAAAGTTGTATAAGTAATAATATATGATTAATCAAGTAAACATATTTTCCCAATTCTTTATTCAATAGTTAACCACATAATTAAAATGGTTCAAGATGACACCCAAACAATTAGTACCTGATTCGGCCCATGGTAGGGTCTAAACGTTTTATCATATAGGAAATCAAAATTCATTATATCAGGGGATTTTATTATTCATTTAATTCAAATTTCATATCAACGCTATTTTGAACTCTGATCCAATGCCAATTTCAATGGTCTAAAACATCATGTCTAGAACCCTATGGGTATTTATAGAAATAGTCCATATCCCGCACCTCATTATTATCACATATGGGTATTTGTATCATCAGTCTTTATCCCACACTCATTATCAAATATGGTTATTTGAAGTGTCATTTCTTGACCCACACTCGCTATCACATATATCACAATATAAAAACTGAGGATAAACATAATTAAGATTATAGTCATACATTCTCATCACAATGTAACATTTCAATTATAAATTTAATCATGATTATTCTCTTCAAATGAAATGTAATAAAATTAACAATTAACTATTAAACATTTTAACAAAATTTAATTATATAAACCATTAAACATTCAGGGTTAGGCCAACCATCCCTTAATTCCCATTACCAATCATTATATAATCACATTAATCATCCAATTTCATAATCCCATTGACTATAAAAATTCATGATCCCATTAATTGATCAAATTTAAAATCCCATTAACATATTGATTAAGTCAATTAAAAAATTTCTATTTTACAATGTGTAAATTTCAGTCACACAATTAAATACATGAAATTATAATCAAGACTATATTAATTAACAATTATACCTCTTATATTAAGTTATTTTATGGATGTTCTTCAAACCCAGAATCCCAAAATTGAAGTGGATATTTCCATATCACAATGGACTAGAAGATATAGGACCATAATATATGATCAATATCAAACACATTAATAACCACGAAAACCTATATATAAACAATCCCCAATAGGGAATAAATCATTCCTATTCATCTGAATAGAGTATTGGGAGATAAAAGAATCCAAATAGGGAAGAAAACACATATAATATGAGAGATGATACATCGATTAGATCTTTGATTCATCAATAAAAAGGTTCATGGAGCCTGGGAATCTATCTAGTAGATTCAAAAATCATAGAAATTTTTTTAAGTTATTGTGGGAGATATTAAGGATTAATACGTTGGTGGAATTACTTTTTTATTATTTTATAGAGGATTAAAAATCAGTTTGTGTGGTTTTCTATATGGGGAGTATAGCTTGTAAAACTAGATGTTATAATCAATCAAACCTACTACTATGGTGTACTTTAATCTAAGGTTAGAACACAGTTTGAAAACCTATGCACAAAATAATAAAACCCCCTTTATTTGAGGATGAATGGTTTTCTGGATTGGGTGTACAGTTTGGGAAAACTGTGTGTTGACTGTGCACGGCTTAAGAACCCTCAAAAACCATCCAAAATTCTCCTAAATGTTCCAAGGACAAGCCTCAAAAAAGTACAAAAAAACGATTGTAACAAAATACCTAAAAAATAGTATGAGGTACCTCTAGAAAGTCTGTGATCTTATAGGGGGAAAAATATATTAAAATAATATTTTAAAATAACACTATGTTTAATAATTTATAAAACAAACAACTCTGATATTAAACAAACTATGACACAGTATTAAAATATTATTATTTTAATATGAGATTTAAAACATATCCATTAAATTGGAATTTATGAATAAGATTAATTACTTTATGAAATTGATATAAAATTTATAATTAATATAAATTTGATTATATATTCTTAAGAAATGAGCACTCAATTTTTTAATTGAAATTTATTCTAAAAAATTTGTTTTCTCTAAAAATGATTTTTACTGATTTTTATTAAAAAAAATCATAATTAATTTTTGGATATTTAAGTAATTTTATTTAATAAAATGAATATAAATTTTAGAATTAGAATATAGATATTATATTAGGGTGAATGTTTAAGATTTTAGGGAAAATATTGACTTTCCAGTCAATAGTGAAAAATAACAATTTTTTGTAAAACCTTCATTTATTTGTAATAAATTAATAAATTTAAAAGTATAATTTTTATTTTTATTAAATTTAAAATTAGAGAATTTATTATTTATTTAAATTTAATCCAATTAATTACACAATAATTGTCTTTATACTGGACTATATTATAAGTTTATTTTTAGGATTAAAAATGATTTTTTTTAAAATTGTTTTAAGGTGCAAAATATTTAACCGTTATAAGTATATAAAATATTAACTAATAATTATTTATTAAATTTAATTTTCTATATTATAAATCTAATTTAATGAATTTAAATTTATATAATGAAAATTACTAATTATAAATTTAATATAAAGTCATATATTCCTTGAAAAATGCTTTGTTTCGAAAACTAGTTTTTTGTCACGCTTGTGGGTTTTATTTTAAATTATATTCTTCAAATTATGTGAATTTAATTTACTAAAATGTATTCAATATTATGAATTAGTATAATTTATATCATATAATATGGTAAAATTTATTTTTTGACAAAATTAATAGTAAAAACAATAAAATAACTACTTTTCGTGGTAAAAAAAATGAAAATTCCAAAACTGAGTAAACATATATGAAAATGGGATAAAATATTTAAAATATGTTTATTTTTAGTGTTTGAGGTATATCATGTCCTTATAACTCCTCCAAATTATTTTTCTATTTTTATAGCACTTTTCTTTAGAGGGAATTTCAATTATAAAATAGTTTTGGATATTTAAAAGAATGTTAATCCTCCTTCCTTATAAAATAATTCCCCCTATATTCTTCATTACACACTTACAAAACCCATTATTTCTTCCCAATCAAACCAAAATATCTTCCTTACTTACCTTCCCACGTCTTAAAATCCATGGTGTGATCATAAATTCAATCTAGGAAGGCTTTAAGAATAATCCTAAAGAAGCTCCCCCATGAAGAGTTGTTGTTATTAACTGAGCATCCTTGATTTATTTGTTCTTCCACCTCCTTAAAATAAAAATCAGTAACACTAATATAATAACATTATCTCTCTCATATACTAATATGTTATTTTTTTAATGGAATTTATTAATAACCATCCCAGGTTCACATAAAATGTCCCATAATTTGGGTAATCAAAAGGTCACAGGCCTGTCTCCACAAACACCAGAGGCTACCAACTAGCGGCGAAGATCTAAATAGTGTGGTGGAGAGAATATAACCTCAAGTTAGAGTGAGATAATAGAATAAAATAAACCAAATAATACACTTGTATCAACATAAAAAAATAACAAATAAACTAAATTAATTCATTTTATAATAAATGTAATATATCATACAGTCCTACATAATAAAAGTGTGAAAAAACATACAAAAGATGGTCACCCTCTAGTCTAACCAATTATACAAAATAATAAACAAAAAATAAAAAATTTGATCTAATTCTAATATTTTTCAAAACTATTTTCCTAGTCTCTGTGATCCTAGAGTTACACCAGATCGATCAGGAGACTCCTCAGGATCGAATCCTCTTGATCAAGAAACAATGGGCCTTATCCCCATCCATTTAAAAACCTATGCTAAAACTGAAAAGAATACATCAGGTATCCATGAACATAGAATTTAACATATTAGGGGTGGGAAATAAATCTCATTATACCACCCTAATGGTGGACTAATAATATCTTGTCATAATAATTCATGCATAGGTTATATTTCTAACCTATCTGAACAGCACTTTTCGATGGAATAAAAAAAACAACTACATAGAAATGGGAAAAAAATAATAAATCATCTAAAAATGTGTTATAGCCTCACACATGTTGTAAATATAACCTCACTCTGGACCATACTAGAGGATTGCGACACATGGCACACTTAGCCACACAGAAATTTCAATATGCACCAAATATATATAGGATCTCTAAGATGTCTAAATGCAACCAGTATGATGTCTCAATCTCGCCTAACATGACTCAAATCACAACTACCCAAATACCACCCCAATAGTCTTGGGTTTTGTGACTATTGAAAAATTTCATGACTAGTATGGGAGGCCTTTTCCTATTATACCTAAACACACACACTTGTCCATCTTAATACATAATATTAGGGGAATAATAATAAAAAGATGAAATTTATAGAGAATAAACTATGAATGTAAACCCCTCTAGGGTGTACAAGAGTAAGATATTGTAAAATTGAAACTGTGGTGAAAGAATACACTCCCAACCAGAAAGATGTCCCAACCTAAAAAAAATTGAAAATGAAAATGTTAGGAAAGACCAACTCTGAATCTCTGTGATCTGACCAGCATTAAAAGTCAAATTCACCAAGTATCCATATTATCCTCTATCATCAAATATTACTTATATGTTTTCTTTATAATATATGAAATGTTCATGAAAATCCCATATAGGGTTGAGTATATACATACCCAGTATAACTCCAAAAAACATGAAGGTGGGAGTAAGAGGTGAAATAGACAAAGGCATGCGCCTCAACCCAAATAAAGAGATTATCATGAATACGAAAAAATCAATATATATATATATATATATATATATATATATGACCAGTCTAAAATATCTCAAATGAGAGGGAAATTGGACCTCAATCTCACAAACCAGTCTAGGAAAGGAGTGACATTAGTTCCAGTTGGTACATCAATGATTCCCAACATCTCATGTTTCTATCCATAGAAGAAAACATGGAATGTTTTCACACACCACAAATATGCCACACAATTGAGGATGGACAATATACAATTATAGTACCCACTCCCTAATGATTCATAGGGTTTCCACTCAGTTTATAGAGGTCCCCCACCCTATCGAGTAGGGATAGCACTCAGTAGGTAAATAACATATACCCTGGTCAATCAGTGGGGTCCCACTCAATATAAAGAGGACCCTCACCCTATCCAATTATAGGTACCAATTAGTAGATAGAAAAAATTTTATGTGGTCCATTTGGGGATGACCACTCAATAGATAGAGGACCCTCACCCTAATGCCATAGGATGGTATGACTCATTAGAAGAAGTACCCACTACCTTATTGGTTAGGGGGTACCACTCAGTCTATAGATGGATAGTACCCTAATTCCTTCATGGGTACCACTCATTATATATAGGATGCATTCCATGATCTGTCAGGGTTTACCACTCAGTAGATAGTGGGACCAAAATCTAGTCTGTCATAGGGTACCACTATAATGATTCTTCTTAATCACTACTATTTTAATGGACCAAAAAAAGGAGTGTCACACTCAAAATACCTCACATAGTATCTCAAAACCCATTATAGAGTCCACCATCACGTTCTATATAAAAAAACACTCAGTATAGGATAATCTCTTTTCAAAATCTATGTCCAAATAAAGGAGATACGAGAGGTGTAAAATTAATTGAAATTGAATAAGGTGTACACGAAAAGTAAGGGGACTCACACTGCATGTGGTCTCACACTGATTCTCACCTATGTCCCTAAAATTACATGCATAACTTACCACTTTGAATTACATGGTGTCTAGATAGACTACACAGTGTGCCTCAACCACATAGGTCTTACCCGTACTCCTAGTCGTGTCTATGTACTCTTTCTTGTGTCAATGTACTCAGATACACATCATGTTCTCCCACATGGGGGTTTTCCCATGTTCTCTTTCCACACATATTTTCCACTCAGGAGGGGAACACGACATGTGAAACAGTCACATGGCATGTGATTTTTTTCTTTTCCAAAACTCTAGTGCTACAACCAAAGGCGAACTAAGTTGTGTGTGATTATCATGGTACATGTCGTGTAGTCATTGATTTCATAGAAAATTATATCCATTAATTGTATTCCATATATATCATTGTTGTATTCAATGTCATTATTAGATTACCTGAAACCAAATGAAAGGTCCTATGTTTGTCATCCATGGTCTTCTAGTGGCCAAAAATTGGTATTCGTCAAACCATAGTGGTTCAACATCCCCCCTCTCATTGTTGTTATCCATTACAGGACCCAAAATCCGTGGTATCAATCACCCATATCATTCAATATATCAATATCCATCCTCTGTTATCCAATATATTCCTCACATATAAATCTTCTGACAATCTAGCAGTTTGATGAGGATCAGTCCCGCCCTACAACGTAGAACTGACACCCTGTAGGCTAATAAGAAAAGAAGACAATTAACAGTGGGGTAAATCATTGGAAACAATTATGAAACAATATTTTCCATGACTTCTTATCCAATGATCATAATTGAGGATTTTTTGGGTGAGAAAGATTTTAATAAACTAAATAATAAATTTAATTTGATTCATAGGATCAGGGAAAGACTTAAATAGATCACAAAATAGAGAAAAAAATATGATCATTATAAATATATTCAATCAATTTTGTTAGAATCAACAAATTGATGATTCATAAATAGATTTTAATTGCTGGATGATGAATAACATGATTTTTAATGAATGAGAGGGGTTGATTCATTATATGCGCCTCGATATTCCTAAATCCGGTGTTCCATTAATACATGATTCTGATTCACCAATGATATGCTTGAAGAAATTCTTTTAAGAATCCTAGGGTCGCATAGATAACCTTAGTGATCCTTCCATAATGGTATTTAAATAGAGAAAAAAATTAGTTTATTTAATTTAAGATAAACAGATTTAATTATTTCTTTGAATTAAATTCACTCACCAATGATCATGATATCTGAACACCTCATGTAACAAAAAAATAATGTTTCATAGAGGGTAAAAGTGATGTTTTTTATTCAACCATAGTCACAAGTTTTCAATTAGAAACTATATTAAACATATATCCAATTTTATTTAAGAAACTTCATGTGTGTAATATAAAATATATATTAAATATTTTTATAATATTAATTCTAGGAACATAGAGCCTCAAAATCACATGTTGTCTTAGCGCATGGATCTGAAAATATTTCACTATATATTCTAATGTCTCACAAGGAAAAATACTGTCTATAAAATATTCCATCCTTCAATTTTTTCCCCAAAAAGGGAAAACTAAATAAAAATCTCAGGATATTGAGCCCACATCTGAATCTCCCACTCCTAGGATCTCTCTAGAATTCTCTCATATTGCTGAAACACAAAAACCAAATATATGGGCCATCCATGTAGGTTCATCTCCTATCGATCCTTGATCCCCCCTAGTTTATCTCTAGAATTTTATAAATCCATAATTTCCAACTCACCATAGTAAATAATAATTATAGGGTCATGCATGTATGTACTCAACTATGAAACATAGAAGAAGTCATGCACCCACTCAAACTATTGGGGTTGGGAGATATGGTAAAAAATCCCACCAACCCTCTACAAGTTATTAAATGGCCTGAAAAACCTTAATTATAGATTGAATCCCCAGTTGAATCTCTTAAACCCACATCATGGGGACACTATTAGGAAAACATAATCTAACTTCTCAAAATCCAAGGGCCTATGATATCAATATGTTTAAGATTTAATCTTTATATGGGTTTTCCTCATCTACTAATGGTTGACTTGCAACTTCTCCATCATCAATTGAACCATATATATCCCAATAAGAGATGCATCATAGCTCTCAGTTCAGCACAATCGTGACCTACCAATTCTCTCGTATAGGGAATCAGAAGTATTCATGCAGATAGTAGAGTGACAGATGTTTTTGTACACAATATATTCATAGGGAATGTGGTCCTTACAACTCCATAAAAAAAGTCTAAAATGAAATCCCTCAGCATATCCTACAATACCTATATAGTGTACTCAGTCTGTGTATCTGTTTGGGAGTGGAATGTTGTACTCATCCTCATCGGGGTCTTGAATTCCCCTTGTAAGCCTCTCTAAAACCATGACTTTAATTGTGCATCATGGTCAAAAAAAATAGTCGAGGGAACACCATGAAGTAAAACAATTACTTGTTTGTACAATTCCCCCAAACTATCTATTTAAATCTACTACTTGATAGAAATGAAGTGCATTAACTTTATGATTCGGGAAACTATAACCTAGATTGAATCATGGGATCTCACTATCTGTAGGCGGCCTATCACAAATTTCATGGATATGTCATCCTGTTTCTACTCTAGGGTCTCAAGGTGATGAATTAAACCTTTTGGGGAAAGGTTCTCAACCTTTACATGCCGACATCTGACACACTTTGAGAAGAACTCATCCATAATCATTCACATTATTCCCACAAAACCCTCTATGGAATGTCTCCATTCATCCCCCCTATACCAAGAGGTACAGTCAAAGGGGAACTATGTCACTCCCACATCACCTCCCCTTTCATCATGACCGGGACCATTGTATGTCCCCCAAAAAGGTGGATTTCATTCCCTCCTTTATAAAATCCATCAGTTGAATCATCTAAGGTTATATTTTCATTCAAGACCTAATAGTTGATGTCTCCAAACAAAGACTCTATCACATGTTGGAGATGTAGGGGAGTCAAATCCATCAACTGAATAAAATCTACACCCTATGGAACTACCACGGTCATCCATAAGGAAGCTAACTACTCAGAATCCTTATGCACCAAATTATCAAAGTACTTCCTTCTATGGTAATTTACTAAAACATTTCCCTACCAATGAGTATATATTATGTCAAATTATAATTCATATAAGAACTCCATCATGCATCATTGTATCAAGTTCAAGTCTCTCAGCATGAAGACGTACATCAGACGTTGATTGTCTGAGTAAACCACAAATTTCTCTTCTATAAGATCGTGTCTCCAAATAGTCATATCAAAGATTACCACTACTAGCTCTAGTTAAAGAGTCATGTCGTTTTACTCACAAAGTCTCAAATACCTTGACCTATATGTGAAAAAGTTATGCCTACGCATCAATATGTAGTCTATCCTAACTCATGATGCTTTTCAATACACTATATACTCCACTCCATCCTCTTTTATTCACTAAATAGTAGAACTCATCAACCCCAACCATAACTCCTTGACATCACTCTAAAACTTCTTAGTTTAGGTGAAAGTCTTCCCTTTCCATGTTAGGGTGGTCAAAGGGTCTATAATTTTGGAGATCTCTTCCATAAACCTCTTATAGTACCCCTCCAAGGTAAGAAAGCATTGTACCTATAAGGTGCTCCTGGGTGGATCCCAAGAAAGAACTACATAGATATTCACAAGTTCAATAGCTAATCCATGATTATAAATGACATAACCAATAAAGTGAAATTCTTGGAGATATAACTATAACATCGTTATAATACCATAAACATTGTTCTCTCAAAGAAAATATAGGACCATCCTCACGTTCTCTTCACATTCCTCCTCTAATGTAGATTGTATGAGTGTTCCTTTGATGAATAAAACCTAAAATTGTTACAAGTATGGCTTGAATATTTTGTTCATCAAAGTAATAAATATGGTAGGTGAATTAATGATGGAAAAGGGCATTAATATAATCTACAGTGTCTTTAGTGACATTGTAATTCAAGTATTGGAATTTCAGCCTCACGAACTCTCAAATGGTGGTAGCCAGACCGAAGATCGATCTTCGATAACCATATCACACCTTATAGCTGGTCATATTGGTCATCAATCCTTGGAAATTGGTATATTTTCTATATCATTACCTAGTTAATTCAATTAAAATTCATATAAATGTAAGAGATCTCATCCCCCATTTACATGAAGAACACTAGAGCTACCTAGGTGGGACCTGATAAGCCTGAAAAAATCCTTCTCTCGAGTGTCCTCAAACTATAAGAGAATCTCTCAAAGATTGGTAGGGGATATCTGATATATTGAAGAAGATATTGTAGTGGTATTAGGATTCAAGTTGATACAAAACTCTATATCTCACCTCATAGGTATTCTTGAAATGTTCTTAGTGAATATAGCCCTAAAGTCCTCTATAACTAAAGGAATCCAAATTCATGAAGAGCATGTTGCCATAAGGGCTACACTAACCAACTAATGGCTAATGGTACACATCCTCATATAATCAAAATCCACTGTCATTTCCAAGGGATATCTATTTCCCACAAAGGAGAGTCTCATATCATTAGTCGAAAGGCATCTTAATCCTCAGAAGAAGTCAATCTCAACATAGACCGTGGACATCCAATCCATGCCCAAGATGACTTCTTGTGGTCCAATCGTGATGACCAAAAGGTCCCACTATAACATATCTTCACCAAGTGATAATTCACAATAATATAAGATAAAAAATATGGAATAAATGTTCCTCATAATATCCTCAAGAAATATTTGTTGGGCCAAAACCTCAATTGAGAGTAGAAGCTCTCACCCTAAGAGTAAATAGATGAAGGAATGAATCACAGCTTTCCCTACTATTACTGAAAAAAGATTATAATAAACATAGATCATACCACTAATCATCTCATGTTCTAGTAGGTCATATGTATCCACAGCCAATAGATATCTAGGGCCCCGACTACAAGCTACATCAGCCTGACAATGGACAACTAGTGGTGGTGGTGGTGGAAGGATCTTATAGTATTATCCACCATCTATATCTCTTTCTCTAGTAGATCCTAATTCTCTTATTCTAGCTCCACCTTTTTTGGGGCCACCCTTTCCTCGCCTTGGAGTTCCCTGATAATGGTGATTCCTCTACTATGGTGATTGATCCACTATCTTCCTATGATCCTAATCATATTGGGCCAACAAATCACATGCCTTATGACATGCCCATAACATGAATTGCACTACCCCTATCTAGGATGTAAAGGTACTCTATGTGCTCCTCATTCTACTCAACCGGGTTCTTGAGTCTTGTCATTGGGAGGTATCCTATTCTGAGAGACTATCAACTGGTGTCTACTAGCTATTGTAGACAAATCAGTCTTATAATTCCCACTGCCAGCTCTAGATTCCAAGAATCCCTAGCACATGAATATCTCTATCACCATTGATTACTCCAACACACAAACATATGTGGGAATGCACAATGTCACTACAATGACACAAAAATATCTTCACAGGCCCTGCTCAAACTTTTGTTACCAGAAGTAGACATCCTAAATCATATCAAGTGATTACTGCACATGGTATATAAACCTCAATGCCTACTCAGATAATATCATCCCCCCAAATTTAGTTCCAAAACCTCTTTAATATGAATCAGTTTCAAGATGGAGTGTAGTACTCTTCATGAAACAGATTATAGAAATCGATCTATGAGAGTGTCAACAAATCATGCATAATTGTAAAAAGACTCCACCAATTATAAAATGCCCTATGATAGAGGATAACTACTAGAACAACCAAGTGATTAGTCAATGTCTAGATAAGTCTAAAGACATAGTTCACTGACTCCATCCAATCCTACTTTTCTTGAGGATCTATCTCACTGTGGAACCATAGTGGCTTCAGGAGCTACAACTCATGGAGTGTGCTAAGCTTGCACACATACTCAGCCTCCTCTAATGTTATGATTTTATACTGAAATGGTGGAGGTTCTTCTATTCAACTAGATGAATAATCTCATGTGATGGGCCCTAAAATGAGGCCTCATCACTCATCATTTCATTATCAGGATCCGAGTTTAGTAACCTGGTTGGTGGTCATCACAGAGGCATACTTAAATTGGTTCAATAAATAACATGGTCAGATGAGAATATATATATATAATGGGGAGCTAAATAAAAATGTAAATTCATAAGAATTAATCCAATATAATGAATGTACCATTTGTATATACATCAAATGTATTAGTTTTCTGTGTCGACAAGATGGTAGTAAAGGTCCTTATGAATGGATATGTCAAACGTTGCACCAATACTAGGTTCACTGGCATGAATGCCTCACTCGAAACACTTTGACATTGATTCCATAAAACCCAACCAAATTTTCATAAGGGGAATAATCCAAACAACTTACTAGGAAATGAAATTATTGGATAACAATATTCCATGACTCAACCCAATGGGGTTTGATTTGTTACTACCAGAAGCATACCTCCATAGGATAAGGGCTGATGAAAACCACTGATATGAATAACTAGTACCAAAGGCATCCTCCTAATGTACTTATATGTAGACACAGAACCATATCAATGTTGAATTATAGAGGAATAATAACAAAAAGTGAAACATTTAAAGAATAAATAATGCATATAAAAAACACTAGGGTGTACATGAGTATGATACTGTAAACTGAAATGTAAAGGGGTAAGAATACATGCCCAACCGAAAAGATTTCACAAACATAAACAACTGGAAATGTAAATGTTTATAGATCCCAACTTAATCTCTGACCACTATATATGGTCAAATGAACTTGCTATCCCTATGTTCCATAGTAATTTCTGCCAACCTATCCATCATATGCCTAGGATACGACACATTAAAATAAATTCCTTGTATGGGTGAGTATATAAATACCTAGTTGGACACCCCAAATGATAAAGGGATAAAATTAGGATACCCAATAAGAAAATATGGATAGCTCAATTGAAAACAGGATATTAAATGGAATCGAGTAACAAGGATACAGATAAATGCATATTATCCAACCAAACAATACTAAACAATAATGAAAGGTGATCTTCATCTCACATCCCAGTCCCAAAAAATAGTTTCATTAGTTCCAAAAGGTCCATTAACAATGCCCCGAATATCATGTTTATGTCTAGAGATGAAATTGTTGGGAGGGGCCACACATCACTACTTTTTCACAATGTCGAGGGGGAACAATATCCACGAATAGGACCAGCGCCCTAATGTTTCGGGGGTGTCACTCTTTTTAAGGAGGATATACACCCTATTTAATAGGGGTACCACTCGCTATATAGTAGACAAGTTCACTAGTCTATTATAGGGGTACCACTCATTCTAAGGAGGAACCATGCCCTATATTATTGGGGTACCACTCAGTAGATATAGGACTCATGCCCTCATCTTTCAAGAGGATACCACTCAATAGATAGAGGACCCACATAGTAACACCATAGGTGGTATGACTCAATAGATAGAGGGCCCACACCCAGGTCCATCATGGGGGTACCACTGAGTAGATAAAGTAACTACCCCATAATTCCATAGGGGGTACCACTTAGTAGATAGAGGACTCATGCCCTGATCCATTATGGTGTACCACTCCATTGATAGAGGACCCATGCACAAATTTTTGTGGTGGGTACCACCATAATGTTCCTGCCCTATGACTACAATCATCTAGCATTTCCAAAAGATGAATAAAACATATAATACCCATCATCATATCTCAAAAGACACTATAGAGTCTACAATCATGTTCTCCATAGAAAAAAACACATTATATGCTACTTAGGAACCCCAATATGAATCCAAATGAAGGATAAATGAGAGGTAGAAGGGTCCTTGAAAATAAATGAGGGTAAAGGGAATGTAAGGGGACCCAAACAGCTTATGGTATCACATTGTTTATGGGTATTTTCCATTCAGTTACATGGATAACTACACATGTAGACCTACACAACATGTAGGTGGACTAAACGGTGTGCCTCTGCCACTCAGGGTCCTACTCATGCTCTTGTTCATGTCTTTTTACTCTTTATCATGTTTATATACTCTAGTACACTATGTTTTCTCCTATATAGGATCATACCCATGTGTTTTTATCACATGGCATGTCAACCCAAGGAGGGTCACAAGGTTTGTGATTGTTAAATTTTTAAAAACCCTAGTGCCATAGCCAAAAGAGCACTACACATCATGTGTTCCATTCAATACACAATATATAGTAATGGTTTTCACAAAAAGGTAGATCTAATCACTTTATTCCATATCTGTATCTGGCACATCAACCGATGACCCATTATCTCTAAAAATAGATGTAAAGGGCCTCTATTAATAATTTTTGTCCATGTAGTGTCCATAAATCAGAATCATTCAAACCATAGTGGTTAATCCCCCCTGTAATAATTTTTTAATATCAGAACCCAAATCCATAATATTCATGACCAATATTCCAAGAAAAATGATGATCCATCATCTGATCACCATTCTATTTGCCACACATGAATCTACTATGAATTCGAGGGTCTGATCGGGCTCAGTCCCACCCAGTAATGTCGAACCGAGACCCCATAGTCCAATCAGATAAAAATTGAAGAACTGAGGTAGAGAAATATAGTAAACAAATGTAAAACAATTTTTGTCCAATCATTATTATCCAATGAATATAGTTGGGTATTTTCTGTATGATAAACAATTGAATAAATTGAATAATCATTTTTATCTGATTCATAGGCTCAAGCAAAGGCTCAATTGGAATGCATATCAGAGAAACAATATGATAATGCTCAATATATTTAATAATTTGGCATAGATTCCATGAATTATTTATTTATACCTAGATTATTATCATAAGACGATAAATAAATTTATTTATATAGAATGAGAGGGGTTATTGCATTCGTTGCAGCTCAGCCTTCCTAGATCTACAGTTATGTTGTCTCATGATTTTGATTCAATAATGAGAGGGTATAAGAACTTATATCAATGATCCTAGGGTTATGTGACTAACCCTAGATATCCTATTATGATGGTGCTTAAATGGAGGAAAAATAATTATCCTATTAAATTGAAAATAATTAAAATTAATAATATATTTTTTAATTAAACCCACTTACCAATGGTTTTCATATCCAACACCCAGCGCCGACCAATTTTAGGCCACTACTAGGGTTAAACATGCATTATGGATACTACCATGGTCTTTAATTTTCAATTAGAGACATTTTTAAGGCATATAATAGTTTATTTTAGAAATTTTATACACTTGATACAAGATATATTTAATATTTTTGTAAAATCAATTGCAGGAACACTGGGAATCAAAGTTGCATGTATTCTCAGTGCTTGGATCCAAGAATATTTATAAACATATTATTAAGTCCAAAAAGGAAAAATAAGGTCTCTACACAATAATTTCAAACATCATGGCACAACCATAAGAGCCTACATGACAACGTTCTTCTACCGGTCACTATGAGTTTGATGCCAAGAACAAAAATGGCGAAAAAAACCTCACCTCCACATGTTAATGATTTTTCATGGAATAGATGTCATTTTGAATCTCTTGAGATCCACCACATGGATCTAATAGATGCACCTACCATTGGGATCTTTCCACATGGACCCAACATAATCATTATGATATGGATCCGTACACATGGTTAGGTGTACAAAAAATACATGAAAATGAAACCACCCCTAGACAATGAGCACCATCAATCAAGGGGTAGTGCCCTTATCCATATACTCAATTAGATTATTAGTCCCATATAACCACATATATCCAACTTAGGATACAACCATATCAAAACATTGGGCCATCGCCTGAACCAAAATAACATAGTTGTATCCTCCTCAAACAACCATCTAGAGAATAAACTACCTCAATCATAATATCCAATGACCAAATTAACATGGGATGATCCAAACTCGAAACCAGCACACAAACTATTGAACTATGTATGACGATTAACTCTCATCCAACAAATAATTGGGCCTCTATCAGCTCCCTATATCTCATCATTCGAGAAATAGCCACTATGGTCTCTCAAAAAACCATCATAGGAAAAACCAAAACTAAGGTAACCCAAAGAAACTAGGGTCAAAACAGAAAGTTACATCCATGCCAAGACTCCCCACCTACACCCAGACAATTGGTTCATGCCTATAGAAACACCCTAATATGAACAAAATGAAATAGAAAGTGAAAGACACTCTATTAGGGGTTCTTATAGATCAAATAAAAACATATCCATGACCGATTTGAGAAACATCCACAAGTAGCCCCCACCGACCTCCAATAGATCTCCAATAATGAATACAACATAAATGGAATCCAAAGCTGTGATACCACCAATAGGTTAATTCACAACAGTCCTCATGACCACCTCAATTATGGACCCCCCAAAAGGGATCCTCAGCAGAAGCTAAACCATGCCACTCTGGAATTCTCAATCACTGACTATGAAAACCACTAACCACTAAATCAGAAACCAACCCATAAGGGAATACTCAATATTACCTTAGACACATCTAAATATCTCAATAGAACCTAGATTTAGCCACCATTCCATGGAATAAACCTCTAATAATGTCTCTCAGAGCTCCATTCTCCACAAACACAAGAACTAAACCTCAACTGCTCTTACCTCCGGCAACTGGTATTGACATGCAGGGACAAACAATGATATCCTCATTTATGAAATATGATATCACCTACTATAATCTATATAAATAGACTCAAAGATATCACCATGAAACATTCGATCTAGGATGATCACTGAACTCAGAACCCTCACTCAGGAATATCATCTCATATCTCAAACATCAGGAGGATTCTGAAACCAAGCCTCATTGAAATCCTCCTACTATACTATCAAAATATAAACACCACCCAGATGGCATCTAAAATCCAATATGATTCCACCATCACCCTCCAACTAGAAAGACAATCAAAATGGACTACTCATGACTCTAATTTAGATATTGGGGAGAATACAATAAAAAGGACTAAGGTAAGAAAAGTATAAAACATGCAATGGGGACACACGACATATAGCCCCAATGGTTTTCCCTATCCATTTTCATCATTCCACTCAACAAGTATTTTCTTGATGTACACTGAACGTGCATGTCAATACATAATGTGTAACCCACATGGGTACCTACTGGTGTACCTCATCCTCGCTCAGCATATTAAACACACAAGTTCACAATGTGTACCCCCGATACACTGTGTGTAACCCCATAAGTGGTCCATATTAGTATACATGGCCATGTACCCTTCCTGGGAATGTCAAAATACATGGAATGCACCTGACATGGAAATTGGTTCTCTGTTTATACATGGCCATGTAAAACTATACAGGGTGTTTGGCCGAGTACTCAGTCACACCCTAAAATCCCACTTCTTGGAATATGCACCTGGTAGATGAATTATAGTCCCCGAAAACATATCATCACTAAAAATAATAATATACATAATGTGTTCTAAAAAATACAAATCTGGTAAATGGCCTTCCCCAAACATGAAGGGCCCAAAATGGCCTAAAACACCTTATTCTCCCACAAAACCATAGAACAACCCCCAAAGGGTACCCTAGTAAATTAAAAAAAATACATTAAAACATAAAAAACATAAACTCTGTGGATTTCTTGAAAAAAAATAATATGGTCCTACCTTAAGAATCACCACGGCCTTCGCATGATCTGTGATCCATGCCTGCCACACGATGATCCTATGCGACCCGAACAATGTGCTAGTGCCTCCTCTTCTTCCTCTCCCTAAATTCTCTCCCTCTCACTCTATTTTACAAAGACCCTAAATGGGGGAGTCCCATGGGAATATGAAAAAATATATGGGAGAAAGGAAAGAAGATAAAATATAAATTTGAAGAAAAAAGGAAAAACAAAACAAAAGGGGCTAGTCCATGTTCCTAGAACCCAACACAAGTTTCTACCTCATATAAGAAAACCCCGCATTCTGTACTCAACCATGAAGATAGAATCTTAATGTGGAACTCTATTTAAATGATACAATTTTACAAGCATGTGTAAATAAATTAGTATTCAATTAATTAATAACTAGATATTTGATGGAAATTCAATCGTCTCATATTTTCTCTAAAAGTTTGTACAATGATAAAAACCCTATTCTAGGACAAACAGAGTGGTCAGAAAAAATATGCAAGTTCATATTATAGGATTATTTATCATTTGTTTTCAAAAATACGTCAAATAATAGATATGGTTCTAATTTTCCATGATTTTAACTATAAGTAACAAATCAGGTTATCAAAAACTCCCCACCAAAAATTATTCTCTCCCTAGATAAGCATCGGTGGAAAACCAATAGTCCTAATCTCCCCAAATCTCTAGCATAGCCCACACTATCTCGATCATCTAATAAATAGTATTACAATGTCATTAACTCTCTCCCAACATGATAGATGTTCTACTATGACTCATATAATTATGCCCACCATAATGTATCCTTATCATCTCCCCACATCCCAAACATAAAACCACACAGTCCATGCTATATCCATGACCAAACATAATGGATAGACATGGAAAAACCACTCATAACTGAGTGATGGAAAGAAAAATTAAAACATATAGAAACAATAGACCACTTAAACAAGGCTCACAGCCTCCAAATACCTATGGTTTAATCCACACCAAATGGATTTGAATACTCTACTCTCAAAAGAACAATAGAAATCAAACTCAGGTGCAAAAAGTTATATTGAAACTAGGTTAACATGGCTAAAACATTTGAACCTGCTCCTCAAGAAAATCAAAGGCAATAAACTAGAGCACCCTCATCTCTCCCATTCAACATTAAGGAATATCTATCATTCCATGGTCAATCACTCAACCACCATCCACTCAGGTGTCAATCAAAAACCATATGTATCCTTCAACACTCTCACTACTCTACTGAAGGCGAAACCAAGACAGGAACATATAGGGGTCCAACCGAACCTGGACTATCAATCAATCCATGATATAGAGAGCACTCCAAGAAACCCACTTATCAAACATCAAAAAACTACATTCCTTGCCACATCCTAAGGATATATGATCTCAACATTCCCACCATGAAAAAACAATGATGCCCACCCCATATATTAGTGATAACATGCACAATGTCCCCACCACATTACTCAGAAAACAATGCATAGCAAGAACAAATCCTACCCAAGTAACATGAACCATGGACCTTAGGGGAACCACCAGCTCAAGGAAACTTGATCCCAATCCAAATACCCTTTAGGAATAATTGACCACATTGTGCTGCCATAATGGAACTTAGAACCCAATTTCAACCCACATGGGTCACCATGCATCCCTCATTGAAGGTACTATATATCAACCACCAAAAACCTCTCACTACACCATCTGTATGACCATTCAAGAAGATAACATATAGAGTAAACCACCACATACATGTAGTTATGACTTGAATCCAATGTGCTCAGAATTATGCATGAACTCTAGCCTCATGACCTTGCTTCGTGATCAAAACTAGAATAAAACATAAATCCACAAAATAAAGTGTATCACACAATGTAAAATCACATAACAATAAAAATAGAATCCAAAATCCTTGATCGCATGGCCTGGAAACCTATACGTACAGTCAGTAAAGGTTTCCACAACACTTCATTATTTTAACCATCATATGTTAACATGGATTCCTAGACTATATGTCTACCAACTCCCTAAAAAATAAAACTAATAAGGATATGATCGAATTTTGTAATGAACCATCCCTAGTCTACCTAACATGACACTAGATCTGGACCACCATAAGGCTCCAATAGCACTTCCCCAAATTCTAAAGGCTACTGACTAGTGGCAGGGGTATAAAATGTGAAGTGGGTAGACTACGACTACTAGTCAGAGTGTAATATTTGTGTAAAATAACCAAACTCATATATAGGGATAAACATTATAAAACACATAATAAATAAATTGAACTAAATAATGCTATAAAAAATGGAATCCACTATGTAGTGATATAGACTCAAATCATGTAAACATACTACATTCAGTCACCCACTCGGTTGAACACATATACAATGTAAACAATACTAAAAATAAATACAATCATCTCTATTATCATTGTCGAGATAAACCACATACCCAATTCCATTATTCTCAAGTTGCACTAGATCAATCTAGAGAGTCCACGTGAGCTACAACCCTTGACCAAGAAACACTGGGTATCAACACCATCCATTAGTAAACATGTAGTCCTACATAAAAGAAGACATTAGTTCTACATGCGCGTCAAGTTTCATCTATAGGGGTGAGAAATAAGTCTTATTATGCCACCCCAAACCGTGGACGTATAATATGATATCATAAAAACTACATACACATATGACATACCCATCCAATCTGAAAACTAACATTAGCTGGAAAAAATAAACAACTGCATAAAAGGGGGAAATAAAACATAAGGAAGAATCTAACTAGTAGGTTATAAAGTAACACTAGTGGTAAATAAACCCTTGATTTAGCTCATGATAGAGGATTATAATACAAATATCTGCAAGGAATATGTAAACTTGGCGTCATCCATATCTACATAGAAGCTTAGAGTTGTCTAAACACAACAAGCATGAATATAAAACCCCATGGAATAACAATATGTTTCCACTTGAAAAAGTGTGTATCTTGAGAACTAGTACTTTTATGTAATGATTAAAAATTGAAACAAAAGATCCAATCTACACTTTTTATATTTTTTATGTCCCAGATTTCCTACAAAACAACTCAGGCTCCACCACATGAACTTGATATAAAAACCACAATATGGGTTTAGTCTACATGGACCAGATGGATTCATTAAAACATGAGATCTATATACAAGGTAGATAGTGTAACATAATAACTTATATAACTCTCCACTTTCATTAAATGGAAATGAAACCATCGTTGGTCTGTATTTCAGACTACTACCCCAAAAACGGATCTAAATACTTTTCCATCATTGTATTTCATTAATGTTCAAAATGATAGATTTAATATTTTTTATATGATATTAATGACATAGAAATAATTTTCTAAAAGTAACATATCTTATACCTTCTTATCTTTATATCCATCAAATAATGATAACATCATTCGTGTGTTTGGAAAACTACCACCTCACGAAACAATGTGATTTTTATATTATTACATTACATGGATGGTATATGTAACTATATTTAAAGAAATGAAATAATATTTAACATATAATTTTCATTATTTAAAGATAAGATAACACTTACCTTCCTCCATCATGATTTTTGAAAAATGGAAATGTCACTCAAGTACACATATGAATTGTTATCTCCAAGATCATAACGTAGTTCATTTTTCATAACCATGTTTATTTATTGGTTTTAAAATTATAATTTATATATAAAGAATTATAATTTTTTCATTTTTTTATTCTATATAAGATAAAATAATATTATCTTTGGCCTTAGTCAACTTCCCTTAGTGATTTTTCACACATAAGAAGAATATCATCACAATTTTTATCACAAAGCTAAATGATTAAGTAATTGAGTATGAAATAATAAAAAAATATAAGGAATAATAAACTTGATAAATTATTCTCAATAAATTAAATAATTAACATAAGTTAATTATTAAATAATATAAATAACACACATTGAAATTCAGGCTCAAGGTGGGGGTTTCAATCTCAAAATTTCATTCTTTGAGACTCGTGTTCTCTTACACACCTAATTTTCATTATATGGTTTATATATTTCCCATTTAGGTATTATATCATGAATAATTCATAATAATTGTTATTTTTCGTTAACATTATCTTACTACAATCATGGTGGTTATGATTCAAAAGATACCAAATTGGTAATGATTTATATTTCAATTTCATTTTGATAAGGTTTGTTTATGCTTGAAATTCCATTGAAAGAAATAATTTGATAATTTTATATTAAACCCCATTAGTTTTATTCTACTATTTTATTTCATTACCTTTTCAAATAATAGTACAATTTCATATATTTTCAACTTAAAATGACAGGGTAAATGTTTTTAATGAAAAACAATTTTTTCTCTCTTTAGAAGAAAACCCTTTATCTTTCATGTCAATGTTTTATTTAAAGTGTTTTAAAAAATTCCTTTATATTATTATATGATTTTTTAATATCATTATCACCCATTTTTACCATTTTGAAAAAATTCTTCATAATTAATCTTCCTATAATTTTTCAAATGTGGCATTTTTTAACATTCTACCAAAGTGTGAAAGAATATTTTTTTATACCGCATGTACGGAATTACCTACATTAATTATTATTATTTTATTTCAATATTTATTTATAAGATTCCATGGTTAATTTAAAATAAAATTCTTTCCACATGATTGTGGTACTTTTTTAGTTTTATGAAATTTAATTTCAATGTGTAAAGTTTATTTCCCTCAAGATTCTTTTAAATATTATTTAAAAGTATTTTTACTCATCAATGAAAAAAATATTTAATTTAATGAAATGATTATATATATATATATATATATCACTATCTCTTCCTTTTAGGGGTTAATTCATTCCATATGATCATTTCTCAAATTCCTTCTTTAATAAATATCTTTTCAGTGTAATATGACGCAAGATTATGCCACCCATTTTCTTTCCACTAGTAATTATTATCTTTATTCCTTATGATTGATTTCATTATATGGAACCCATATGCATGTACATGAAGTTAACATGATATTTATTCCTAAAATTTATATATCCCTCCAATGAATTTGGTACTTTTTATTCTCATGATATGTCATGTATAGTATATATTAGTTCACCTAATCTAATATGGGACTCTGTCCACCATGTGATGGTGTCTCAATGGTTAGACTTGATTCTTTTTTAGGTAATGTTTTGTATAGATTAAAATTTTCCATTGGTGTTATGATATTAGGATTTAATGTTAATTATGTTATTCTCCCATTTGATTACTAATGAACCTTATCTTTTATGATATCATTTTATACCTTGAACTCACATGTTACGTTTCTTTATCATGCTTATTCCCATAATGAACTTTTTATATCACCCCCTTATTTTATGTGTTTACCCAGGTTATCCTATTCCATTTAATGATCTCAAAAATTAATAATATAAATATGGATATTAAAATAAAAAAATTTCATTTTCATTATTTTATTTTCCCATACATCCTAAGAGACAAAGCCTTTTCAATCCACAGTTTGTATTTAATTGATATTTATGTTACAAATCAAGTAATTATATGTGTAAAAGGATTCTGTGACTATATTTATGGATGAATATAAATGTTTTTTTTAATATTTAATTATTTACTTTTATTATGCTATGTTATTATAAATACTTAGGTATTGTATAATTACATTAATTTCTTACACAATGCCAACACAATGAATGTGAAGGCAGTAGAAACATCATGGTTAATGATTTTAAAAATAATTTAGGTAATATTTTCTAGATTAATTATTATTTTATAATAATTATAAGGTTAATAATAATTTTAAATTGATGGTTAATGTATCATACTATGTTTTTTTAAAGAAACATTATGTTCAGTAGCATACATGATATACTGCATAGAGCTTAAACGAACAACTAAATATTATTATTTAAATGTTACCGTTAGAACTTAAATGTTGGAATAGAGAGAATTAATTGTATCATATGAATTTTGAAATATGTTTTACACATATTTAAATAATTATTCATTGGTTACAAATTTTTTTATAAATTTAAATAAAAACCAATTGAATGTATATAATGTGATTTTACGAATGACCTTTTTTAAAAGACAATAATTGTGTTTGTAAAATCATATCACTCTCAATGGATTTTTATTTAATTAAAAATATATTTTATATATTCAATTTAATTTTTTAAATTCTTCTTATATATTTTTTAGATATTAAATAAGAAAAAATTCAATTTTTTGGATAAAAAAGTATTTTTCTAAAAATGATGTTTTACCAACTTTTGAGGGAGAACCAATCTTAAATTTAGTTTTTGACCCAATTATATGTTCTATTTGAAAAAATAAACTTTTTATTTAAAATATAAACAGATAAATTTTACTTTGAATTAATTTTCTATATTATTCTGATAACTATCATGTTTTGATGAATATTAAAATTAGGCAAAATTTTAATTGAAAAAAAATTTCCATCAAGATAATTTATATGGTTAGATCATATTATTTAATTTTTTTAATATATAAAGGGAATATATTTTTATCATTTAATCTAATTTTTTTCATTGGAAGTAATTTCACATTGAAATTGAACATAAACAAATGTCAATCTTTTGATGGTTATTACTTCTTAAAAACCCTCTTTTTAATTTTAACAATGAGAATTAAATTTAAATTAATTTCATCCAATTATATGTCTTGAATATGAAAAAATGGATTCCATATTAGGAATTCGGATATCCAAATTGTGTAAATATTTACCTATTATTTTTAGACATTAGGAATAGTAACTTCAGTAATCATTTTATTTACCTTGGTTTAAAGGTAAATCTGGTAAATAAGGGTAAATAATAATATTATAACAATATTAAACTACCCTAACACTTACCCTAATACTATTGTATGAGATATGTCTGACCATGGGCATCCATGGGTCTATTTTTCGACCTCATGGATCCACATGGTAGTGATAATGACATGTTATAATAATTAATTTAAAGTAAAGAGGAATATGACATAAACATGTATCTGTTGTTAAAAACAAATATATGCAGTTATATAATTGATATTCTCTACTATAAATATTTATATGAAATAAAATTATATTTCCTACATCATTATATTTTATTTATAATTTTTAGACATTGTCTAAATATATTTAATTATGATATAATGTTGTTGAAGTGATTACTTCATTAATAGGGGATTCAAATAAATGATATTATAAATATTAAAATAAATACAATATGATTAAATTTATTCCATCAACGAATTTTAGGGATGATATTGACATATTATATTTTATTTAATTAATTTTTTTAATAAATCATGTTTTTATGACTTTCACAAAAATCAATTACTTAATACTGTCAAAATAAACACAAATGAGTTTTTAAAACAAATATTGTTTTATTAAATGATATAACAGTCCTAAAAATCTATGATTCGGACAAAGGACTTATTTAATGATAAAAATGTCATTAATTATCCACTTATGGTTCTCATATCATTTTATAGTAAATATAGATACCATATATTATTAAATTGTAAGAAGACAAGGTTACAGTTCAAGTTTTTAACTAAAGGTTAAATCTAAAAGATAAGGTTAATTTTGAGACCTAAACTTTTCTAAAACTTACTAGTTGACTTTTTTACGATCAAAACCCTTATTAACTTTTAAATAAATTATTTTCGGACCATTTGAAACCGAAAATAAGTTCATAATAAAATAATATTTGAATACCTTCCAAAAGTGCCCCTCCATCCTTTTATAAAAGGCCACCACATATACAAAATTATTCACACATCTAATGCCCCTTGGATCATCCAAATTCTGCTCAAATAGGCTCCAAACATCCCTATATTCCTCCTATAATCATTTCCTTTGGAATAAAGAAATTAAAGAAATCCTTTTGGCTCAAATCAAAAGAAGTTACCCGATTTAGAGGTCATGTCTTCTCTCAAGTTCTTTTCTTTTATTTTTCTTATTCACTACCTATTATCTTATTATTATTTTATTAAATAAAAACACCAGTATCCTTAATATACTATTATGTTTTTATGATAATTATTCGATCTACACTTACACACACCACCATCTAATGGATATGAACATACTGTTTCTTTGGACGATGGACTACTGCCTTAGGAAACGATGATTGTTCTATTTTCTCCTACCACAGCTCATGGAGGCCATTATGATGGAAATATATTTATATATGAAATATATTATATTTATATTTCCTATATTATTCTGAAATTTTTATTTATATTATACCTTTACGCTTTCCATAATTTGTAAATATGATAACTTCGTTTGAGGAAGTACAGACAACCGCCAATCAAAGTGATGTGACTCGTTCATCCTATTCATAGAACGTATTAAAAAATGTCATTAATGAAACTATGTAACATATATAAAATATTATATTATACTGTAATTATAATATACCTTTGTATATTATGTTTTCATTCCTATAATATGAAAAAGAAATGAAATTAGTGTTCATTCTTACGTACGGCCTACCGTCTTCATAAAAGTTGCATTTCATTTATTATCTCCAAATGCTATGGAATATTATAAATACATATATACTTGTTATATATTATATTTAAATAATGAATAATATACTATAGATGATTTCTATGACAACTCTACTTTTTATTACAACTTAAACATGATTTATTACATAAAAATTCACTTGATGCAATAAAGAAGATCGAGAGGTTTAGTGTCTTTGGGGCTCAGGATCATTACATAAAAAATTAAAACATGAAATACAACATCTTTATTGAAAACTTCCTTTACATGACCACTATATTCCTTCGTACATAGCATTTAATGGGATAACCTGAGGACATGCATAAGAAAAGTGTGAGCTATAAAGCCCAGTAAGGGAGTACACACGGAATAAAATGAGGAGTACAATACATGATAGAAAATAGGCATATCAATAGTGTACCATCCCATGGTTTTCTAAAAATATATTGAAAATGATTGAAATTTTCTTTAAGGTATATATTTATAAGTATCCTTTAAACATAATTTTATTTATTCTATGTTTTGAATTTCAAGAAACTGTCATCTACAATTGTGTTCAGTATGTTATTTAGAGTCTGATGAAAAAAACATGTTTTTGGTGAATAGTAACATACCCTTTTGAATAGTAATATGAATAGTAATATGACCTCATGAATAGTAAATAATATTATTATTTTATTACCCCAAGGAAATAGGATAACGGGATCTTAATTAAATTTCCAATGTCCCATAAAACTAATAGCACTTCAATATTTTTATTTTTCAAATTAACTGTGACCTTATTTAAAAAATAAATTAATAATATTTAGAAAATTATTTTTGAAAAATGGAGTTCATTTTGGAATTCTACACATCAAAAAATGGTTGGGGTAAAATTTTTGTATTTTTATGAAACTCTTGAATTTTCGGTGAATAGTGAAATACGATAAAATACCGTATAATCAATTTATCCTTAAAAATGAACTATTTATGACATCATAAGTGATGCAAGGACACATTCTTCGACCTCACATGATGTTATCACTATTTATGGCCTCTTTATTTGAGATTATTCATAGCCTTGATAAAAATATTATAATAATGATTAAAATAATCTAAAATACCTCCCCTCCTCCACTATAAATACCTCCCTCACTCCCCTCTTCCTCCCACACCTCTCAAGCCTTGATCATAGTCTAATTTCTGCCAAATTCCCTCCCCAATCTTCTTCCCCACGTCCTAGAGTTGGTGGTCTCACCAAATGACCAAAATCAAAGCCTTTAAGAAGGATCTCAAGGAGAAGAGATCAAGAGGTAAACAACCTCTTTTATTTTCTTTCTCTTCTTTCATTTTTTGGTTCTTATCTTCCATTCCCTTTGTCTTGTGTTGGGATATTTCATTAAATAATCCCCCCTTACTGTCCATATCTTTTATGAATGATTATATATTACATTCCTCTCATCAATCTTGTTTTTATGAAATTTTAAGAGACGCCGTTAGGCTGCCGAATTTTCATGAGAAATTTCTCAAGATTTTCTTTTATTTCATGATTCGTTTTTCTTATTTCCTCACTACCTCTTATCCAATAGGAATGAAATATCCATAATAATTTATATTAATTATGTTCTCATGATTATGGGAAATTCCTCATCAGTATTCTTCTCCTCTTCCACTTATTTAAAGAATCAAAAACATTGTCCATTTGTGTCGAATTACCGACATCGTGGACGATGTATTTTCAATTTCCATTAATTATATCAAGTATGGTCATGAAACTATTTATATGGTTGAACCAGGTTATAATATATGTTTTATGACCGATATATGGTTCTGGAATTGTTTTTTACTCATTGTTCTAATTTAAAAGACAAAATGACGTTGTAATTATCAAAGAACCACTAAAATGATCTAAACGAACATCATTAATGTTTTAACTTATAAGTCATTCTCATATAAAGCATAAAAGTGATAAATGGTATAAATTATGGTAATTTAAATATGTAAATACTACTACATTACAATTCTATAGTTTCACTTACAATCAACAAGAACGATTCATCATGAACCGATCGTGGAAATCACAAAAGAACTCACCCAAAATAATGCAAGGAACAAAATACTAACAATTAAGGGGTGAAATGAGGTTATGAAATGACCATATAAGATGTTATAAACATGAACCTATTTCTGTAAAATACTAATAACACTCTTTTAAACATTATACAGGAGGTTTTAACAAGTTCTAAGTAAGAGAAGCTTAAGGTAAGGGAATTCTTAACCCGATTTCCATTCTTTGGGTTACCCTTCTACTTTATTATTTATGTGCTATTTATATTGTTTGTGTGATGGGTTATATTTATATTATGTTTCATTATGTTTATTTATAGACTATATACATAATTCATCCACTCTATTAAGTCTCACTTCAAGTATATGATGTTTATAAGGGACTTTTCTTCTAAAATCCTCTTTTAAAATTCTGTTTTACAAGATTCAAAAGCAATGTATTTATACTATTATTTATGTCGTATGATTATGTTTTGGTTATTGGGCATTGTTTATGATGACGGTTGTGACCTATATTTCCCTCCAATGCATTGGATATGAGTATGTTTGAGGTCAGCCATATGGTTACTCCAAGTGTAACTGCGATGGTTACACAAAGTATGGTAGCCGTGAGGGTTACAAATTTTAATGTAGCCAAGATGGTTACAAGATTATGTATGTAATTACCCAAGATACCTCTATGATTATATTTATGTTTGTTTGGATCTTGTGTAAATCTAATGTTACACGAAGTAAGTATTTATTTGTGGAAAGCATGTCTTCTGAAAATGTTTTCATACGTTATGAGTATTCATGGACTAATGTGATTTTTCCTTCTTTTTCATACATTACTGAGATTTTGTGCTCATCCAAAGTTTTTAAATGATTTTTCACAGGTTAATGGATGAGTAATACAAGGAAGTAAGACATGTTAAATGTTGAATAATTGTCAAGGAGTCTTGTTTTAAGTTTTAATGTTTTATATTATGAGAAAAATGGAAACTGATTTTATGGTATCCACTATGTAACAATGTGTAATGTTATGAATGTTTTGTCTTAATTCTCTAAATCTCTAAACTTGAAAAGACCCTCAATGGAAAAGAAAGTTTTTTATTGAATAAATTCAAGATTATTTATGTAATAAGTGAGGGTCATTATAGTTGGTATTAGAGGATGGTTTAGATAACTTTAGGGGTTAGGGTGATGCTAATAGAATACCATAAATGATTTTTCACTATATGTTTAATTTGTTATAGCATTTAAAGATTACCTTGTTTCTTCATATAAGAAATGTTTGTTTAGAATGGTTGTCTACAGAAGTAACATGGATGCTGAAGTGGAGAGGCACCGACAGAATGACATCCTTCCTGATCTACTTCCCGGAATGGTCGGGATTGGAACCGAGTAGTTTGTGACAGTAATGGCTTAGCTAACGCAGACAATAAATAGTGGTGGCATCCATGAAAGAGAAAAAATAGAGGTACCCTAACAGAACATGACAGTGGTGGAACATTTTATGAGTCAACATCCTAATGCATTCAATGGATCTTCTAACCCAGTGGAAGCAGAATGATGGATTAAAGCCCTTGAAAAGATATTGGATGTTATGGGATGTTCGGACAATCAAAAGGTAAGTCTTTCGATTTATAGTTTTGAAGGGGAAGTTGATCAGAGGTGGTCAATGGTAAAGAATATCAGGGGTAGAGAGGATTTTTATGCCTTAGTGTGGGATGAATATAAAAGTGTTTTTCTTGAAAAGTATTTTCCTAAGGTGGTGCGACAAAGAATGGAGAAGAAATTACTTGAATTGAAAAAAAGGAGGAAGACTCAGTGGCTATGTATGAGGCGAACTTCAACCGACTGGAGAGGCATGATCCAAATCTTATTTTGGATCTTGATAGCAAAATCAACCGCTAATACTCAGGATTGAAGCCAAGGTATCGAATGGCGTTGGCCTCCCGTGAATTCAAAAGTTATGATAAACTTGTTCGATGTGCTGAGAGGGTAGTGATGGAGTTTGCTGACGATCACATGCATTTTGGAAACAAAGAGAAGAAGAGGTCCAGTTGGCAAGCAATGGGTAAGAATCAACCAATGAAATATGATGGTAAGAAAATCCAGTTTCCAGTTTGTGAAAAGTGTGGCAAAAAGCACCTTGGGGAATGTCTTATCAAAACTAGGAAGTGTTTTAAATGTTGTATGTTTGGACATATGGCCTGAGTTTGAAATGAAAATGATCCAAAGACTAATCCTGATAAGAAAACTGTAATGTGTTTTAAATGTGGTGAGATGGGTCACTATGAAAATGCATGTCCAAAGAGGGATCCAAATGATGCAAAGAAACCAGACTACAAGAAGAAAGGTGTAGTGAGATCCTTTTCGACTACCTCAGTAGGTGTTGGGTCATCCAATGAAGTTGTATCAGGTAAATTGTTTGTTCACTCAGATTTTTCTAAAGTTTTGTTTGATACGTGGTCTACACAATCCTTCATCTCTGAGAAATTTTCTAGTAAATTAGAAATATCACCTCAACAAATGAGACCCAAACTTGTTGTTAAAACACCAGGGGGAAATGTTATAGTAAAGAGGAATTATACGAATATTTCTATTGTGGTATGTGGAAAGACTTTACCCGCAAACCTTGTTGTTTTACCCTTAGTCGAGTTTGGTGTTATTCTGGGGATGGACTGGCATTCTGAATATCATGCTAAGATTGACTGTAGAGCTAAAGAATTTGTTTTTCAAAAATAGTATCAGTTTGTATACAAGAATGAACCCATACAATTGATAACATATAAGGAAGCTGAGAAACTACTGAAAGATGGAATTGAAAGTTATCTTGCTCATATTGTTGAAAATAAGGGAACTATTCAAATTAATGATGTGCCAGTGGTAAATGATTACCTTGATGTTTTTCCTGAGGAGTTACCTAGTTTCATTCATGAACAAGATGTCAAATTCACAATTGACTTAGTTCCTGATGCTAATCCAATTTCAAAACCCCCATATCGTATGGCTCCAATAGAACTTCTTGAATTAAAAAATCAGTTGCAGGATTTTCTTGTCAAAGGCTTCATTCGTCCCAGCACTTCACCATGGGGAGCCCCTATTTTGTTTGTTAAAAAGAAAGATGGTTCCATAAGACATTGTATTGATTATAGAGCTTTGAATACCATCACTGTTAAAAACAAATATCCTTTGCCTCATATTGATGACTTGTTTGATCAGCTCTAGGGAGCTCAGTACTTTTCCAAGATTGACTTGAGATCTGGATACCATCAGCTGAAGGTGAAGGAAGATGACATCCCGAAAACAGCCTTTCGTACTAGATATGGACATTATGAATTTGTTGTTATGCCATTTGGGTTATCTAATGAACCTACTGTCTTCATGAATCTTATGAATAGAGTATTTCATGATTTCTTGGATATGTTTGTGGTTGTATTTATTGATGACATTCTGGTTTTTTCTAAAAATAATGAGGATCATGAAAAACATATAAGGGTTGTTTTAAAAACATTAAAAGAAAAGAAACTATATGGAAAATTCAGCAGGTGTGATTTTGGTTGCAACAGATTTCTTTTCTTGGGCACATTGTAAATAAGGATGGAATAACAGTTGATCCTGCCAAAACAAAAGTAGTTGATGAATGGCCAAGACCCACAAATTTTACAGAGATTCGTAGTTTTCTGGGCTTATCAAGTTATTACTAACTATTTGTCAAGAACTTTGCATGGTTATCTAGCCCGATAACTAAGTTAACACGAAAAGGGGTTAAATTTGTTTGGACAGGTGAATTTGATGTTTGTTTTCAGGAACTAAAGAAGAAATTGGTGAATGCTCCAGTTTTGGCTTTACCTTCCCGGAATGGTGAGTGTGTTATCTTCAGTGATGCTTCTTTGAAGGGACTTGTTTTTTTTTTGATGCAGAATGATCGGTTAATTGCCTATGCTTCGAGACAACTTAAACCTCATGAGAAAAATTATCCCACACATGATTTGGAATTTGCAGCTGTGATTTTTTGCTTTGAAAATTTGGAGGAATCATCTACACGGAACCAAATGCCAAATATATACTGACCATAAAAGTCTAAAGTATATATTCACTCAGAAGGAATTAAAAATGAGGCAAAGAAGATGGCTAGAACTGATAAAGGATTATGACTACACGATCAATTACCATCCTGGAAATGAAAAAAAAAGTAGTGTATGCCTTAAGTCGGAAACATCATGCATCATTAACCATGCTACATTTGGAACATGATCCCTTGATTAATGATTTGATGAATTTTGGATTGGAAGTTTTTGGTGTAGGGAATACCTATCTTTTGTTTCAGGTTTCAGTGAAGTCTTCGTTGTCAGACAGAATTATGAAAGCACAGTGGGAAGACCGTGAGCTACAGAAAAAGGTAGAATTGGTTAAAATGGGTAAGTTGACAGAATTTAATCTTGATAAATATTGTGTTTTAAGATTTGGAAAAAGTTTGTGTGTGCCTTGTGTTTCCCAGTTGAAGAAAGAATTGTTGTGTGAAGCTTATAGTTCTCCATTTTCTGTTCATCCTGGAAGTACTATGATGTACAGAGACCTTCTAGAGTATTATTGGTGGAATGGGATGAAAGGAGATATTGCTGATTTTACAATGAAATGTTTGGCATGTTAGCAGGTTAAAGCAAAGCGGCAGTTACCGAAGGGGATGCTTCAACCTTTTCCAGTGCCAGGGTGGAAATGGGAGAATATATCCATGGATTTTGTGGTGGGACTACCAAATACTTCTCAAGGTAATAATGAGATTTGGGTTATTATTGATCAGCTAAAAAATTCTGCGCATTTTCTTTCTATTCGAGATACAATGACATTGGATAAACTTTCTAGATTGTACCTCAAGGATATTGTCAAGTTACATGGAGTTCCTCTTTCCATTGTGTCTGACTGAGATCCCAGGTTCACTTCTAAATTTTGGAAGGGACTTTAGAAGTCATTGGGCACATAGTTAAATTTCAGTACAACTTTTCATCCTCATTCAGATGGGTAGTCAGAATGAACGATTCAAACTTTGGAGGATATGCTTCGAGCTTGTTCAATGGACTATCAGGGAAGTTGGGATCAACATCTTTCATTAGTTGAGTTTTCTTATAATAATAGTTTCCATTCCAGTATTCAGATGGCACCTTTTGTGGCCTTGTATGGAAAGTGGTGTCGGACTCCTGCGTTTTAGGATGAAGTTGGTGAAAGAATGTTGATGGGGATAGAATTAGTAGAACAAGTGGCTGAGAAAGTGAGGATGATCCAGTAACACATGAGGACAGCTCAGAGCAGGCAGAAAAGTTATGCAGATAACAGAAGGAAAGACTTCTCTTTTGAGGTAGGTGACCATGTTTTCATTAAAATCTATCCTTCAAAAAGTGAGATGTTTTTCGGTAAGAAAGTGAAACTAAGTCCACGGTTCATCGGTATTTTTGAAATCTTGGATAAAGTTGGAACAGTTGTATACCGCGTAGCTTTGCCTCCGAGCTTGTTTCAGGTACACAATATTTTTCATGTTTCAATATTGAAAAAGTGTGTTCCAGATTCATCACATGTCTTGAGCCCGGAAGCAGTTCATCTGGCAGAGAACCTTTCTTATGAAGAAAAACTAGTTCAAATTCTTGATCGAAGAGAACAAGTATTGTGGAATAAGGTAATCCACCAGGTAAAGGTTTTGTGGAGAAACCACATCGTTGAACAAGCAACATGGGAGTCTAAAAATGCTATGAGGGAAAATACCCTCAGTTGTTTAATAAGTAAATAAAATTACGAGGAAAAAATTTCAAGAAGGTGGGGATAATGTAACATCCCAAGGTTTTCTAAAAATAAAATTTAAATGATTGAATTTTTTTAAGGTATATATTTATAAGTATCCTTTAAACATAATTTTATTTATTCTATGTTTTGAATTTCTAGAAACTGTCATCTACAATTGTGATCAGTATGTTATTTAGAGTCTGATGAAACAAACTTGTTTTTTGGTGAATAGTAACATACCCTTATGAATAGTAATATGAATAGTAATATGACCTCATGAATAGTAAATATTATTATTATTTTATTTTCCCAAAGCAATATGATAATGGGATCTTAATTAATTTTGCAATGTCACATAAAACCAATTGCACTTCAATATATTTATTCTTAGAATTAATAGTGACCTTATTTAAAATTTAAATTAATAATATTTAGAAAATTATTTTTGAAAAATGGATTTTATTTTTGAATTCTACATGTCGAAAAATGGTTGGGGTAAATTTTTGGAATTTTTCTGAAACTCTTGAATTTTCAATGAATAGTGAAATACGGTAAAATACAATATAATCAATTTATCAGAAAAAATGAACTATTTATGACATCATAAGTGATAAAAGGCCACTTTCCTTGAAATCACATGATATTATCACTATTTAGGGCCACTTTATTTGATATTATTCATAGTCTTGATAAAAATATTATAATAATGATTAAAATAATCTAAAATACCTCCCCTCCTCCACTATAAATACCACCCTCACTCCCCTCTTCCTCCCACACCTCTCAAGCCTTGATCATTGTCTAATTTCTACCAAATCCCCTCCCCAATCTTCTTCCCCACGTCATAGATCTGCTGCTCTCACCAAAAGACCAAAATCAAATCCCTTAAGAAGGATCTCAAGGAGAAGAGATCAAGAGGTAAACAACCTCTTTTATTTTCTTTCTTTTCTTTCATTTTTTGTTATTATCATCCATTACCTTTGTCTTGTGTTGGGATATTTCATTAAATATTCCCCCCATACTGTCCATATCTTGTATTAATTATGATATATTCCATTCCTCTCATCAATCTTATTTTTATGAAATTTTAAGAGACGTCGTTAGGCTGCCGAATTTTCGTGAGAAATTTCTCAAGATTTTTTTTACTTCATGATTTGTTTTTCTTCTTTCATCACTCCCTCTTATCCAAGAGGCATGAAATCTCCAGAATAATGTATATTAATTATTTTCTCATGATTATGGAAAATTACTCATCAGTATTCTTCTCCTCTTCTACTTATTTAAAGAATCAAAAAACATTGTCCTTTTGTGTCAAATTACAGACATCGTGGATGATGTATTTTCAATTTCCAATAATTATTTCAAGTCTGGTCATGAAACCATTTATATGGTTGAACCAGGTTATAATATATTTTTTATGACCCATATATGGTTCTGGAATTCTTTTGTACTCATGGTTCTAATTTAAAAGACAAAATGACGTTGTTATTATCAAAGAACCACTAAAATGATCTAAACAAACATCATTAATGTTTTAACTTATATGTCATTCTCATATAAAGAATAAAAGTGATAAATGGTGTCAATTATGGTACTGGAAATATTTAAATACTGCTCTATTCCAATTCTGGAGTTTCACTTCCAATCAACAAGTACGATTCATCATGAACCGATCGTGGAAATCACAAAAGAACTCACCCAAAATAATGAAAGGAACAAAATACTAAAAATTAAGGGGTGAAATGAGGTTATGAAATGACCATATAATATGTTATAAACATGAACATGTTTCATTAAAATACTAATAACACACTTTTAACCATTATACATGAGGTTTTAACAAGTTTGAATTATGACAAGTTTAAGGTAAGGGAATTCTTAACCCGATTTCCATTCTTTGTGTTAACCTTCTACTTTATTATTTATGTGCTATTTAAATTGTTTGTGTGATGGGTTATGTTTATATTATGTTTAATTATGTGTATTTACAGAGTATATACATATTTCATCCACTCTATTAAGTCTCACTTCAAGTATATGATGTTTATAAGGGACTTTTCTTCTAAAATCCTCTTAAATTTTTTTTTTACAAGATTCAAAATCAATGTTGTTATACTATTATTTATATTGTATGATTATATTTTGGTTATTGTGAATTGTATATGATGAAGGATGGGACCTATATTTCCCTCCAATGCATTGGTTAGGAGTATGTTAGAGGTCAGCTGTATGGTTACTCCAAGTGTAACTGCGATGGTTACACAAAGTATGGTAGCCGTGAGGGTTACAAATTTTAAGGTATCCAAGATGGTTACAAGATTATATAAGTAATGCCCCAAGATACCTCTATGATTATATTTATGTTTTTTTGGATCTTTTGTAAATATCATGTTACATGAAGTCAGTATTTATCGGTGGAAATCATGTCTTTTGAAAATGTTTTCATATGTTATGACTATTCATGGACTAATGTGATTTTTCCATATTTTTTATACCTTACTGAGATTTTGTGCTCATCCCATGGTTTTAAATGATTTTTCGCAGGTTAATGGATGAGTAATACATGGAAGGAAGACATGTTAAATGTTGAATAATTTTCAAAGAGTCTTGTTTTAAGTTTTAATGTTTTATATTCTGAGAAAAATGGAAACTGATTTTATGGTATCCACTTTGTAACAATGTGTAATGTTATAAATGTTTTGTCTTAATTCCCTAAATCTCTAAACATGAAAATATCCTCAATGTAAAATGAAGTGTTTTCTTGAATAAATTCAAGATTATTTATGTAATAAGTGCGGGTCTTTACAAATAGAGCATAAGAAAAACATGAACATAAAGGCATGATAAAGCATGATAATCATAACATGGAAATGTGGCAACAACACTTAACATGGAATTAACATGAGCCAAGTCTCATTGCACATGGAGCATGAGTAAATCCACATTTCACATAAAGCACGAGTAAACCCTCGTTGCAATTGAATTAGCATGAGTCAACACTCATTTCACATGACATATCATGATACTATACTTTACCCAATGCATTTGAGCGCTATAAGGGCGCACCCTTCTTAAACATTTCATTTCATGCATAAGTGTGCCACATGGATCATAAAACATGGATTCATAAAACATAATCATTTATTCCATGATAAAGTAATGTGGAATTAAAATATGAAACATTAAAATCAATAATTAAATTTTCATAAAGTTGAATACCCATGATGGAGATATGGGCATGGTATTCAGTACACAATGACATTGGCTTAGAAAATAGGTGTGATTTCAACAGCGTAACGACGCGACATAAGAATTCATAAAAATGGTTTATGAGAGAGAAAGGGGTTCCTCATCATATTTACATGTAATGAGCAGTAATGAGGTTATATAGATACATGTCCCAACAATCTTAGTGGAATTTAGATTCCTGATACAAAAGTATTGCTTGAATGTAAAGGAGGAGAGAGAACATCCTTTCGGAATTTCGGCATAGTAACAGGTGTACATGGGAGGGATTTAATGAGAGATAAATGGGTCTTCCGATATTCAAAAATAAAGAGGGAAGTATGAGGGAGGTGCGAAACCATACTCCAACATTTTTAATTGAAATTAAAAGGACAAAACAACTTAAAGAAAATTGGAAAAAATTGAGAAATGAAGAAAAAAACCCTTACTTGGAAGTGTGCTTCCAAAGGCTAGAGAGAGGCTTGTGAGGGGATTCTTGGGATCTTGGGGAACCTTGGGAGGATTCTAGATAGAGAAGGGCAGATTTTGGATGAACTCCAAAGGCTTTTACTGATGAGGGAGTGGAAGCTTGGGTGGGTTTATATAGGAAAGGTGAGGGAATTCTTTATTATTTAGTTTTGGGACCCCTTATATTAAATTAATCCAAACCACAAACCAAACCATGGTTTTTGCCCATGGTTTTTGGAAAAGGCAAGAGGAAAAAAATATTTTATAAGGCCAAAGTTCGAACAACTTAAAATATTAGGTTTTCTTATGTGGAGGTGAGTCACACTCCCATGGAAATTAACTTAAAAAGACAAGGTGTTTAATAAGTCTGGAGGGGTCCATTAATGCTTTGAAAAATAAGCCAAACAAACCCAAAATCACATTATTTTAATGGTAAAACATATATTGGCCGAACATAAATATTATAGTATTTTATTACATCACTATTGGGTCATTATGATGTCATAAAACACATTATATATTTAAATAATATTTAATTTTTACTCAAAAGTTTTACTGTCTCAAAAAATTATGAAAAATTCATCGTTGGATAATTTCAATGTCCTGATTCCAAAAATAACATTTATTTTATCTAAATAATTTTCTAAATATGTTAATTTTCACTTTTAAAATAAAAACGGACATTTATCGAAAATTCACGGGTTTTGGCAAAAATGGATTTCAAACCTTAATAAATATTATAATTACATTCATACAACTATATGATCATTTATATATAATAAAATTAATCTAATAATAATATTAATAATATTTTATTAAAATATTATTTAATTCAAAAATCCCCTAATTTAATAAAATATATTTCTTAATTAAATAATAACCAAAAACACCATTTGTACTTTAAAAACTATTTACAATGTATCAGTTATGAAAAGAAATTATATTCATTATTATATACAAAAATAATGTACATGAACATAGTACTATTGATTAGTTACATAACCCCTTATAATAGCCACATAAGACCTAAGGGTAAGGTGTGTGATGGTGACAGACTCTTGGGGTGGCTCGGATAACATCGCTCGAGTGGTAATTTCTATAAACTTCCACTTCTCCTATAGACGGTCTCGTTTGAGCATGACATGGTGCAGCTCTGCTTGGGAATGGTCAAGAGAGAAGCTCAAGGACGCCACAACTTTTCTGAGCTCCAATAAATGGGCTTCGTACGAGGTCATTCTACTGGGTGAGGTCATCGATTCGTTTGTCTAAGTAAAATTTTATGTGTTAAAGCCCTATATTTATACTAATCATGTGATCACTATTCAATGGCTATAAAAGTAACGGTCACAATTCTTATCATAAAACCAATGATTTTGAAATTTTATAAAAAAAATTTACATAAAGAGACATTAAATAAGATCAAGATGGGTTTTCCATTAATGAAACTTTGGGTCGTTATAATATTCCCCCCTTAAGAAATTTCGCCCTCGAAATTTTCCTTTTCCCACACTAAAACATATGTGGGTAAATCAGCTTCATCACTTCCTATGATTCCCAAGTTGCTTCTTCAAACTTGTGGTTTCTCCACAACACCTTGACGAGGGGCATTGTCTTATTTCGTAGAACTTTTTCTCTATGATCTAAGATCTTCACTGGTTGTTCCTCATAAGAAATATCATATTCCAATTGTACCACCTCAAAAGGGAGTACATGTGAAGGATCTGGTATGTACTTTGTTAAGAGGGATACATGAATGACATCATGTACTTTGGCCATAGTAGGTATAAGTGCTATTCGATAGGCCACATCCCCGACACGATCAAGAATCTCTAAGGGGGAGATGTACCTTGGACTTAACTTCCCTTTCTTTCCAAACCTCATGACCTTATTCCATGGAGATATTCATAGAAAAACCATGTCTCTAAATTTAAAATCAAGGTCTCGTCGATGATTATCTGCATAACTATCATGTCGACTCTTGGCAGCCTTGATATACTACTGAATTGTTTTCACCTTCTCCACTACTTCCTCGACCATTTCTTGTCCAAGAACCATACATTCACCAACCTCATCCCAACATGCCAGTTTTCAGCACCTTTTCCCATACAAGGCTTCATATGGTGCCATTTGGATGCTCGAGTAGAAACTGTTATTATAATAGAACTCAACCAATGGAAGATGTTGATACCATCCTCCTTTAAAGTCCATTGAGCATGCTCTAAACATATCCTCTAGTGTTTGGATAGTCTGCTCGGATTGGGAATTCGTTTGAGGATGATTGGTTATACTGAAGTTCAGTTCAGTATTCAGAGCATGTTGAAGACACTTCCAAAACATAGAGGTGAATCTTGGATCTCGGTTAGACAGAATAGATAGTGGTACTCCATGCAACCTTACCACTTCCCTGATATATATTTGTTCCAGTTGATCCAATGAGAAATCCTCCCGAATAGCAATAAAGTGTGTAGTCTTTGTAAGACGATCCACAACAACCCATATTGCATTGTTTCCATTGGATGTCCTCGGAATTCTAGTGACAAAGTCCATAGTGATGTTTTCCCATTTCCATTCTGGTATGGGCAATGGTTGCATCATCCCCTTAGACTTCTGCCTCTCTTCCTTCACTTGCTGACACACCAGGCACATTGATGTATATTCAGCAATCTCTTTCTTCGTATTATCCCACCAAAAGTTTTCTCGGAGATCTTGATACATCTTTGTGCTCCCTGGGTGAATTGAGAAATTGGATCTATGTGCATCATCCAAAAGTTCCTTCTTCATCTCCAGAATTGATGGAACACATAGTCTTTTCCCAAACTGCACAATTCCTTCTTCATTAACATTAAACTCTGAGGATTTACCTTTTTTGATAGCTTCCACTTTTTTATGAATTCCCACATTATCATTTTGAGCATCCTTTAACCTTTCCAAAAGATACGGTTGAGCAATCATTTGTGAAAGGATTGATGATGTTCCCTTCTCTATGATTCCCATGTCTATCTTCATCAAGTCTAAGAAGATTGGATCCTTCTCAATTCTCATCATTGATAGAATCACTGGATCCTTTCTACTTAGGGAATCCATCACCTTGTTCACTTTCCCAGGGTGGTAATGGATTGAATAGTCATAATCCTTGATGAGCTCTATCCATATTTCCTGGCGCATATTAAGCTCTTTCTGTGTGAATATATATTTAAGACTCTTGTGGTAAGTATATATCTCACATTTCTCCCCATAGAGATAATGCTTCCAGATTTTCAAGGAAAAGATCACCGTCGCAAACTCCAGATCATGCATTGGATAGTTTGGCTCACGTATTTTCAACTTCCTTGAGGCATACGATATAAATTTATCATTCTACATCAACACACATCTTAAGCCCATCTTCGAAGCATCACTGAATACCACAAAAAGCTCCCCACTTGTGGATAAAGTGAGCACGAGCGCAGTGATAAGCCTCCTTTTCAACACCATAAAGCTTTCTTCGCATTCATCACTCCAAGAAAACTTTACTCCCTTTCGAGTTTTCTTGGTAAGAGGGTTGGACAATCGTGAAAAAATTTCTCACAAATCATCGAAAAATATCCAACTAACCCCAAGAAGCTTTGGATATCTGTTATAGATGTTGACCTCGGCCATCCCTTGCATCTATTTTGGAGGGATCCACAGATATCCCATTTATTGTGATGATATGGCCCAAGAATGAGACTTCCTTCAACCAGAACTCACACTTGTTTTAATTTCCATAGAGCTTCTCCTTGCGTAAAGTCTCCAGTATAGTTCTTAAATTCTCCTCATTATCCTCCTTGGTTTTGGAGTATATTAGAATATCATCTATAAAGACTACCAAAAATTTGTCTAGGTAATCTCTAAAGAAACTATTCATCAAGTCCATGAAGACTTATTGATCATTGGTGAGTCCAAAAGGAATTACTTTGAATTCATAGTGCCCATATCTTGTACGAAAAGAAGTCTTGGGGACATCTTCCTTCTTCACCCTTACTTGATAATATCCTGACCACAAATCTACCTTGGAGAAGTATTGTGCTCCATGCAGCTGATTAAACAAGTCATCAATTCTTGGGAGAGGATACTTGTTCTTTATTTTGATATTGTTAAGTTCATGATAATCGATGCAAATATCTATTGACCCATCCTTCTTCTTGACGAAGAGGACTAGTGCACTCCATGGTGAAGCACTTGGGCGTATAAACCCTTTATCCAGATTCTCCTGTAGCTGTTTCTTTAGCTCTTCAATCTCTACAATAGCCATTCTATATGGAGTTTTGGATATTGGTAAAGCACTGGGTATAAGTTCAATTGAGAATTCAACATCTCTACTAGGAGGAAGACCACGCATTTCCTCAGGAAACACTTAGGCAAATTCCCTCACAATACGCATTTCTTCAAGGATGGTTTCTTCCTTGGACTCAATCATCTGAGCAAGATACGCATGCTCATAGGGCAGTTATATCCATGATTGAGATGATGGAGCTAAAGGAGATTCATCTTCCTCCTTACACTTGTAAAGAATTGGGGGTCGATTTTCTATATGGAGTGTGATTTCCTCTCCCGAAAATTTATGTTAGCTCTATATAAGGAAAGTCAATCCATCACAATAATTCCATCAAATTCCACTAGAGGGAGTATGACGAGGTTCGACGGGAAATTAAATCCACAGATTATAACAGGGGAGGACTTATATTCATGGGATGTAATGATGGCCCCATTTTTCGTACTCATCGACATCTTCACTTCCATGATTTGTGGTGGTGCTGGGATTGTTCTACTAAACTTTCGAGATATAAAATAATGTGTAGAACCTGAATCAAAATGTACGTTCTCTATTCTTGAATGAATAACTAGCGTACCTGTCACCACTTTGTTGTCGGGGTTCACTTCGGCAGAAGTGATGGAAAAAGCTCTTCCTTGATTCCTTGGAGGTTGTTGGTTGTCTCCGAAAACCCTTGGATTAGGGCACTGATTTCCAAATGACCCAGTTATTTTCATTTTTAGCATTGAACAACGCATTGAGGTTCGAACAGTGTGTTCCTCTCCTCTTTCGTAGCCATGAGTCTTTCGTGCCGACAGTTAACAGCTAGGTGCCCTTCTCTTTCACACCTGTAGCATTTCCTCGTCCCCTTAAGGCAATTTCTAGGGTGCTTCTTTCCACATTTTTGGCAAGTGGGGTGTTGGATCTTCATTGCACCGTTGGATTTATCCATCGGCCCACTAGTATTGAAATCCAACTTACGCTTCTTATCCCCATGATACCCCTGTGATTCTCTGATCTCCATTTCAACCTTGAGGGCACATCGAACAATTTCCTTATAGCTGTCGAAGTCACAGTTCGCTAATGCTTTCTGCAGGATAGGCTTCAGCCCACCAAAGAAGTGGTCAACCATGTATTCGGGGGTAACGACAATTCTGGAAGCATATCGTGCAAGCCTTGTTATGTTTTCATCGTATGCTCCAACAGATTCTTCATCTTTTTCCTTGAGTGAAAGGATGTCCCTTTCCATCTTAAGCCGTAGGGTGCACGGAAAATATTTATCGAAAAACATTTTTCGGGAATCCCTCCATTAGAACGCCTCGATCTCCTCCTCAAGCTTCATATTTTTTATCAACGTCTACCATTGATCAGCTTCACCATCCATAAGATAAGTTTCCAGGAGAACCTTCTCTTACTCAGAACATTGAAGGATGGATAAGATCTTTTCAAAGGAGTTGATCCATTGTCCAGCGATCGTGGGATCAGATGATCCACTAAAAGTACAAGGTCTTTTTCTCATGAAGCTCTCGATAGAGACTTGTTCTTTCTTTGGGGGGTTTGGACGTTCCTCTTGACCCGTGTTTCTATTCAAAACTTGAGTTAGCTGGGAGAGAATCGTGAAAAAATTCGCTATTCCCACTCCCATTGGATTGGGAATCTCATTAGTGCAGTCATCACACTGATCTTCACAATGGTTATTAGCCTGAGTCCTTCTATTACCGGCCTTTGGCTGGAATAAAAGGAATGTTAGGGGTAACTCGTGAAGGGTAATCCAAAGAAAAATGTTGATGACTTATAAATAAACTTTCATTTCCTTAACTCATGAGTCTATAGGCTTCAATCTAGGATTTTCATGATCTACTTTCTAACATATATTCTTAGGGGATTTTTTTAATTCCCTTAATAAGGGTTAATACTAAGCTTGGGAATTTACCAAAGCATATCCCTCGAGAGTTTCATAACCAAGAGTGCAGCAAGCCCGTTGTCGTGCACCATTTCCCGTTTGAGTCTAGCACAAAGCGGTGTTTTCGGGTTTTACCCCTAGGATACATATGTGCCAGAGCCGCCTCTACCTACTCATATCAAGAAAGGGATATATTTTCTTGATAACCCACTTACTCAATACTCACCAAAACTTAGGGACGTTTTTATTGTACTTAGTCTTTTATCTAAGTCTTTACTAGGGTTTTCTAATCCTAATCCCAAAAATAACCAAACCTATCCTCTGATACCAACTATAACAACCCTGCTTTTTATTACAACTTAAACATGATTTATTATATAAAACATCACTTGATACAATAATGAAGATTGAGAGGTTTAGTGTATTTGGGGCTTAGTATCATTACATAAAAATTTAAAACATGAAATACAACATATTTATTTAAAAACTTCCTTTACATGACCACTATATTCCTTCGTACTTAGCATTGCATGGGATAACCTGAGGACATGCATAAGAAAAGGGTGATCTTTAAATCCCAGTAAGGGATTACACATGGAATAACATGAGGATTAAAATACATTTTAAACAATATGCATATAAATAGAGCATAATAAAAACATGAACATAAAGGCATGATAAAGCATGATAATCATAACATGGAAATGTGGCAACAACACTTAACATGGAATTAGCATGAGTCAAGGCTCATTCAATATGGAGCATGAGTAAATCTGCATTGCACATAAAGCACAAGTAAACCCTCATTTCACTTGAATTAGCATGATTCAACACTCATTGCACAAGATGTATCATGATACTATACTTTACCCAATTCATTGGAGCGCTATAAGGGTGCACCCTTCTTAAACATTTCATTTCATGCATAAGTGTGCCACATGGATCATAAAACATGGATTCATAAAACATCATCATTTATTCTACAATAAATAAAAGTGGAATTCATACATGAAACTTTAAAATAAATAAGTAAATGTGAATAATGGTGAATACCCTTGATGGAGAAATGGGCATGGTATTCACTACACAATGACATTTGCTTAGAAAATCGGTGCGATTTCGGCAGCGTAACGACGTGACATAAGAATTAATAAAAATGGTTGATGAGAGAGAAATGGATTCCTCATCATATTTACATGTAATTGATAGTAAGTACGTCATATATATACATGTCCCAACAATTTTAGTGGAATTTAGATTCATGATACAAAAGTATTTATTGAATGTAAAAGAGGAGAGAGAAGTTCCTTTCAGAATTTTGGCATAGTAATGGGTGTACATGGGAGAATTTAATGAGAGATAATGGGGTATCCCATTATTCAAACATAAAAGGGTAAGTATGAGGGAGGTTTGAAAACATACTCCAACAGTCATAATTTAAATTAAAAGGAAAAAACAACTTAAATAAAATTGGACAAAATGAGAAAGGAAGAAAAAACCCTTACTTAGAAGTGTGCCTCCAAAGGCTAGAGAGAGGCTTGTGAGAGGATTTTTGGGAGCCTGGGGAACCTTGGGAGTATTCTAGAGAGATTAGGGCGGAGTTTGGATGAACTCCAAAGGCTTTGAGTGGGGATGGAGTGGAATCTTGGGTGGGTTTATATAGGAAAGGTGAGGAAATTCATTATTATTTAGGTTTGGGGCCCCTAATATTAAATTAATCCAAACCACAAACCATCCCATGGTTTTTGGCAAAGGGAAGAGGAAAACAATATTTTATATGGACAAAGTCTTAACAACTTAAAATATTAGGGTTTCTTATGTGGAGGTGAGTCACACTCCCATGACAATTAATTTAAAAAGACAAGGTGTTTAATAAGTCTTGAGGGGTCCATTAATGTTTTGAAAAGTAATCCAAACAAACCCAAAATTACATTATTTTAATGGTAAAACATATATTGGCCGAAAATAAAAATTATTTTATTTTATTACATCACTATTGGTTCATTATGATATCATAAAACACATTATATATTTAAATAGTATTTAATTTTTACTCAAACATTTGACTGTCTCAGAAAATTATGAAAAAATCACTGTTGGATAATTTCAACATCCTGATTCAAAAAATAACATTTATTTTATCTAAATAATTTTCTAAAAATTTTAATTTTCACTTTTAAAATAAAAACCGACAATTATCGAAAATTCACGGGTTTTGACAAAAATGGCTTTCAAACCTTAGTAAATATTATAATTGCATTCATACAATTATATGATCATTTATATATAATAAAATTAATCTAATAATAATCATAATCATATTTTATTAAAATATTATTTAATTCTAAAATCCCATAATTTAATAAAATAGATTTCTTAATTAAATAATAACCAAAAACACCATTTATACTTTAAAAACTATTTACAATGTACCAATAATGAAAAGAAAGTATATTCATTATTATATACAAAAAATAATGTACATGAACATAGTTCTATCGATTAGTTACATAACCCCTTAAAACAGTCGCATAAGACCTAAGGGTAAGGTGTGTGATGGTGACAGACTCTTGGGGTGGCTCGGATAACATCGCTCGAGTGTTAATTTCTATCAACTTCCACTTCTCCCATAGACGGTCTCATTCGAACTTGACATGGTGAAGCTCAGCTTGGGCTTGGTCAAGAGTGAAGCCCAAGGACACCACCTATTTTCTGAGCTCTAATAAATGGGCTTTGTATGTGGAAATTCTACTGGATGAGGTCATCACTTCATTTGTCTATGTAAAATTGGATGTGTTAAAACCCTATATTTATACTAATCATGTGATCACTATTCAACGGCTATAAAAGTAACGATCACAATTCTTATCATAAAACCAATGAAGTTGACATTTTATAAAAAAAAATTTATATAAAGAGACATTTAATAAGATCAAGAGGGATTTTACATTAATGAATCCTTGGGTCGTTCCAATTTCATTTTTTCTACAGGAACAACTTACATCAAAACAAGTTCATTTTCGACTGAAGTACCGAATATCGAAAAAACGACCGATATTAACATAAACAATTATGTAATTTTTATAACATGGAAATAAGTGATATAAATGGAATAATAAACTTTAAAAATGTTCTAATGAATGAATAAATTAACTTATGTTTAATATTTTTTAAGAATAAGTAACATACATGACGATCCTCACTCAAGGTAAGGGAACTTCTTAACCCAATTTCCATTCTTTGGGTTGAACTTCTATTTTAGGATTATTTCATTCTATGATTATGTGAGAAATAAATTTTGATATAATATCTTGTATTTATAATTGAATTATGTGTAATTACATTGAATACATATAATAGATTTATTTTATTTACAAAATTATCTTTGTAAGGGAATTTATAAACTCAATTTCCACTCATTGAGTTTTACACATACTTCGTTGACTATATTATGCCAAGATTATGTGTGTAATAACTATTTATTTACTTATGTTGTAATTTCCAATTAACATTGCGTGGATATACTATATCTATACATAATCACCCCATTCATAAATTTTTACATCATTTATATGATATTTGTAAGGGATTTTATCTCAATTTACATTCTATTGAGACTTATTTGTTGTTCTGCACAAATTCACTTCTATATGGTGTATATAGTTCCCTTTGAAATATTATTTAATGAATCATCTTATTATAATGATATTATAATTTATTTTTAATGTTTTTCTTTAATTATTTTTATTCAAGTGTTTCCACGTGGTAAGGGTCTCATTAACTAAAACATCATTTTAAATTGTATAAATATTTATTTTTATAAATCATTATCATTAATGTCCATGTTTTAAAAATGGTTTTAAGGATTTATTTATATGGACATGAGTGTTTAAAAAAATAAATTTCAAACAAATGTTTTAATGTGGTATATGAAACTTTTATTTTAAAAACACATTTCTAACTAATTATATAGTTTTGTAATTGTAATTTAAATATCTTGAATTCATTTCTTGCGATTTATAAGTGAAATTTTGAAAAGTAAAATCTTTTAAGTGTTATGATTATATAATGGTATATTTAAATTTGATCGGTGGTTACGTGATAAACCAATGATGGGTGGTTATGTGATAAACCAAATACAAGTGGTTCTGTGATATACCTAGGGTGGGTGAGCCTGTGATAGCTCTCTAATTCATTAGGTAATGTGAAAGAGGTGTCTATTAATGTTTATCCTTTGAGAATTAGGGAATATAATATGATGGGTATTCAAAATCTAACTCCCATTGTAGCTATGAAAGATACAATGTAAGTATGTTATGGATTCTAAAATTTACCTTTAGGATTTATTATTTCCGTGTGTTATTCATAAATCTTATGATTTCATGATGTATGTTAAAGGGTTTCTGTTTTTTGAGTAAAAAGTATGATTTCATTTATTTTTCTGTATTCTTAGACTAATGTTTTCATTCCTTATTTTATATCCCTTACTGAGTTTTTCATGCTCATCCCATGTTTTTTTAATGTTTTTATTTCTGTATAATGAAGGTTATAGAAAGTAATAATTCAACAAGATTTTTATCCACAACATAATTCATATTTTATTTAATGAGATTTATTATTGTGTAAATTTTTTGATAGAGTAAAGGTGTATATTTTTTAATATTTGATATGTAATGTAATATTTATGTCCTAATTTTCTAAAACTCTAAACCAAAAAAGATCCTCAATGTGATTTCTTGACTTAACTCAAATTATACAATGTTTAATGATGGGGTCTTATAGTTGCTATCAGAGGATAGAGTTAGAAAACATTGGATATTAGGTTGTTTTCTTAAGTGTTAGAGATACCATCAGGGGTTTACAATTTTATGTTTTACCAAATGTTCAATTTCTTTGAAAACCATTTTGAGGATTTTTTATTTGAAATATTAAGGTGACTAATGGAATTTTTGGAGACAATAACCTTTGAAGAAATTATGGGTTACTAGTTTTTGAGATGAAAAATGTGAGGTATGAAATAACATTTGATTTTAAAAGATGTTATGGTTATTTTTTAGGATTTTCTATCATTTTGTTAATATTATTAGAATTATAAATTTTTTGAAAAAGGACAACACATAGACCATGTGACAACCCATCATGTCGGACAATGCTGTAGGAATCTTACCCATAACCAATGTGTGACTGGGATTTATCACCTACTAGTATCCTACATGAATTCCCTGGTTAGTATGAATTATTATTAAAAGTTAAATGATTTTATTGATTAATAAGATGTTTATTTTTGGAACTTAGGTTTTATCAAATGAATATCCTTAGAATAGGAAAATTATTTGGTGATTAAGTGATAAATGTTATTTTAGAAGACGTTCTCTCTTTTGGGAACACTATATGCCCAAGAAAAATAGAATACAATGAATTTTTTTTATGAGTAATTGTTTAGTTTTTTTTAGGAAGAATCTATGTTTTTATTGTGGACAAATGGAGATTTTGTTTATTTAATGAAATGAATAACCTATTATAGAGAATATTTGATTAGGTTAATTACTTTTTAGTATGATATTTTAAAAGTATTTAATGTTATTTGGAGATAAGTGTTAAGATTTATCATGGAATACTATGTGATCAATTACATTAGAATTTTTGGTTTCAATCTTAGTTTGGATTATTTTTATGAATTTAAAGGACTTTTGTGTATTGAATGGTCTTTGTTTAAATTTGGGTATTGTTTGTTGAATATATGAGATTAAGAGTAATATTTTATTTTTTATATAGGGTTATCCTTTTTGGGGATTTTTTGATCTTTTACTAACCATTTTTTTTTGTTAATTTCTAAATACAAGGGAAATATATAATTTATCTTTTTTGTATTATGTGATTCTCTAGAAGTTGATTATAGTGCTACAGGTGTTACCATGTCATCTTGAATACTTATCATTTGGAGAAAAGAAGAATTTTTGTTAAAAATTTACTAAAGGATGAAACTAAACTTGAAAAATAATTATTTTTCCTTACATTCTTAGTCAATATCATAAATAAATTCCTTAACATTTTGAAAATGAACTAAAAATAGAAACATTTCCATTTACTATTCCTATCAGGAAATCAATGACAGTTTAACCCATCACAAGTTTGCGGTTTTCTTCTGGTTAACATTCTCTTGAACATGTTTTCTATAACTCTCCATCATATAAAGATCATTATTTTTTCTTCCATATCAATGTTTTCCTACATGGAATAATAAAATTTGTTATCTCATGTAACCTTTGTGCTTCTCTTTCATTATTTTAAAATGATATTTTTATTGACTCTTTTTTTGATGTGGGATTTTCAATGAAGTTCTGAGCCCAATTTTAAAATTTCAAGGACATTATTTCCAAAATTGTGGGATTGTGTAACATCCCAAATTTATTTTTTAAATAAAAAAAGAAACACTATGTTCAATATCATACATGATACACTACATCGATCTTAAATGAGAAAATAAATATTGTTACTTAAATGTGACCATTACAACCTAAACATTTGAAGGGTGGGAAATAATAATATCAACTTAATTGTTAAATATGGTTTAAAAATGTTTAAATAATTATTCATTGGATACAAATTGTTTTATAAATGGAAATATAAACCAATTGAATATAAAACATGTATTTTTATGAAAACCTATTTTAAAAGTGTATAATTGTGTTTATAAGGTCATATCACTCATTATGGATTTTTATTTAATGAAAAATATATGTCATATATTCAATTTAAGGTTTATACATTTATCTTGAATGATTTCTACATATTATATGTCAACAAATTCAATTTTTCAAATAAAAGAAATATTTTTCTAAAAATGCATTTTTTTCACATTTTGATGGTGAACCCCTTTTAAATTTATTTTTTGACACTTTTATATGATATATTTGACAAAATAAACATCTTTTTTAGAATATGGACATCAAAATTTATTTCAGACGAATTTTCGATATTTTTCTAATGACTATATAGTATTGATTAATAGTAAAAATACTCTAAATTTTAATTGAAAATAACTTTTTCCATCGAGAAAATTTATATGGATAAATCATATTATTTAAGGGTTTTAAAATATAAGTGGAATATATTATTATAATTTAATCCAATTTTAGTCACTGGATGTAATTTCATATTGAAATTGGACATAAACACATATCAATATTTTGATAGTTATTACTTCTTAAAAACCCACTTTTTGGTTTTAACAACAGGAATTGATTTTAAATTAATTTCTGCCAGCTCATTATTTTTAATTTGGAAGAATTGATTCTAGATTTTGAATATATAGGTTCATATTATTTAAATAGGTACCTTTTATTTTTTGACATTACGAATTGTAACTTCAGTAATTATTTTATTTACCTTGGTTAAAGGGTAAATCTGGTAAATAAGGGTAAAAAGTAATATTATAATAATATTAAACTACCCTAACACATATCCTAATCCTATTTTATAAGATATTACCGACCATGTCCATCCTTGGGTAGTTTTTGGGACCCCATGGATCCACATAGGAGTGATAATGACATGTTATATAAATTAATTTAAAATAAAGGGAAATATAACATAAACGTGTATCTTTTACTAAAAAAAACTTTTATATGGGGTTATATAATTGATCTCTTAGACTATAAACAGTAATTATAAAGATAAGAATATTTATTAAATAATGATATTTTATTTATTATTTTTATACATTAAATAAATAAACTTAATTATAACACAATAAGGATGCAGTGATTACTTCATTAATAAAGGATTCATATAAATGAAATTATAAATATTAAAATAAATGTAATTTGATTATTTTGATGCCATAAATTAGTTTTATGGATTATATTGGAATATTATCTTTGGGTTAATTCCATTTTTTAAGAAATAAAGTTTTTATGACTTTAACAAAAATCAATTACTTTATAGTGTCAAAATGTTATAAATTAGTTTTTAAAACAAATATTATTTTATTAAATGACATAATATTCCTAAAAATTTAAGATTTATCAAAATTACATATATAATCATAAAATGTAAATTAATTATCTACTTATTATTTTCATGTCATTTTATTGTAAATATATTTACCATATATTTTGAAAATGCAAGAAGATGTGGTAAAAGATGAGGTCTTTAACTAATGGTTAAAGCTAAAAGATAATTTTAAATATCAGAACTAAACTTGTCTAAAACCTATTTTTTGTGACGTTTTTTGACCCCAAAGAATCTTATATTTTTAATTAATGGGTTTGGGACCATTTAAACCGAAAATAAATTTATAATAAAATAATATTTCAATACATTCCTAAAGTGCCCCTCATCCCTCTTATAAAAGACCACCACCTCTACCCACTTACACACACCTATCAAGCCCCTTTTATCATCAAAATTCTTCTAAAATAAGATCCCAAAATCCCTAAATTACTCCTAGAAGACATAACTTTGGAATCAAGAAATTCAAGAAAGCCTTTTGGATCAAATCAAAAAAAGTTACCCTATTTAAAGGTAACGTCTTCTCTCAAGTTCTTTTATTTTATTCTCCTTATCCACTCCATGTTCTCTTCTTATTTTTTTATTACATAACCACAAAAATATCATTAATATTCTATGATTTTTTTATGAGAATTATTTTAAATACACTTACACACACATCCATCTAATGGATATGAACATACTGTTTATATGGATGGCGAACTACTATCTCACGAAACGATGATTATTCAATTTTCCCCTACCACCTCTCATGGTGGCCATTAATATGGAAATATATTTATATATGATATATATTATATTGATATAGTCTCTATGATTTTGTAATATTTATTTAAAACACACCTTTATGTTTTACATAATATGTAAATATGATAATTTCATTTGAGGGAGTGCGTACTACCACCCCAGCAATGTGATATGACTCATTCCTACCATACATGGAACGTATAAAGGATTTTGTTAATGAAATTATGTAAAATATATAAAGTATGAAATTTTACTATAATTATAAAATACATATGTATCATTACGTTTTCACTCTGTTAATATGACAAATCAATGAATTTAACATTGATGCTTACGTACGACCTACCATCTCCAAGAATGATGCATTTCATTTATTATCTCAAAATGTTATGGAATATTATAAATAAACATATACCAGATATATATGATACTTAAATATTTAATAATATTTTTGAGATAATGTAATTTTGACTACAAGGACAATATACATCGAAACATGTTCATTTTCGACTCAAGTACCGAATATCGAAAAAACGACTAATATTAACTTAAATAATTTTTTAATTTTTATAACATGGTAATAAGTGATATAAAAGGAATGATAAAATTGTAAAATATTCTGATGAAAGTAGAAATTAACTTTATTTTATTATTCAGGAAGGAAAAGGAACACATGTGACAAGTATGACTCATGGTAAAGGAACTTTTTAACCCAATTTCCATTATTTGGGATATTCTTCTACTTCATGATTATATTGCGCAATGATTGTATGAGAGATAAATTTTGATATAAAATATTTTATTTATACTTTATTTATTTTAACTTATTGCGAATAAACATAATTGATATATTTTAATTACAAAATTATATTTGTAAGGGGATTTATAAACATAATTTCCACTCATTGGGTTTTATGCATACATCATTGATTATATTATGCCAAGATTATGTGTTGAATCACTATTTATTTATTTATGTTATATTTTCCTCTAACCTTTGTTAGTATATAATTTTTATACACATGATCACCCCATTGAAAAATTCTTCTCTCATTTATACGATCTTCATAAGGGATTTCATATCAATTTTCATTCCATTGAGACTTATTTATTGTTATACACCAATTCGATTCTATATGGTGTATTTAGTTACCTTTGACAAATTATTTCATGAATCTCTTTATCTAATTATATTATAAGTTTTTTAATGTTGTTTTTTATTTATTTTTATTCATGGATTTCTCATGTGTTAAGGGACACTTTAACAAAAAAAATTAAATGTTTTAAATAATTAATTTTCTAAATAATTATCACTAATTTTCACATATTAAAAATGGTTATAAGGATTTATTTATTTGGACCTGAGTTTTTTAAAGTGAAAATATCTTTCAAAAGATATAATGTATTATAGGACCCTTTGATTTTAAAAACTTCTTTTTAAATGCTTAAATGGTATTGGAAATGTAATTTCAATATCTTGAATTGATTTCTTGTGATTAATAAGTGAAATGTTGATAATTTAAATATTTTATGTGTTGTGATTATATAATGGGACTTGAAAATTTTATGGGTGGTTGCGTGATAAACCAATGATGGGTGGTTACGTGATAAACCAATTATAGGTGGATCTATGATAAACCTAGGGTAGTTGTGCCCATGATAGCTCCCCAAATAATTGGGTAATGAGATTGAGGTAAACATTAATGTTTAGCCTAAGATATTTAGGTAACATACTATGATGGGTATTCCAAACGTAACCCTTTATATAGTTGTGAATACTGCAATGTAAGTATGTCATGGATACCACAAGTTACCTTTATAATTTATGATTTCTTAGTGTTATTCATAAATCTTATGATTTCATGATGTTTTTAAAAGAGCTTATGTTTTATGAGTAAAAATTTTGATTTCATTGATTTGTATGTATTCAAGGACTAATGTTTTCTTTCTATATCGTATATCCCTTATTGTTATTTTTTTTCTCATCCCTAGTGTTTTAAATGTCTTTCACAGTGTATAAGGAAGGGTATAGAAAGGAATAATTCAAGAATATTTTTATCAAGGAAAAAAATCTTATTTTATTTCAGGAGTTTTATTTTTGTGGAAAAAAATCGATAGTGTATAAGTTTATACTCTGTAATATTTGAGATTTAATGTAATAGTTATAGCCCAATTCCCAAAAACACTAAACCTGAAAATAACTTAAATTTTAATTTTTACTTAACCCAAGATTATGTAATTTTTAAGGTTGGGGTCTTATAGTGAAAGAGTTTAGATGAAAATTATTACCTATATTTATTTATTTAATGTCAAAATAGGTGAATAGTTCTTAAATCAAATATCATTGTATTATATGTTAAATTATAAATAAATAACTATTTAAAAATAATAAAATCACGAAGGAACATAATCGGTATGGTATATTCTAAACAAATCCCATCCATTAACCTTTATTGAGCCACTTATTACCTTATAAGTAAATTTATAACACTTTAGTATTGAAAAGGTTTTCACCACAATTAAGCTAAAAATTTGTTAACAATGGGATTAAACCCAAAGATATGGTATGAAGTTCCACCTAAACCAATCCAATGTTTTTTATTTTAAAGTATTTCAACAATACCATATATTATATTTTATTTTTTTATTTATTTTTCTAAGAAAATATTATAATTAAATCATTTATGTAATTAATATTGTATCCTTTCATCACAATAAAAGTATATCACTTATCCTCTATTATACATATAAAATTAAGTGAAATATATCACCAAAATATAAAAATATCTTATGAATAATCATATCAATTTTCAATAGGTTTCATTCTCATAAAAAATAAAATTCTGATTTTCCTTGATAGGAAATCGAAAGGAGGTCTCTCAAAGAATAGGTAATCATTTTAACCAGTCTCTTTCATTTTAATTATTATTTTACCACAAATAATTATGTCCTAACCAGTAGAATATAAGAAAATAGTTTTATACCATATACATATATGTTATTATGATATTTTAACAGACTTATTTGCCTCCTCTTTCATCCTATGGGGAATGAAGTCACCGTTCGTGCATATGTGTGGAATACCATCTCAACAAAGAGATGTATTTCATTTTTCATAACCACCTCACATGGATGTTTATTATTATGGATTTAACAAATATATATGATATTAATGAAATAATTGTGATTCTATAAGTATAATATATTACTTACCTTCTTACACTTCCACCTTTGAAAAATGATAATGTCTCACATGCGTACATGTGGAATACCACCTTCATAAAGCGATGTAAATGATTATTCACATCCACAATTCATTGGTAACTAAAGAATTGTATTTTTTGTCTAAAAATTTTAACTATGTAATTATTATTAATCTATATATTACAAAATAATTACCCCTTTTACTAATTTCAATATACCAAAGTCATTTTACATTTAGGAACTGAACAACCTCAAAAAACTAACATGGGCTTAACTAGTTACGTAATTAAATATGTCATTGAAATAAATCAAATAAATGTTTCAATAGAAATGAAATAAAATTTAAAAATATTCTTTAAAATGTAAATAATTATTATAAAACTATTATATCTTAATGTAATTGATGTACATCACAAGTCTGGACTTGAGGCAAGGGACTTTTTAAGTCAATATCCTTTCATTGGGTTATAAAACATTTTCATTGATTTTTTATTCCATGATTATTTTTGAATTGATATATATATATATGTGATTTGTTTCAACTATTTTTATTTTTATTTACATATTTTCACAAAATTACTTCATTATTTGATTACAACTTAAACTGTTGTGATCTTTAAATGAGATTTCATTATCTCAAACTCAATATTTGGAGAGATATTTCATCTCATGCACCATGATTTCTTCATATACTGTATTTACTACCCCAGGAATTATTATTTGAAAAAATACTTCATCTAATTAATCATATTTATATATCCATATAATATTCTTTCTTTAGATGTATTTTTATTTGAATATAACCAAAGTGTTAATGTTTTTGCTCAAAAGTCATTTCTTTTTCAAAGCGATTTTGTTCAAAGTTCATTTTGCGAAATTATATAATATTAATTTATTAAACACTTGTCTCTTCTTATCCACTATTAATTTATATTTTTTACATGATTTACTTTCAGTTTTTTCTCTTAGGTACCTAAAAAGATCTACAGACCATTTTTATGGAAAAAATTAAACCTATTTTTTTGGGTCAAGAATCTTCTACCTTCAATATCCATGATCCTGAAAATAATCCAATAATATTATTTTCTCTATATAAATGAATGTTTAAATACATTTTCAATTATATTTTTATTTGTTTAAAATTTTATGAAAGGGATATTTGTAACATTTTATAAATACTGTGATTTTTTTTCCAAGTGTGAAAGTGGTATTTGTTTTAACATTTACCAAATGAATATATTTTTTCATTTTCATAACTATTATTTTGTTTGAAGCTTTATTTAGAAGATTTCATAATTTTTTTTAAAATATTTTTTGACATAATTTTCATGTACTTTTTTTAAATTTTATCTAAATAAAATGATATTTTCAATGTTTTAAAAAATTGTAAATGTTATTTTGAATGTAATTTACATTTTTTGAATTATTATTCATTATTTTATAGTTCTCCAATAGAGATTAGTTACAAAAAATATCATCCTTATCCTTTGTATGGGTGGAGTATGATTGTTGATATTTTCATGGAAGCCATTTCTTTTCCAAGGGTTAATAAAGCTAATGAATAATAATATTGTTTTCAATGGTTTTATATTTAAATTAAATGACCCTAAATGTTTTTTATTCATCAAATAGTCATCTAATAATATTTCTGATGATGTGTGAGACCAATATAGCTCTTTAATTCGTTGGGAAATGATTATGAAATATGTAAAATTATGTGAAAATTAATGAAGTAGATTATTTCACTTGAAAGGGTTCTTGTAAAGGTTCTATGAATATTATATCCTAGATAACTTACATGAAATTTCTATACTATCTTTTAGTTTAAAATGATTATTTTCTCTAGTATTATTTTCACATGGATCATGATTGCTTAATTATTTGACTCTTTCCCTATGTTATATCATTGTTGAATGTATCATGATTTGTGATCCATGTTTCTATGGGTATAAATTTTCTTATGTTGTTATTATAAACATTAATTATGTCATTATTCCTTTATTCTCATATTATGATCAGTGATTATATTAAAATATTAATTCTTATGATTACCCTTACTGACCATTTGAGCTCAGACTTTATTTTTTTTTCATTTCCCTTTGTTATGAGAATAATGTTAAATGATTTTTTATATAACGGTTTTATGTGTGGATATTTTTATGGTATCTTTTAAAAACATATAATAAAATATGAAAATATTGTTACAATACAGATAAAAATCACTTTAATACATGGTAGTTGTTATGTAAGTATTTGTTTAATTTTAAAACTATAAAACATAAATGTATTTGGGTATGTAAGTTATCCACTATTTATAATTTATTTTCTATTTTTAAAATGGATAAAATAGGTCCACATTTATCATTATCAATCCAGAAATGTAAATATTATGATTTTAGAACCGGATATGGATGTGTTGGTTGAAGGATATTATAGATTTCATCATGGGTCCTCCTCTAAACACCACATATGTTAGTACATTGATTAAATATGATTGCACTATTATTTGGTGGAATCATCACTAAACCCTAATAAAAATCAATAAAGAGATCAGTATCTAAAAGGGAATCCAATAATAGTAGAAAAATATAATAAATCACCCTAATATTTTTTGGAACACATTCAGATCATCCATTATCAAGGGGTATCAAAGGAAAGATATGGTTGGGGAAAATCATCCTATAAATTCCTTCTCATGAGTCTCATCTCCCATTAAATAATTAATCATTGAACCTATAAAAATATGACAGTTCCCCTACTCAAAAATGATACCCAAATGCCATTTTTATAGTGAACATTGTGTTAAATCACTTAACTACTTAAGCATAGGGACCCTCCCTCAACCTTTCAGACTTCCATGATGTAAATAATTTCTTCCTGGTGTGAGTTATAGATAAGGTTACTTACCCATGGAAAGGTAAATTTCATGATTTAAATCCCTTCATTATAGCATGAATATCCATGTAAGGGTCCTCAAGCCCACGTAAGGGTTATTCATCATGTCAATGTCACTTATCGTTCCATGAACCACCTATTGCTGTAATTTTTCAACAGCCCAACCACCTAACCATTTTCAAACATCCACATAGAAACCAATACAACTAGTCAAGCCTCAAAACACATCCAAAAAAACAACATTTAGATCTTATAAATCTCTTCATTCCAATATGATTCCCAATACAAGAAACAAACCACTCACCAAACCAAAGTTCAAATATTCACCAAAAATATTGTAACATAAAAATCCAAAGGGCATTAAAAAATCCCCACTATAACACTTATCATACCTAAGAATACATATAAATTCTTTAACTAGATCCGTAAACCAACCATGGTCACCAATTCATTGATAAATCATCATTTTTTAGCTTTGAACACCAAACATGATTTAGCTACACAACACCAAATACCAAGAACACTATCTACCAAAAGTTAAGACACTTGATCACTACCAAAAGTGACATTAATATAAGGATAACTAAAACCATATAACCCAAAACACCATTACGTTCTCAAAATAACTCATCCTAAAGAATATAGGTCTCCTAACACAAATTATTCACATAAAAAGGCCAATTTCAATATATATAAATCCCATCCATATGAATGGCTTACCAATAACTCACTTATGACTGTCCAATGAACTACTGATTACATTATAAATATCTCCCCTAATGATATATCCACTTAACTATGTCCAAAATCACACTAAAACACCATTTAGTCCGTTCTGGATGACTTTTCTCTAAAACACTTGTTTCACTAATTGAAGAACCACCAAACTACCTAATCATGATTCCTTATCTCTCGATGGAATCCAATGATCCCCCAGTTTTCACATAGAATATCAAACCAATTACATAGTATACAAAAATGATCATATAATAACCAAACTCAACAGTCGTCATTATCTCACCCCCAATAACTATACACCTCCAATTTGAATCACACTCAAATCATGCCAACTCCTCCCCGAGTTCTATTCTAATGAATCGACTCTGCCTAAAATTTGATTCAAATTTAAAATATGTTATTACATAAGTAACTATAAATTAGAGGATCTTACCACACACTCTTTTACTGGTGTTAACTCAACCATCACCCAACTAGTATCATCTTCTCCATTACCCTTGCGGCATGCGAGTCATTTACTCGTGAACTCTATGATTCTCCCCAGCATATTATTATCATTATCATCACTCTATTTAAACAAAAAACCAATCTCTATGGTGAATGATCCATCCATTATAAAACATAATGTAGGAAATTTTTTTCACACTCATATTTAAGTCTTAACATTGAACACCAACCCTCAGTAGTGCACGACCCTCCATACGGATTCCCTAAAACCTCTCATTTATCTCCAACCCTAATAGGTCCACAATTAATCCTATAAATTAATTCATGTCAAAGGAAACACTAGGGTTAACCATAACAAAGTATCTTGATCCATTTTTTATGTCACCTCTTATTATCGATACATCACCAATTATCATCCATAACTCCAAGAAACCATTCCAATAATAATCTCACTTAACATTATAGTTGTTACACTACTTGGGATGACAAATAACTGAAACAACCATTGAGGAACCCATGCAAGGAATGTTCATTAAAATATAACCTACTTTAGCATTGTGTGTTCCTAATATTATCTAGACCTCACACACCAATACATTTACCCAAAAAAACTCATCAATTATAACTCTCTTCATTAGATAGATTGATCCAACAAGAACCATATCATAGGTTATTTTCATGATCTTACATGATCACAACAATTATCATGGCTTAAAAGTCCCATTTGATCTTATAAAAATCACAAACTATGGATCCCATGAGTTACATCCCATCTAACCTATTATCCCCCTCCTATCCCTCTAGCCATTCCCCACTACATGTCAACCCATCTAACATCCAAATGAATTTCCATCATTCCATGTATAATTACTCAATCACCTACCACGTAGGCACCATTTCAAAACTATGAGTGTCCTTCCATTCTCCCATCATGCTATAAAAAACCAATAAAACCCAATAGGTCTATGAAACCAACTAGTCCTACTCTTAAACCCTGGAATAGATATCAAAATAACACTAAGATCTTTTCATCTCAAATCCCAAGGAACATTTCATTACTTTCCTTACCTACCCAGTTAATTTAATTAGAGTTCCACCAAGAATCTTGTAACGTCCCGGATCTGGGTTCCCCTCAACGGGTGCCCCAAACCTGGTTGTTCACATGACCTCAAGCACATTTCCCCAAACTCTAGAGGCTGCCAACTAGCAGTAAGGGCCTATGTCTGATTATGGGGAAACTATGCCCTTATTTTTAAATGTGTAGCTCAGCGGAACATATAAACATACGAATGGTGGAATCATTAAACAATACAAAGATGAAAGACAATTTTACTAAAGAAAAAGATAACAAAAATTCATATATTTATATATATGATGATATAATATGACATGTTTCTAATAAAGAGTCAAAACATGATACACTGCAATAAAATACAATACAATACAAAGTACCAAGTACAACAAAGCAAACTAAAAGAGTGCAACATGACCTCAGTAGCATCACAAGCCTCTTCTCAATCCCATGATCTCCTACTCCTCTACAATAATCATGTACCTGTATAGGGAACCTTTCCCTTATCGACACATGCAGTAATATAACCTCTTTGGGCCCAAGACATGACCCAAACAGGGTGTGAGAAAAAAATCCGAGTAGGCAACCACCAAAGGCCCATGCCCAACTGTAAGTGAAAAAAATGTGCAACAACAGAGTGCAGTAATGTAAAGTAGTAAACTAAAAAGTACTCAAAAGTAAATATCCTATCAATTACATTACCATTTTAATAATCATTTATCAATTACTATCTTGTTCTTTAGCTTGGAAGGTACAACCTAAGAAATCAGCACAGTGAATATTCGAAGTAAACATTTCTCTCAGGATAAACAGTACCTTTTTTCTCAGGCTAATTAGAACCTTGCCCTTAGGCATACCAGATATTTCCCTCAGGAATAGAAGCTACTGCCCTCAGGCATAAGAAACGTTTCCATTAGGAAAATCAATACCTTTCCCTCAGGTGAATCACTACCTTGCCCTCAGGCGAATCAATACCTTTCCCTTAGGAGAATCAGTACCTTGCCCTCAGGTGAAACAAAACACTTCACTCAGCCAAAGAAAAACTCTTCCCTTAGGTTAAGAAAGTCACTAGGCTGATCCCAATGCATAAGAAATAAATAAATATGTTTTTTCTCAAGAAAACTCAAAACATGCTATCATTACGGAATACCCACGGGTATCCCGGCCAAACGGCTAAACAAGGGGAACGCACCCTCGGGGTGGCCCTGGATCAAGGAAACGATCCCAAACAACATTTTATACATGTTCATTAGATTATATATTCAATTATATAAATCATAATAGATAATTACTCATCCATACGACACCCCAAACATGGTTGCGTAGCACAACAGTACACAAAATCAACTCAACAGTTGGAAATAAACACAAGACCACCTACCTCGATCTCCTCTAATCGATATATGCGAATGATTCCTCCTGGAGCAACTGATAAAGACATAGATCTAGGATAAAAATTTATCCATTCAAACTCAAGTAACAACCCTTAGGGAAAGAATTGGATGGAGAGGTTCATAAAGGGAGAAGAAATCACCGGCGCGGTTCAAACAAGATAGACGACAAGGGAATCAGAGTCCTGGTGTGCGGTCATGAGCTCTTCCAAGTTCTAGAATTCTCTCTCGTGGATCTCATCAAGTAATAAGCATCCTCTACCGAAAGAGGAGTATACTTCCTGTTTTTAAAAAAAACATAACTACATGGCGAGTACTCTCAAGTACACAGCATGTACTTTCTTTTTAACTATTCACTGGCGGCAACTCTCCACTGCCTTACTGTTCATCTGCCGACTGATTACACATCCTGTAATACTAAGTTCATGGAATGTACTATCATTCCGTTGTCGGCTACTCCCACCACCTTACCGTTCACCTGCAGACTAATTACACAGTGTGTATATACTAAGTACACGGTGTGTAGTCCGTTTTTACACCCTTCATCACTGATAGGCCTATATGCCCTGTATAATCATCCCACACGCTCAAAGTACACGGTGTGTAAAAAAGTACACGGCGTGTACCCCTAAATTTAGGATTTCCCCTATTTTCCTTATTTTCTCAAAAACATTAAAGAATAAAAGGAAAAGAAAAAACTTGAACCTCAAGAATAAGAACCAGGTTCTTACAAACTTCCCCCCTTAAAGAAATTCATACCCAAATTTCCCTTCCAAGGGTGGTGAAGATAAATCTGAGAACAACACTGGCCAATAAGCTCATACGTTGGTCTCTCGTACCTAGGTTTCATCCTACACTTGGTCATGTTGCCATAACACCCGTACGAGAGGAACTAAATGGCCTCATAGAACCTTCGTGCTCCTATCAAAAATACAAATCAGATGCTTCTCAAAGGATGCATTGACCTGCAATTCAACCTTCTTGGGCTGAAAAACGTGAGACGAGTCTGAGTTATAATGGTGCAACTAAGATACATGGAAGATGTCGTGCATGACCTGGAACCTCTGTGGTAACTACAACTGATTGGAAACTGGACCGACTCACTCCAGAATCTCCAACAGTCCCAAATACCTTGGTGAAAGATTATCCTGCCTCATGATCCTCTTGTGTCCCAACCTCGATAGAGCACGCAAGAAAAATTGATCCCCTACCACGAACTCCAAGGTTCTAATATGGTGATCAGCATAAGATTTCTGATGAGTTTGTATAGTAGCCATTCTCTTCTGAATCAACTGGACATGCTCTGAAGTCTCCTACACAAGAGAAGGTCCCAATAAAGCTGCCTCACCTATCTCTAATCAGCCAAGGGTGATCGTAATGGCCTACTATATTAAGCCTCATAATGTTCCATTTCAATAGTTACCTAAAAATTATTATTATAGGAAAACTCGACCAGGGGTTTGTGCTTCTCCCAAGATCCCCCAAAGTCCAGGATGCATGCACGCAACACATCCTCTAGCACCTGTATCATACGATGTGACTAGCCATTGGTCTGAGGGTGGTAATATGTGCTCAGAAGAACCTGTATACCCAGTGGCCTCAAGAAAACTCTGCTAGAAATTAGATGTAAAACGAGATTTTGTATCTGAAACAATAGAATGAGGGACCCCATGAAGATGTACTACCTCTTGGATATACAAATTTCTGATCTCGTCAGCACTGAAGGTCTCCCTGATTGGAAAAAAGTGAGCTACCTTCGTAAGTCTGTCCACAACATCCCACTTGGCATCATTGCCTTGAGGTGACCTCAACAACCCGGTCACGAAGTCCATCGTGACATCATCCCATTTCCACTTTGGAATGGGTAATTGATGTAACAGTCTAGCTGGCCTCTAATGCTATACCTTCACCTGCTGAGAGGTGGAACATCTCGTAACAAAACCAGCTACATCTCTTTTAATACCCGGCCACCAATACTGACGTCTCAAGTCATGGTACATTTGGGTAACTCCATGATGCACTACCAAAGCTGAAGCATGAAATTATCGCATCAAATCTTTGTGTATATCACCTAGAACCCACACTCATCCATGTATACAGATCACCTCATCATAGCCTATTGTCCAACCAGAAGTAGGGTCCCCACTTCCCACTGCCTCCCATAGAACTATTCCTTCTGACTCTGATAGATATATCATCCTCACTCTATCCAAGAGGGAATAAGTCATAGCTAAGGATGAAAGATAATTTGGACCCTGACTATTGTGCACCTCCAAATGCATCTCATAGAACAAGGCCATAAGCTTCCACTCACTACTGGCCTCATGCACTGCCTGTATATGAGCCCTCCAACTCAGTGCATCAGCTACTACATTACCCTTAACAGGTTTATAGGCAAGCTCAATGTCGAAGGGATGAAGGTATTAAAACCACCTTCACTGTATATAATTCAAGTTGTGATGGTTAAATATGTATTTAAGACTTTTGTGGTCCTTAAACACCAAAAATTCTCTCCCAAGAGATAATGTCTCTAACATCGTAACACATGAATAGCTGCAGCCAACTCGAGATCATGCATCGGGTAATTCCTCTTATATGGCATCAACTGCTGAGACCCTTACACAACTACTCATTCACCCTAAATCAATACTTCTCCCAACCCAATACTTGATTCATCACAGTAAACTGTATATATCCTCCCTTGCACAAGAATTATTAGGACTGGTGCTGATATCAACCTTCCATTTGGCTCCTGAAAGGCTGCCTCACAAGCTTCTTACAAATGAACATCATACCCTTATTAGTCAAACCCATAAACGAGGCTTCTAAGCAGGATAAGTCTTATCTAAAGCGCTTTTAGTAACCAGCCATCCCCATGAAACTATTTATCTCAAACATGTTCTTAGGTTTGTTTTAGGAAACTACTACTCTCACATTCTCTAGGTCTACTGCAACTCTTTCCTCTGAGATAATATGACCCAGGAAATAGATCTGGTCTATCCAAAAGTGGCACTTTGGCATCATAGAATATAGATGATGATCTCTCATTGTACTAAATATGATCCCAAGATGGGTGGAATTGTCATGTCGAGTGTGAGAGTACACCAAGATATCATCCACGAAGACTACCATGAATTAATCCAGATATAGGTGGAACACATGATTCATTAGAACCATTAAAACTGATGGCGCATTTGTGAGTCCAAACGGCATGGACAAGTACTCGTATAAACCATATCTACTCCAAAAAGCTGTAAGCGGTATGTCTGATGGTCTAACACGCAACTGATGATATACAGACCTCAAGTCTGTCTTCAAGAACACTCGTGCTCCTTGAAGTTGATCAAAAATACCATCAATCCTCGGTAAGGGATATCGATTTTTAACCGTAAATAGGTTCAACTTCTGATAATCTACACAATGTATGGGGGTACCATCCTCCTTCTTCGCAAACAGACAGGTAAACCCCAAGGAAAAGTACTGGGTCGGATGAATCCCTTTTCTTGCAACTCCTCTAACTATTTCATGAGCTCCTACAATTCTGGCATAGCCATCCTATAAGGAGGAATGGATACCGGTGCCGCTCCTAGCACAAGATCAATAAAGGATTCCACCTCTCGCTTGAAAGGTAGACCTAAAAATTCATCCAAAAAACATCCCATAAATGATCAACCACTAGTGGAATATCCTTCTTGACAAGTATCCTGATCATCCAGATATAAACTCGCAATCGGGGCTATCACACCCCCTCACCCAAGATGCTCAGGTCAAACTTGGCTCGCCTGGACATCTCATTTTCCCTTGTATAGAAACTATATGCCCTCTGGTGACGTGAAACTCACCTTGTGATGATAACAATCTACAATGGCTCGAAAGGGTACCAACTAGTCCATCTCAAGAATGACATCATAGGCTATCATATATAAAACATAGAGGTACCATATAAAGTGACTCCCACCAACCTCTAGGGGGCACTCCTTGCACTGACGCACACCTACCGTTATAATTCCCAACAGAGTGTCTAGATTAATGATATCAGAAGAAGAAGAAACACAGAGCCAAAGTCTCTCACCAACAAGCACAAATATAAAGATATGTGTAGAACCAGAATCAAAAAGTACAAAAGATAAAATAGAAGTATCATGAATAGTACCCTTGACTATCGAAGGTCTAGGATCCTACTTCTGTTGGGTCTGTTGCACTGCATATGCCTGCCTAGTGCTGTAGCCCAATGACACAGCCTGGATACCCTGAGCTGACCTACCCTGCTATCTCTGAGATCTTGGTTTCTGGATACAGCGGCCACGACCACCACCTCAGCCTGAAGGCCCTAATGTATTCTAATTTTCTGACTGGTAATAAGCTTCTGGACCAACTCCCATATGCGAAGTCTACACAGAACCCCTATCACTAGTCACCGGTGAAAACACCCTACAAAAACGATGGTGATGGCCCACCTTTCTGCAATATCAGCACCCCACTTGGTCACGTGGACATTGAGGTCTCTTATTCCCCTCTTTAACACAATGGTAGCACACTACCGGTCCACCTGAATAATTCTTCTCGCTAATACTACCACCGTGAGATAAATCTGTTCTCCTCTTCCTCTTATAGGTAGATATAGTACCAGCAACTGGTGCTGAACCGCCTTGGCCTGCACCACTAACTTCCCACAGGTTCCACTCAGAAATCAATGCCTGGTTCATAATAGAATGCACTATAGGCAACTTGAAAACATCCACCAGTGCTCATATGTCATATCTAATACCATCCTCAAAGTATTTAGACCTCAACACCTCATCACCCACCAGAACAGGTGAAAAATGATGTAGCTTGTTGAAGTGGGAGGAATAATCCATCACTGACATGGGGCCTTGCTGCATATTCTTGAACTCTCGAGCTCGATAATCCCTTAGCATCTTTAGAAAGAAAAATTCATATAAGACTACCTGAAAATCTTCCCTCGCCATGTATTTTTGATGATCGGTCTGGTGGTAACATCACACCATCTCTTGGGGGAATCACACAACATATAAGTTTCATGCCTGACCCTCCTCTCTGGGAGAGTCTCAAGGTTCTCGAAGATAGTCTGTAATGAATCCATCCATGACTCTGTAGCCTATGTTCTGACATCCTATGAAAACATAGGTGGATTCTGCAGCTAGAATATACATGTTAGCTCTTCCATAGATGTGGCAACGTATAGTGCTCCCTAGAAGGTAGGCAAGAACCATATGAAACCCTCACGGAACTGCGCATCCACTCCAGCATTCGGTATAATGGTTGGTTCCATATCTGGCTATGCTAGAGGATCGACTGGTAGCCTATGGCCTACCATCTCTGGAGTATAATCGTTTCCGCTCTCTTAGAGAAAAACCGATGGTCGTCTCGGTGGCATGACTCTAAAAGGTCGAATATACACCTTACTTTAAGATCATCTAGGTATAAGAAATTGAAATGTAAGAAGGTAACAGGGAAAAGAAAACATTCAATTTTTACTAAAAAGAAGACTACACGGCATGTATAATAATGACATGGTGTGTTCCCTCAAGTCTTTCACATGGGCGTGTACTTCTGCCAGAACTGGTCGTGTAACACCCCAAACACATGGCGTTTTGTCTACACACATGGAATGTACTTGTATTTTATTCCCCATCTCGATTCCTTCAACACAGCTAAGCCCCACGAGACCTTTTGAACAAGACCACATGGCATGTATATTGTATACATGGCATGTACCCTTAATCCCTTACATGGTCGTGGTCTGATGCTGGCCTGGGCATGTCTCAACCCTAAGTACACAGTGTGTTACACCTGCACAAAGTGGGTACACCACTCCATCTCCCCAGCCACATGGTCTCTCACCATTCAAGACTAAGTGGCATGTCCCACATGTACACGGTATGTCCTAAATGAGTTTTGAGGACCTTTGTTGTTCGAAACATAGCTGGATACACAGCTCAAACTACATGGCATGTTCCAGATAGACATGGTGTGTACTAGAAAGGATAACACCATCCCGTGTGGTTAGTTACATGACCAGGTTCCCATATTAAACTACATGGTGTGTTCGGCATGGACACGGTGTGTTTAAGAGAATATTTCTCCGTCCAAGTTGATAGTTACATGGGCAGACACGGGGTCAACACGATATGGCGTGTATGACTAGTACATGGAAAGCTCCCTCTAGAGTTTTCTCATCCTGTGTTTCTGCCTACACGACCTATGACATGGTTAGAAACTACACGACATGTACATAGGGTACACAGAGTGTACTTAAAAAAATTTCATTTCTTCCCAAACAGAAGTGTACATGGCATGTAGTCAAAACTACACGGCGTGTATTCTGGGTTTCCGAATAGTCCACCTCAAAAACTACTATGGCACCCCTTTTTCATTTAATTTCATGTGTCAGTATGCCAAATTTCGATCCGTGGGAGCCCATACTCCCCGCGAATCAATGTTTAACACCTGACCTTTCACTTTATTGTACAAAACACAACAAATGCTAGATCATGATCCACTAAATTCTGGTCCAAGAGATCCCATACTTCCCAGGAACCAATGTTTAGCATCCATAAACCCAACCATAACTTATACCAATACCCTATAAATAGTAGATGTATCTATCAAGGTATCGATCACAACATCATGCATTTTCTAGCATATCATCTATCACAACAACATGTAATTTCTAATGCACCTAAATGGAATGGAAACTATTCATGGAATGTGGTTCTAAAATGTGCCTAAATGATGCATTAGATAGAATACACTCATCTCATTGGGTAGCAACTAAATAGAACCCAATATAAAAATATAAACAGCACACCACAAGTGTGTCACACAACGGTAAAAATCAGATCAACTGTAAAGTGGAAAATCAGATAAATCACAATTAAACGAGTTAGATTGGATATTCCCTATACATGGGTTAGCTAATCTTGGGCACAACATATTACAAAAGACCAATTTCGTCCTATCCTTGACTATAGGATCCAATCAGTAAGTCAAAGAAAAGAAATTCCTATGATGCCACTTTGTAACATCCTGGATCCAGGTGCCACTCAATGGGTGCCCCAAACCCGATTGGTCACTTGTCCTCAAGCACATTTCCCAAAATGTCAGGGGCTGCTGACTAGTAGCAAGGGCATAGGTATGATAGTGGGGAAACTATTCCCTCATTTGTTAAAGTACAGCATAGAAGAACATATAAACATACGAATGGAAGAAGTAGTAAACAATAAAAAGCTGAAGGACAACTGTACTGAAGAAAAATATAACCAACAGTCATATATATATATGATGATGAAATATGACATATTTCTATGAAATCAGTCAATACAGGATACACTGCAATCAAATAAAATACAGTACAAAGTACCAAGTACATCAAAGAAAACTAAAATAGTGCAACAGGAACTCAGCAGCAATGCAAGCCTAAGCTCAGTCTCATTCTCTTCTACTCCTCTACAACAATCATGTACCAGTATAGGGACCCTTTCTCTTATCAAAACCTATAAAAATATAATCTATTTGGGCCCAAGACAAGGCCCAAACAAGGTGTGAGAAATAAATCCCAGTAGGCAACGACCAAAGGCCCATACCCAAGTGTTAGTGAAAAAAATGTGCAACAACAGTGTGCAGTAATGTAAAGCAATAAACTAGAAAGTACTCAAAAGTAACTATCCTATCAATTACATTACCATTTTAATAATCAACTAAAAATTCCAAGCTTGCGCTTTAGCTTGGCATTTATAACATATGAAATCACCACAGTGAATATTAAATGTAAACATGGCCCTCAGGAGAAACAGTACCCTGCCCTTAGGCTAATTAGAAACTTCCCTTTAGGCGTACTAGATATTACCCTCATGAATAAAAGCTACTACCCTTAGGAATAAGAAATGTTTCCCTCATTAGAATCAATACCTTACCCTCAGGTTAATCAATACCTTTCCCTCAGGAGAATCAATACCTTTCCCACAGGCGAATCAGTACCTTGCCCTCAGGTGAAACAAAACACTGCCCTCGGGCTACGAAAAACACTTCCATCAGACTAAGAAAGTAACTAGGCCGAGCCCAACACATAAGAAAGTAATAAATATGATTCCTCTCAATAAAACTCAAACCATGATATCATTACGGCATACCCACTGGTATCCTAGCTAAACAGCTAATCAAGGGGAACTCACCCTCGGGGTGGCCCTGGATCAAGGCAGCGATCCAAAGCATCATTTTATACATTTTCATTAGATTATATATAAAATTATAGATATCTTAACAGCTAAGGAATCAGCCATACAACACCCCAAACATGGGTGCATAGCACAATAGTACACAAAATCAACTCAACAATTGGAAATAAACACCAGACCACCTACCTCGATCTCCTCTTATCGATATACGTGATCGACCCCTCCCGAAACAACCGAGAAGGATGTAGATATGGGATAAAAATTTATCTGTTCAAACTCAAATAACCCCCCTTAGGGAAATAATTGGAGGGAGTGTTTCAAGAAGAGAGAATAAATCACCTGCACAGTTCAAATGAGATAGACGACGAGGGAATTAGAGTCCCAGTGTTCGTTCGGATGCTCTACCAAGTTCTGGGCTTATCTCTTGTGGATCTCATTGAGTCCTAAGCTTCATATGCCAAAAGAGGAGGCTAATACTTATTTTTTTAAAAATTAACATAACTACATGGTGTGTACTCTCAACTAAATGGCGCATACTTTCTTTTTAACTATTCACTGGTGGAAAATCTCCAGCGTCTTACTATTTACCAGCCCACTGATTACATGGTGTGTAATACTAAGTACATTGTGTTTACTATCATTCTGTTGTTGGATACTCCCACCGCCTTACTGTTCACCTTCTGATTGATTATGTGGTGTGTATATACTAAGTACACCATGTGTAGTTGGTTTTTACGCCCTTCATCACCGACAGGCATACACGCCTTGTATACTCATCCCACACGACCAAAGTACACAGTGTGTAGAAATGTACATGATGTTTAGCCTTAAATTTAGGATTTTTCCCCCATTTTCCTTATTTTCTCAAAAACATTAATGTAAAAGGAAAAGAAAAAACTTGTAACTCAAGAATAAGAACCAGGTTATTACAAATCTATATAGGAAAACTCTATATAGGTTTTTATTGAATATTTTATTCACCAAGACAATATCCCAATGAACAACTATGGTCTATAATTATTATGTAAACCTGTGGTTGTCCTTGTATTTCCTCTAAATGATATCATTCCCCCCTCGAGTCATTGAATGGGTATAAAGGTCCTCACTAATCTACTATGGGTATCTATAAATCCGTTCATGAATGGGATATATTCCCATCATTAGAAAACATGATATTTAAGATACACATGAATTTAAAACCTAAAATATTACCAATTACTTAGTTGACTATAATTACTCCATCTAATTATATAGGAAATAGTCCTAATAACTATTGTTCAAACATTATAAAACTAAACCTTTCTACAAAAAACAGCATAAAATTACAAAGATGTTATATAAATCCAATTTATATACCATGATACCTAAACATGGGTATATTTTAAATGGGCCAAGAGTTAAAACCCATAAATCATAAATTAGAAAACCATGTCTGTCACCCAAGTAGAAATCACAAGAATGTTACATCAAATACCTTTACCGATAATCACATTTTCTGGTAACCAGTACATTCTATCAAAAATAGTTTTCTTGATGCAATAGTTTTATATCTATCATGAGCTCTAAAACATTCATAGGAACCCAAATATTATATATCAAAAGAGTAAGTCAAAATAATGATCTGATATCATTTTTAGATTCCTCATTCTAGAACCACCATCTAAACTAGAGTTTCACGTGAACTTAAGCACACCACCTTATATTTTAGAGGGTAAAAACTATTTGCGAGGGTTGAATCCAATCAATGGGGAGACAATTCTCTTAAATTAGAGTAAAAAAATCATAAAAAAATTGAGCATCATGCACATCCATAACAATAAATGTATAAAGAATAATCAAAGAAATAATAATGTTATTGATACTCTCATACAAACAAACATCTAATCTCCCATAGTGTTGATAACATATAAAAGAAAATAAAATTACAATACGAACATCAGCCCAACTTCAATCCCTAGGACCCAACACACCATCTCAATAATACTTTTCGAGCTACCCTAGACTAATATTGGGCCCCTCAAACCCACACACATGAGTACGGAGCTGAAAAAAATTTCATTAAACACTTTATTTGATCAAAAGAGAGATAACCAAGTGTAGAAATATCATAATTTCTTTATTTTAAACATTAAATCAAAAAAAAACACTAGCCTTAGAATGGATGGTTTAGTGTCTTTGGGGATCAACTACTTAAGAAACATATTTATGAATACTTTTGGACATTTATAGAAAACTAAAACACATTATGCTCCCTTCTGTGATTCATATATGGTATAGTTACCTTTAGAACATGGGGAAGGGAAACATAAGAAAGTTGTGTGATAAAACTCTTAATAAGGGAAAAAATTTCAAATTATCATCAAGGGTTAGATCATACAAATATTAGAAAACAAGATAATAGGTTAAATATATAATTAAAAATAATATAGAGTAATGATATTTACCCATAAGTCATTATGGAATGACATGTATACTCATAAAAGAAAATTCATACCATGGTGAAGACTGTGGAGTTATGAGATAATAAATCTGATCCATGTAAAATAGTCATAGGCACATGGAATAGAAATTTAACATGTACATGAAACATAATATACAAAGAAACTCATTACAATAATATACACAGTGTATCATCACCTTTATTAGAGACTACTCTTACTAATTCCTTCATAATTCACTACGCACACTCCCAATTCATTGTAAAACATAATTTCACCCATATATACATTTATCATTTGATATAAACTTCCATGTAATGCATTGGAATGATATATATGACCCCACTCATCCATCACTATTACATATGAGTGCCACATGAAATTAACTATTCATCCTCGTATAAAGAACCCATGGAAGGAAAATGAATTTCATATTCTTTTCAAGTGAAATTTCATAATTAAATCATTCATAATTATATAAATAACATGATAAACCCATGGAAAATAATTCGGTGTCCAAATATATTCAGTAACATTCTCAGTAAAAATCATTCAATTAAGAAGATAAAGTATGTGGTTTGTACAAATTATAAATAAAAGATATATTGTTTAGTTAAAAATCTCCATAATAAATCAATATATGGAATCTAGGTGAACACCCTTCAATAAAAAGGACATAATAAAGAGTGTTAACAATAAAATCAATAGATGAAAAATCATATCTATACATAGTGGATGCCTAGGTAATCCAAAAGAATTATTTTATTTCCATGATTTTAATCCCTCAAAATTGTATAAGAGAATTTACATGGTATTATATGAAAATTAATTTCTATGGAAACAAATAATTTTGAGGTAAAGTGGAATATGAAAGTGATATCATAAAATAGTTTTTTTGAACGAAAATAAATTATATTCTTGTAAAAGAAGTTACAAGTCATTTTCAAAATGGTGAAGTGAAAACATTGTAAAAATAATAATAATAAAAATAAAACTAAATAATTGGTCCTTGAAAATACTTAATGGTTATTTCAATGAAATATCAAGAGGAAGATAAAACACATGATCATGGAAGGAAAACTATTTAAATAATTTAAAATATATTTATTAAAACCAAAATCATAAAAAGAGATAACAAATTATTTTGAAGAGTTGAAATGTGGTATTTTAAGGTCACATGAAATAAAAAAAATTAGGTTTCAAAATATAATGTAGAAAATTATATAAATGTAGAAAATGTGGATAAGGAGGATAAACTATTGTTAAAGAAGATGATAATTATTCTTAAAAATTATATATTTTTTTATAAATAAATTTATCATGATAAAATAATTATTTTTATAAGTAATTTTCCCCTTAATAAGAATATAGAGTGACATGAAATAAAATATTAGTGTTAAAGAATACTAGAATAAAATAAATAATATCATGAAGAGGCTTTATAACTCAGAAAGTAAATTTGATTTATCAAAATCATTGGTGGATTTACTAACATAAGAATCAAAAGAACATGAATGGAAGATCAGGAAATGGATATTAAAATATAATGAAATTGAGTAATTTTAACATACGTGAACTATGTATAGTAGTGAATACAATATATAAAATAAAACATGGTGAGAAATATCAAAGATGACTCATGGATATTAAAATTCAGGTAAAGATACCATTAAATCATTGTTATCAATTAGAACATGAAATTGAATTTTTAATCCCTTATATTGTATGAAGAGTTATTATAAATTATATCCATGTAAAATATATACATCATAAAAATTATATATGTTGTGAATACTAATTATATCTTAATAAAGAAAAAATGAGATTCAAAAACCCTTACATTAATTTTTTAATTCCATGAAAACAGCTTAACCTCCAGTATAACAAAAATAATATTTTAATCACCTATTATAGTACCTTATTCTTACCTATAACATTTTATAAACATAATTTATTATTAGTTTTTACAAATATATTAGTTAGTTTTATTTTATTTTTTTCATCAGATGTTATTATAATCGATTGTTTTTTATTAGTAGTTTTATAATGGTGGAGTTGATTCTTGTTTATAGATTCCATGTTAAGAATTATGATATCAAAATAGGTATTTTAATAAATGTTTTATAATGAATTATAATGTTTTAATTTCAGTGCATAAGATTTTTATTTATGATTCATGATGATGAATTTGGTGATGATCTTGTTTGAATGATTTTTTTGATAAAAAGGTGATAATATAATAAAAGATTAAATATTAATATAACCTTTATTTAACAATAAAAAAATCATGATGTCTAATAATTCAATTAGTAATATTTCCATGTTCATTCATGTTGTTAATTTATATTATTGTTCAAGAAGGTATTTTAACTGCCCCAAACAGGAATTATTACTCTATGGGTTATTATAGTGAAGAAGCTAATTTTGATAGAGTAGTATCTTCATTAGAAAATCATAATTACATTATTTAAATGTTCATACTTTTTTCAATAAAAAATTGATATTTTTATTTATGATAAAATAGTCTACAAAAAACAAAATGGGCTGCTTCAAGAAGGTGGTTGTCCACACGTACGTTTGGGAAACACATTCATTTACATTGAATGTGAGACATATAGGGAATGTATTATAGTTTTATAATATTAATAATTTTATAAATATCATATTTATTTACTAAATTCCTCTTTTGATCTCACTATGTATAGTTGTTATCAAAAAAGGACTACATCTCTTATTAAGGATGAAGTCTTCCCCTAACACAAGTGAATTTTTTTTAAATAGTTGAGAGGAAGGTAAAAAATGGATATTCTGTTATTATAATAACATTTTAGAATATTAATAATACTAATGATTTCTTATTATAATTTTTAGATTATTTTTTATGTTTTAGTAAATTAAAATAATGGAAAATAAATGAAAAAAAAGTAATTGAGAATGTTACCTTACTCCTTGGAAGATATCCATTGTAAAATAGATTAATTCTTAAAGAGGTGATCTTTTTACAAGACACCTAACCCAAATAAGTGGATATGATTGTTATAGGGTTAATTAGAAATATATTTGACTAATCCAAGAATCTTTGTTTGTGAAGATATGTGTGGTGATTATGGATTCTTTTATATTGGAGAGGAGTGTAGTTCATATAATATATATAAGGTAAATTCGCTATTCAAAGTTAAAATGGATCCAATAATAGTGAATAATTGAGTAGGCGAGGGTAATTTTTATCAAAACTCGATAAAATATTTTAAGACCTTTTTTTAACATTTTTATATATTTAATACTTAGATTTATCACTTTTACCATTTTGGTTTTTTTCATTGTAACTAATTTTTACCAAATTAGTTTAATTTATATAAATAAGAACATAATGGGAATTATTACATAATTTAGAACTATTTATTAAAAATATGTTATTTATTTTTTCAAATAAAATTTATATTTGTATGGAAAATTAATTTTAACGTCAATGCATGTAATTTGTAAAAAAGAACTTTTTTAAAAGGTGTATTTTTAATTTTAAACATAATGATTAGGATAAAATGCTCATTGTTGTTCTTTAATATTTCATTAATAAGTTTATATTTTAAAAATATTATTTATATGGATTAAAAATAATTTCAAAATAGAATTATACCTTATGATCTCATCATTAAAGTACAATATGAAAAACATTTTTTTATTAGAATCAAATATTAATTTCATTTCAAGACATTAAACATGTGTTTTATAAATTAGACGTAATGTTTTTTAATAAATAATCACTCCACGAATATATTTTTTATCATGAATTTTTTATAATTTTTTAAGATGTAATTAATTTTTGATATAGTCATAGACGATGAAGTATTTGTAAAAAATATATTTTTCACTCTTCACTGAAGAATTAACTATCATAGAAAACCCCAAAAATTATTCATAAGATAATTTTGATATGATGAATAAAAAAATAATTCACATTTCATCAAATTAAAATTTTATGAATTATAAATTTATCTGTTAAATGAAAATAAATAACATAAATAAAAATTATTTGTATAGAAAAATAAACATTCAAACTTTAAATATTTTTAATCTTATTACATATCGTTTTTTAGTTAAATTATTACTATTATATTCATTTTAAATATTAATTAGTATCATTATTATGTTTTAAAATTGATCAATTTAATTTAATAGGATAAATACACATGACATTACATAATATATATTGTTGAAAAATGTATATTTTTAACATGTTTCACTAATCATTTGAGATTACTATTGTGTGTGTAGAAATATATTCAATATAATATTTAATAAAAGTAAATAATATTCGAAAATATTTGATCATTACAGTCTCCCCCCCAATATATGGTTTTATCAAAATTTTAATTATAATCTACTAATAAAAACATCAAAGGGTATCTAGAATGGAGACATAAATCAAGGAACAATTTATATAAAGTGACATAAAACATACAAATATAGGAAATTCATATTTTTCTTTCTATTTGGATTATCCGTAACATTTAGATTTTTTCCTACCATTTGACCCAAGAGTCTTTCATTATTAGATATCAAGACCCATATTGTATAATTTTCATATAAAGGGTGTTCATAATAATCCTTGTATTAATAGAATACCATATGTTGATATGAAATTTGAATTCATTATTCCAAATAATTTTTCCTATAAGTAGAGACAATAAATAAATTTCCAAAATAATGATTAATCCACCTAAAGGAAGGATAATTAAAACTTTACAAGTCCCATTCCCATAAAATTTATCTTCTTATAGAAAACAAAAACAAATTTTATTCAATAAAAAATCATTGGGGTGGTGATTTAATTCTCTTAAAAACTTCCAAGATAAATGAGAACATTATCTAATAAATAATCTTCAAATACATGGTGAATTATAATCATTCATAAAGTATCACGTTCAACTTGAATTTTTGTTTTTACATAACCATTCCATTGTTCCATTTCTCTATGAGGTTATTGATACCATAATCCTTGTCGGACCTTGTTTTGGGGAATCAATTTTAATATTTTGAAAACTCTTTGTATTTGAATCATTTAGGTGTATATGTTGTATTAGTGGGGACTCTAATATATTCCATGATATTATTCAACCATTTCAACACTCTTTTGTAGTTAGGATCTTGATTTCAAATCATTCCTCACTTGAATCATTTTATTACTCCATAAAGACATTACCTTGGGTAATTTTTATAAAATTTTTGACATGGAGGAAATTGAATCTTCATTCCTTTTCCATACTGATCAATTGGGATCTGAAATACCACAGCCTTCTCTTATTTGTGGAATTCAATAGTTAAGAAAGACTCAAGATGTTAATCATAACTTTATATTTTTTGGTGAGCATAACCATAAAATTTTCAACTCCAGATTCATTCCTATTTTCATTCTCATTAGGACCATCATCACATTGTCATTTCTAATCAATTTTAACATGGTTTTTGATTGATCTTAACATTACATTAATAAAGTAATTTAAATATAACAATAATTGTTTTGATATAATTATAAAAATGAAATCTACTAACTTTAAATGAATAAATAATAAATGAAATACGTACCATAACTTATAAATTTATAGGTGTTAGTAGAGGTTATCCATTTATTATCTCCAATTAGGTACTTTAACCATCCCATAATAATGTTGTCAAATCCATAATAATGGTTTTTAAAGAGAATGTGATTAACCAAAGTATATCCCCCATGAGTGTATAGCTAGACGAGTTGTCTTTGGCCTTCTCATTGTACCATGTGAAGTTTGAGTTGATACTCAACTACCTTTTTTAGGGAGATTACCCCTAGGTCTGTCTATGTCACAACTGTATCCACCTGATAATATAAAAATAGGATATAGTTTCTAAGAAAACTACATACTAAAAAATAATAAAAAATCATGAATGTTATCATATACTCATACTTATCCCATGGAATTTCACAAAATTATACTATTATAAATCCATAAAAATAAATAAAATATTCCTATAAAATAACTAAACCTTTCTACAATACCAACTAAGGTTCCCCCAATACTCATTACTAATTACGGTGATAAATATACTTTCAATAAACCCAGAATTTTATACAAAATGAGATGAACCAAACTGAAAATGTATTTATTTTACATCATTTCCATTAGATAGAAATTACATATCTTAAATAAACATACCATCTGAAGAATATAAGGTTTAGTGTCTTTGAGTATCATCTATATAATCAAACTATTTGATGATAATTTTGAACATTTTTCTATTATTGAGTGGTAATAAACTCTCTTCTAAACATTTCTTGAGTTATACTCATCTACATAACTTTTGGAGTTAAATCATAAGAATGGGGTGATATAAAATGAACAACAAAAGAAAAATTATCAACATATCAATAATTCTTAGAACATAAAAATATGAGAAAACATAATTAGGTTAGAAATATATTATTATAAATAATATGGAACAATAACAATAGAATATAAGTCCTGATAAATGAACATGTAATCTCCAATGAATAGAAATTTACCATAGAAATTGAGTTTGGAATCTGGAGATAATAATCTTTATCCATGGATCATAATAACAGACCTATATAATTGAAATATAAAATTCACATAAAACATATAATAATAAATTACATTGTAATAAAAATAAGAACAAGTTATCATAACCATTGTGAGTCACTACTCTCACTCAGGACTTTATGAGTCTCTACGCGCACCTATGTGTGGTAGATAAACATAATTTCTCCTTCATATACATGTCTCATGAGATATAAACTTCAAAAAAATTTATTGAAGTGAAATATAGGACCCCACCTATAAAATATCCCCAAAAATGAGTGCCACCTAAAATCAATCATTCATAATAACATAAATACTTATCGAATGAAAATGGTTTTCATATAATTTTCAAATGAAATTAAATAAAGATGTTATTCATAATTCCACAAGTAATAGGATATACCCATGAAAAATAAATGTTTAGCCAAATATATTCTTTAAAAAAGGTAAATACAATTCAATTAAGACTATTTCGTATATGGTATTTACATAGTATAGAAAACATTTATATGGTTTAATTAATAATATCCCTAATAAATAAATTATTGGAATCTATATGAACTCACTTAATTAAATTTAAGGAAATATATTGTGTTCACTGTGTAAAGTCATTCGTAGTAAAATAGTATTTATACACTATGTATGATTAGGGATGACAAAAGAAGTGATGGATTTCACTAAGATTAATTACAAATAATAGTATAAGATAATTTAAAGGGTAACCCATGAAGACTAAATTCCAATATAAATATGAAAATAGAATCGACATCATAACAATTTTTTTAGAAAACATATTTTCAACGTCTTAATAGAATAAATTATAGGTAGTTTTTTTAACATAGTGATGTGAAAACATTGAAAACCCAATTATTTTAAAAATAAATATAAATAATGAATCCATGGAAATACATAAAGTTTATTTAAAATAAATGTGTATTGGAAGATAAAATAAATAATCCTTTAAGGAAAACCATTTGAATAATATAAAATATCCTTATTGAAATCAAGATTGTAAAAATGGAATACTAATATTCCTCTTAAAAAAGTGGGAATAAGAAACTGAAGGTTGCATTAGAAAAAACATGATTGGATTACAAAAAATAAAGGATAATGAAGCACGACTAATTGTAGCCTATCGACAGTTCAAGATTCTTGTGATTTACTAATGTGTACAATAAAACTCAGGTTAAATCTTCAAAGATGTTACTTTTATATCGTTGATTGATTTTGTGATTTTTCTTTTTAATGGGGGGTTTTTTTAGATAATAATTAAATAGATTAATGGATGATGTTTTATTTGTTTAAAAATTTTATAAATATTGGGGTGAGTTCATTTTTTTAGAGTTATGCTTGTGATATCCTTGAGATTTTCTTTAAATTTAATTAAATTAACACCCACTTCACAAGATGACTTTGGTCATAATTACCATGTGTTAAGTCCTTAATCCAAGAATTAACTTAACAAAGGTTGTAATCATAATCAATAATTGTTTATGGTAGTGTATTTTTTGTTCCAATAATCCATTAAGTCTATATGTTAAACAATAAATTCCATTAATCCATGATATTTTATGTCCAAAATGCACAATGTTAACCTAAAGAATATTCATCGAGAGAGATATCTCAATCACTTAATACCCCAAAATCATGACTCACCCAAATGGTAGATTTACTCCTCCATTTAGATGGTATTAATCTGGTTCATTTTTTTTAGGGTGATGAGTTAAAAATATAATAAAATGAAATGGTCAAGAAAGAGTAGTGCACCAAACACACACAAAAATGGTGATGGGAATTAAATAAATACAATAGATTTAATGAGTAAGAGGGAAAAGGGAAGGGTTTTTATACTTTATTTAAACTATTTCAAGACCATGAAAATTATTAATTTTATGGGGGTGAAAATAAGAGTTAATAAGAAGAAACTTTCATTAAAAATCTATTGAAATGAAATCAAACTTACACCATTATAATTGAAAAAAAATGAACATTAAATAAATGTATAGGGGAGGTATATCATTTTGAAACTAGATAAAATAAATTCCTCATAGGCCCTTGGAAAGTCTATAGTCATTCCAAACCTCCTCTTTGAGCACTGAAATTCCAATATTTTTTAGGAGAGTAGGGGAGTGTATTTATATCCCAAAGTGGTGGACTCTTTTCTTCCCAAATATACCCCTCCAATTGGATCCCTAATTTCATACTTCAGATATCCAAATATGAAGTTATCATCTTCAAAAAAGTTTTATATATTAATGTTTAAATTTTGTCTTCAAAATTTGGCATCCATTAGACTTAAGGACCCAGTTTTATGGTGGTTTGATTAAACGATTTTTATCTGTCCATTTAAATCAATACTTTTTCAACAACCTAAATGTGAATGGTTTATTGGGTAGGAAGATGACCTCCAATCCGAAATATTTATTCTAAATAGTTGGCCACCAATATCCGTGATATCACATTAAAACATATCAGATCAAATTGAAGTCTATATCATAAGGAAATTCAATAAATTTTTTCTTATTTTAATTCCCATCAAGAGTGGTGGGATGGACATCAAATAAACAATTAGGACCCATTTTTATGTTGGGAAATTAAATTATTATTTTTGATTCCTTTGGGTAATAACACACATGTGTTTGAGTCTCTTAGAATTTGGGTTTCTGGGTTAAATACAAAAATTCAAGCATCATGGATGATCTAGTTTTTACATAGATTCTTTGGGCCTTCTTTTGTGGATCATATGAACATTCAAATGGCCAAATGGGACAAATTTTCCTTCTAATGATATGTTAGAAACTAAATCAGAAACCCAATAAAATTTTAATTACAATATTTGGATCAGTAGGATGAGATTTATTATTGAAACATTATACTAACATGATTGGATGAATTCAAATAATGCTAAAAAATTAATATTTTGTATTAAAACATCGGTATTTCACACCCATTATGAATTTTTACATAAAAATTACTAATGGTAGTAGTCAAAATGTTATGTATAAATTAATAACATCAAATTACCGACACTTATTCTTATTAATTTACACATGTGAAAAAAATATAAAAATATAATAAAATAATTCTCAGCCATGAAAGTTTTTTAAAAAAAATCCTAATTCATGGGAGGTTGAGAATATTTTACTCATCCATATTGAATTCCGCCAAAAAATTACATAAATAAAATTCCAAAAACAATTCATTTTACGTGATCAAATTATAAATGGAAAGGGTACCCACTAAAAACATACTCCTCTCAAGTTGATTGATATTTATTTTTGGAGGTTCACTTATTCACGAACCAAAAGTGAAAATATTATAGTTTGAAAGAGATGTAGACTTTATTCCCCTATCCTAATGTGTATTAGAATCAAGAGGTATTCTTTAGGGGTTTTTCTACGGATTTGGTATGGTAGGAATTTAATTTCCAAGAGAGAGGAAAAGTGGGGTAAAACACTTACATGGATAAAGAAATGCACAATTTGAAATAAAACACAGAAGGTTATGGAAACAAATATATAGAAGGGAATTATTGTGTGAATGATGACAAATAAGAGGAATTAAATTTGAATTGGATGAGAAGATTAAATATTTACAAAACAAAAAACTTATAGCAATGACATAAGTGTTATTTTTTTCTTTTTCTTTTTTTAATTTTTTTGAAACATAAACTTAAAACAAATCTATAACTCATCTCCCAACTCATGTTTTATCTCCCAAAGACACTAATTGTAGTAATTATCATAAGATCAAAGGATGAGGAAAATTTATTTCTGACTTGACTAAGACAGAAGCCATTTTTATGCTGTTGGTTTATGAATTTTCAATTGTTTTACAAAACTTGTCAATAACATTTATAAAATTACATAAATGAAAATCTATTTCCCAAAAATCACATAATGAAAACTTCTACCCCACACTAAAAATGATTATTACCCTTAATAATATGAATTCACGTTGGAAATCAAGGAATGGGAACCCAAAATCAAATAAATTCACCCCCCACCCCCACATAAATTTCAATAAATTATGAAATTTAATTCCATGTAGATGATGGGTGGGACATGGTATTGGGATTTTAATGTGTCTATGAAACAAAATATTTTAATAGGCTCAATGGATCCTTCAAAAGGATTATTAATGTAAGGTAACAGGAGGCTATTTGGAAATTTTGATTCTCGTGTGGTTTAGAAAATGCCTCTATCAGATTAGTTCACATCAAAGTAGAAAATTAAACCAGAATGTCCACAAACTCAAGACTCGCAATCAATGGTTGAAACACACAAAATGAAAATATGGTCATAGGTGACCATATCATTAATGAAAATGTTGTTCCTCATGATTGAGAAAGAATTATTTTCCAAATCAAAATGTGAGCATTCACAATTTGCTATTCTTGAAACAAATGTTTTTATCCAAATTCTAATTAAAATACAAAAAAATAGAAGAAAACATGTCTTTTTGACTCCCCAAAATGGTTAGACAAAATTTAAAAAGTGTATGGTGAGTATGTATGAATATTTTTTGTTGTTTTTTCATTCATTTAATTTTTTTAGTTTTTTTAGTGTTTATAAAATACACACCCACATAAAAGATAAAGATAAAAATAAAGGGATAGATTAATAAAGTGGTAAAAATTAAAGAGAGAGGAAGAAGAAGAAATAGAGAGAGGGAGGAAGAGGGGGATAGAGAGTGGGAGAGAGTGTGTAATGACCCAAACATTTATTAGTGAAATTTCCCTTGTGATTTAAGTTAATGTCTTATTTTGTAAAACAGTTATAGAAAACACAAAAGGTCTATTTGTTTTATTATATCTAATTGAATTGAAATTAACATTATGTATCATTGCAATTGATAATATATATGTTGATTAGTGATCACGTGACTAGTATAAATAGAGGGTTTTAGAAAATTATTTCGACATAGAAATAGGAGGAGATGGCCTAAACAAGTTGGGTTTTTCCCTATGAAGCCCATTTATCAGAGCTTTTGAGGGAGGTAGAATATCGGGGCTTTCCACTAGACTAATCCTAAGTTGAGATCCAATAATATAATCATGATCGAAACCCTTTACCGGAGAAGTTCAAGTTTATCGAGATCACTTCCCAAACCATGTTCACTGAACAACCACATGAAATCCCCACCATCGCACACATTACTCATTGGGAATATACTGTTGTAATAAATGGATATTTATCACGACCCTATCATTATTAATATAAATATTTTTTTAATTATAATAAATAATATACTTTCATTTTATTATTGTTTTTAAACCACAAAAAAATATTATTGGTTATTATTAAATTTGAATTAAAAAAAATATTTTGATTAATTATTAAATAATATTTTAATAAAATGTTATTATTGAAATACTTTTATCAAATATAAATGATCATATAGATTTAATGGGGCCTAATGAAATTTTTATTATGGTTTAAAAACTATTTTTTTCAAAACCAATCAATTTTTAATAAATGTAAGTTTTTACTTTAGAAGTTAAAATTCACTTGTTTATGAAATTTTTTGGATTAAATGAATATTAATTTTTTTATTAGGACATCAAATTTTCCAACAGTGAATTTTTCATTATTTTCTGAGACATTCAAATTTTTGGGTAAAAATTAAATACCATATAAATATAGTGTGTTTTATGATATCATAATGTCCCAATAGTGATATAATAAACATTATAAAAAGGATATATGGATAAATATAATTTTTACTTATATAATTATGTGATATAATATTTTTTTTACTTATTTTATAAATCCATAGTGAATCCTCCAAAATATATAATATATTTGATGACTTCTATTTCATTTATTTAATAAGGTGACTCTCCTCCCCATAAGGAAGGATACTATTTTAATATATTTGGCCCATGAACTTATAAAATATTGTTTTCCAATCCAATTTGGAAAAAACAATGGGAAAAACCCATGGTATGATTTTTGGTTTTGAATATTTTTTTATACAGATTCCAAAACCTAAGTCTGAGAAATATTAAAGAACTCCCCTCTCATTTATTATAAAACACACCCAATATCCCACTTATCATCTATAAAAATCCTTTTATCACTTCATTAATCAATCCTAACCACTCAAGAATCCTCCTCAGGCACCTCAAGCCCCCAGTAATACCCTCTTCAATATTTTGAAGTCACACACTCAAGTAAGGGTTCCTTCAAAACTCATTTTTTCCATGTTTACTTATATTATTACACAATTTTATTTTTAATTAAAAATGGTAGGATATGTTTTTTAACCTCCAACATATGTTTTTTATTATGTTATAATATTGATATACCTTTTTATATATTATTAATCTCTCACACATACACCTTCTACCATGCTAAAATTACAAGAGTTATTCTATTTATCCTCTTTCTTCAAGTTTCATTAACATTTTATGACTCATATTTCCAAATTCCTTATATTGGGACATGTATTTATATGACTCTATTAGTATATATTTCATTTATATATGTTTAGATTCATATTTGTCTCTCATTAAACCTTTCGATGAATTTTTATGTCACGTTGTTAGGTTGTTGAAATTAAACCTTGAATTTCCATTGCAAAATAATTTTTTAGTGAATATTATAACTATTCTTTATCAGGGTTGTTCACATTTATACAAATATAACTTTTTTTGAAGACTTAAATGTATATATTTCTCACTCCTTAATAATTTAATGAATTATGATTAATAATGAATCCATGTTTTATGATCTATGTGGAACACTCAAGCATGTGAATGAAATGAAAGTGATGGGTGCTCACATAATTATATAGCCCTCCAATGCAGTGGGTAATGTTTAATATCATGATACATAATATTGGGACAAGGTTTTAAATTATTATTTAATGGGAATTTTTCCACTATGATGTCTTGGCAGTTTAGCCTTGACTTATGAGGTAGTGTTCTATGTTGTTTCCACATTTCCGTGTCATGAATATCATGTTATATCATGATAAATGATTCATGTTCCTTTATACATTACTGATATGCCTTTCCTGACATGTATTACAATATTAGTGTTATTCCATGTTTACTCTCTTACTAGGCTTTATAGGTCACACCTTTCTTATGTAAGTCCTTAAGTTATCCCATGAAATGTTATGTATGAAAGAATGTTGTGGTCTTGTAATGGAAGTTTTCCATAATGATTTTGTATTTCATGTTTTAAGTTGTTATGTAATGTTCCTAATTTCGCAAGACACAAGACTTCTCAATATTTCAGGTTATATTATTTGTAATTTTATGTAATAAAATAATTAATGAATGTAAACAAAATAATATAGTTTTTATAGTTGTTATAAATGGAAAGTTTAGTTATTTTTTATAATAGGATTATAAAACTCTAGTAAAACCCTTAGGGATTAGACTAAGTATAAGATAAACATCCAAAAATCTTGGTGATTATTGAATAAGTAGTTTATCAATAAAATACATCCATGTTTGGATATGAACAAGTGGCGGTGGCTCTAGCATAGATGCATCTAGTGGTAAACCCCAAAAACCCCACTTTGAGATAGACTTGAATGGGATCTAGTGCGTGAAAATGGGCCTTTCTGCACTCCTTTTTGACACTCTGGGGGGATATGCTTTGGTAAATTCGTAATCTTAGTATGAACTATTATTAATGGAAAAAAAAATCCCATAAAAATATATGTTAGGAAATAGATCATGGATAACATATATTGAAGCCTAAAAATTCATATGGTAAGGAAATGAATTTAATTTACAAGTTATCCCTTTATTGTCACTGTATATCCCATTATGTGTTTAATAGGTTAAAATAACCACACCTAATATTCCTTTTATTCTATCTAATTACTCATAATAGGAGGTATCGAGCTAACAAATGATCCAAAGATCAATTTAATGACTTCTCTAATGAGATGACCAATACTATGGGAGTAGGAATCACAAACTTTTTCACTATTCTATTTCAATTAACTCAAGTTTTTAATTGAAACCTAGATCATGAGGAACATCCAACCCCCCCCCCCCCCATGAAAGAACAAGTCACTATTGAGAGATTCATGAGACAAAGGCATACTACTTTTAAATGGATCATATGATCCCTCAATAATAAAATAATGGATTAAATCCATTGAGAAGATATTATCCATACTTTAATGCTCCGAACAAGAGATGGTTCTTCTGGATACTTATTGTATGGAAGGTAAAGATGATCAAAGGTGGAAATTAATCAAAAATAAAAATCATGAAGAAGAGATCGAGTCGATGGGATGGAAGGATTTCAGAAAAATGTTTTTCAATAAATATTTTCCTCGGACCCCTTAATTTATAATGGAAAGGGACTTCCTTGCCCATAGGGAAAAACAAGACAAATCCATCAGAGCATACAGGTAAGACTTTAAAAGTCTTGCACAATATGCCTCCAAATTTTTCATTACCCCTAAATATAAGGTTGACCACATATTTGGTGGGATAAAACCTAGTCTACAGAAATCCATAGTGATCTGTGACTTTAATAGATTTGAGGAAATTTTCTTATTTACCCTCAAATCAGAAATGGAGATTAGAGAATCTCAGGGGTATCATGGGGATAATAAGTTGATGGTGGAGTCAAATTATGGTCATTTGGTAGAGAGATATAATGGTGATAAGACATTTTAACACCCACATGAAAAATATATGGAATGAAGAACCCTAGAAATTTCATAAATGGGATGAGGAAATGATTTAGATGCGGGATGGAAGGGCAACTAGCCAGTGATTTCTGGAAAGAAAATCCCACTACTATGATGGAGGAAAGGAAAGCTCGGATCAACCCTCAATGCATTTTTCATTGCTAAAACTACAAGGAACCATGGAATTACTCAAACCAATGATTAATCCAAGGGTTTTCGGAGTCAACCAACCAACTCCAACAAAGTAAGGGAGATCTTTTTCCATCACTACTGCCAAACTAAATCCCAATAATGAAGTAGTGATAGGTATGCTAGTTATTCATACAATAATAGTGAATATAATTTCTGATTTCGGTTCTACACATTCCTTTAGATCCGAAAAGATTATTAGAACAATCCAAACACCACCACAAAGCATAGAAGTAGATATATCGGTGAAAATGGTAAATAAGGAAATTATAGCAACCTATGTATATAACTCGTCCCCTGTCACAGTTTGTGGATTGAAATTCTCGGAGAACCATATCATACTTCCCCTAAAGGAATTTGATGAAATTCTTATCATGGATTGGATTTACCTATATAGAGCCATCAGAAATTTCCATTAGTGTTAAATCACTCTCTATATGGAAAATCAGCCCCCGATTCTATACACGTTCAAGTAGGAGGATGAATCTTCCATAGCACCATCATCACAAGCATGGATATTAAAGCCATATGAGCATGTGTATCTTGATCAGATGATCGATTATAAGGAACGAACCACCCTCAATGAAGTTTATATAGTGAAGGAATTCACTAATGCGTTTCCCACGGAATTTCCTAGTCTTCCACCTAGCAGAGATGTTTAATTCTCAATTGATCTTATACCTAGGGAATTTTCAATATCCAAGATTCTGTATAGAATGGTTGTAGTGGAACTATAGGAGATAAAAAACAACTATAAGAGAGTATGGATAAAGGATTTATATGCCCAAGTGCTTCACCATGGGTTGCACCAGTCCTCTTTTTCAAGAAAAAGGGTGGGTTAATTCGCCTTTACATTGATTATCGTGAGCTCAACAAAATCCCGATAAAGAATAAGTATCCTTTTCATGAATTTATGACTTTTTTTATTAGCTATGTGGATCACAACACCTCTCCAAGGTGGATCTTGGGTTGGGATATTACCAAGTAATGGTGAAAAAGGAGGATATCTCTAAGACTTATTCTCGTATAGGTTACGGGCATTATGAGTTCATATTGATTCCATTCGGACTCACTAACGCTTGAGAAATATTCATGGACATGATGAATATAGTCTTTATAGATTACATCTACAAATATGTGGTTTTCTTTATAAATTATAAAATAATATACTCCAAATTTAAGAAGGAGCATGAGGAGAATTTATGTAAAGTGCTAAAGACCATCCAGAAGGATAATCATTATGCCAAGTATAGAAAATGTGAGTTCTGGTTGAAGGAATTTTCTTTATTGGGAAATTTCATCACAAGAAATGTGATGTCTATAGACCCTTCAAATAATGAGGCAATTGAAGGATTTACGCGGCTAATATATGTGGTACACATCCATATTTTCCTTGGATTAGCTAGATATTATCGTTTATTTGTGAGAAATTTCTTGAAATTATGAAACCCTCTAACTAAGCTAACATGGAAAGTAGTCAATTTTTCTTGGAATAATGAATTCAAAGAGATATTTAAGGAGTTAAAAAGGAGGATTATCACTATTACTATGCTACACTACCCTCAAGTGGAGAGCTTTCTTTGGTATTCAATGATTCCTAGAAGAAGGGCTTGGGTTGTGTGTTGATGAAAAATGAAAATTTCCTTGTTTACTCTTCATGTAAGTTAAAAAGTTATGAGTATAACATCCCACACCTGATCTAGGGTTGGCTAAAGTAATATTTGGTTTCAAAATTTGACAACATTACCTCTTTGGGGAGAAATGTGAAATATATACAAATCACAAAAGCCTTAAGTATATATTCACATAGAAAGAGTTAAATATGCTCCAATGAAGATGGTTAGAGCTGATCAAAGACTATGACATCTCAATTCAATACCATATGGGGAAAGAGTATAATGTGGAATGCGCTCTTTTTTGAAAGGATCCAATAACTATTTCATTAACGATATTTGAGAATGATTTGATCTTCTTAAACTTGAAGAGGATGGACATGGGAATCATAATGGAAGGGATATCATCAATCATTTCACAAATTTTTTCTCAACCATCTATCTTAGAGATGTTAAAGGATGATCAAAGAGATAATCAAGTAATTCATAAGTAAGTGGAAACTATTTGAAAAGGTAAATCGTCAGAGTTTAATTTTAATGATGGAGGTGTTGTAAGATTTAAGTCAATACTATGTGTACCATAAAATCCTTAATTAATGAAGGATCTGTTGGATGATGCACATAGATCAACCTTCTTTATCCACCATAGAAGCACAAAGATGTATCGATTTCTCTAGGAACACTATTGGTGGGACAACATGAAGAAGGAAATAAAGAAAATATACATCATGATGTCTCATATGTCAATAAGTAAAGCCATAAAGAATGAAATACAAGGGGATGATGAAACCATTACCCATACCTACATATAAATGGGAAAACATCATCATGGACTTTTCCACTTGGCTTCCTATGACATTTGAAGGAAAAAATTCTATCTGGATCGTGGTGGATCGTCTTACTAAAACTGCACACTTCATTGTGATTCATGAGGATTTCATATTCGATAAACTTGCACAAATATACATCAGAGAAGTGGTGAGGCTACATGGTGTATCACAATCTATTGCATCCAATCGATATCCAATATCGACCGATATGTTCTAGAAGAGTCACCAACATGCTCTAAATACTGATTTAAACATTAGTACTACCTATCACTATCAAACTAGTATCCAATCTAAACCTACAAACAAGACACTTGAGGATATATTGAGAGCATTATCAATGTAAATAAAAGGCGGATGGAATTAACATCTTCCTCTGGTTGAGTTCTCTTGCAAAAATAGTTTCTACTCAAGCATCCAAATGTCTCCCTATGAAGCCCTTTATTAGAAGAGGTGTAGAATACTAGCATATTGGGATGAAGTTGGGGAAAAAAATTGATATGTCCTGAAATGGTCAAGGAAATATTGGGGAAGTATAAGACCATTCCACAACACAATAAGGCTACACAAAGTTGATAGAAATGTTATGCAGAAAATATTTGATAAGGCCTATATTTTTATGTTGAAGATATTTTATTCCTCTGCATATCTCCATGAAAGAGAGTAATGATATTTTAAAATAATGGAAAGTTTAGTCCAAGGTACATTAGACCTTTTGAGATCCTTTATCGCATTAGACCAGTGGCCTACCAACTATCACTCCCACATAACCTATCTCAAGTACATGATTTATTCCATTTAACCCTCTTGATAAAGTGCATACCAGACCCCTATCATGTAATCAATCAAGAGGTGGTATCATCAGATAAAAAACTCTCGTATGTGGAGAATCCGGTGAATATCATAGATTATAGAGACAATGTTCTATAGAATAAGACAATGCACCTACATAAAGTGTTGTGGAGAAACCACAAGATTGAATAAGAAATGTGGGAACTATAGGATGCAAGGAAACAACATTACCCTCATCTATTTTAATTTGGGAAATGAAATTTCCAAGGATGAAATTTCTTCAGGGGGAGAATGAAACGACCAGAACTTTTATAAGATAAATTTACGTTTTGATTTAATTAAATGCCTTATTTTGTAAAATGGATAAAGAAAACACATGAACTTTATATTTTTTATATATGAAATTAGATTTAAATGACTGATAAGTATCACCACCAATGATAATATAGTTGTTGAATAGAGATAACATGACTTGTATAAATTTAGTGTTTTAACAAATCCATTCGACATAGAAAAAGGATGTGATGGCCTCAACTAGTAGGATTGTTCCATATGAATCCCATTTATCAAATCTTCTGAGGGTGATAGTATTTATGGGATTTTCCCTAGACAAATCCCAAGACAAGATTAAATAACATATGTATGATACAAACCATTTATGAGAGAAGTTCAAGCTTATTCAAATCACAAACCAAACTATTTTCATCAAATGGCCCCATGAAGGCCCGACCATTGCACACGTTACTCTTAGGGGTATGACGTTTTAATAATGGGATATGTATCAATAAACTATCATTATGATTATGTACAATATTTTTTAATATAATAATGAATACACATTCATTTAATTATTATTTTAATAGCACTATTATTTTTGGTTAATATTAAAATTGAATTATGAAATCTATTTCCAGAAATTAATAAATAATATTAAAATAAATTATTTTTTTAATTCACTTTTATTGAATATAAATTATCTTATAATTTTTATGTGGACAAATGAAATTTTTATTAAGGTTTAAAAACTGTTATTGTCAAAACCCGTCAATTTTCAATTAATGTCAGTAACTATTTTAAAAGTTAACATTGAAATATTTAGAAAATTGTTTCGATAAAATTGATATTATTTTTTAAATTAGGATTTCAAAATTTTCCAACAGTTATTTTTTCACAATTTTCTGAGATAATTGAGTTTTTGGGTAAAAATTAAATACCATATATATATAGTATGTTTTATGAAATCATAATGTCCCAATATTGATGTAATAAACACTAAAAAAGGATATTAGAATGAATATAAGTTTTACATTTAAAATAATGTGATTTTATATTTGTGTGAATTATTTTATAAATCCTTAGTGAATCCTCCAAAATATATAATATATTTCAGGATTTCAAGTACATTTCTTTAACAATGTGACTCACCTCCACATAATAATGGATAATATTTTAATATCTTCAGCCCATGTCCCTATAATTATTTTTCCCTGTGATCTTTTTCAATACCCATGGTAAAAACCATGTTAAGGTTTGTTGTTTTGAATATTTAACTTTATAGATTCCAAAACCTATGTTTGTGAAATCCTAAAGAACTCCCCTCTCATTTCATTTATAAACCACCTCAAGATCCCACTTCTCTTTACTAATAATATTTTCAGAATCTCCTCACTCTATAATACCCACTCTAGAATCCTCCCAAGGCACCCTAAGATCTCACGAATCCCCTCTTTAAGCTTTTTAAGTCACACATTCAAGTATGGGTTCCTCCTATTCTAATTTTATCCAAGTTTCATTATATTGTTACACCCATTTATTTTAAATTAAAAATGATGGGGTATGTTTTAATTCCTCCCCCATACGTCTCTTATTATTTTTGAATGATGAGATAACCCTTTATCTCTCATTAATCCCTCCCACAAACACCTATTACCAAACTGAAATTTCATAAGAGTTATTTCATTTATCCTCTTTCGTCAAGATTCATTATAATGTAATGACATCTATTTCAAAACTATTTATGTTGGTACATGTATTTATATTACCCTATTACATTAAATTTCATTTATATATGAATATATACCTCTCTTTCTCTCATCATCCCTTTTTGTCTGTTTTTATGTCACACTGTTAGGCTGTTGAAATTTCAACATGAATTTACATTCCAAAATAATTGTGTAGTTAATACCGTACTAATTCCATATCAATGGTGTTCAATTTAACAAAAATATACCTTTTTATTGAAGACTTACATGTACTTATTCAACACTCCTTGATCATTTAATAAATTATCATGAAAAATGATTCCATGTTTTATGATCTATGTGTCACACATAAGCATGAGAATAAATTAAAGTGATGGGTGCATTCGGAATTATATAGAGCTCTAATGTATTGAGTATTGTTTAGTATCATGATATGTCATGTTGGGAAAGGGTTTTACCTGATTCATTTATGGGAATTTTTTCACTATGGTGTCTGGGTAGTTTAGACATCACTTATGATGTAGTGTTTTAAGTTGTTTCCACATTTCCATGTTATGAATATCATGTTATAACATGCCTTATGATTCACATTATTTTGTGCCTCATTGATATTCCTTACCTAACATGTATTTATATCTTCATGTTATTTCATGTTTACTCCCTTACTTTAATTTATATCTCACCCGTTTCTTATGTATGTCCTCATATTATCCCATACAATGTTAAGTACGAAGGAATGTTGTGGTAATGTTAAGGACGTTTTAAATAATGATGTCATATTTCATGTTTTGTGTTTTTTTGTAATGTTCCTAATTTCCTGATACACTAGAATTATCGATATTTTGGGTTGTATTAAGTGTAATTTTATGTAATTATATCATGAATGAATGTAATGAAAATAATAGTGTTGTTATAGAGAGAGATACTGAAAGTTAAAGGGAAAGAGGTGTCCCCTAGTTTGTATATGTTGGGTCATAATCCCCATCCAGTAGTGGGTCTATATTAAAATTTATGGATGTGATGGAAGTTAATTTCATTATTGGATTGTGTCTCCTCTCATGGTGATGCTTTAACTAATGTCTATTAACTATGAATGTGATTTTAGAAGAGGGGTCTTGGACTTGCACTACACCAAATGTGTAAACATTAGTAAAAAATAAATGGACATTCCCAATGTGAATTAAGCTTACCTAGGGGAAGTCAAAATAGAGAATTGAAGAGGAATACCTTTTCACCTTTATGAAATACCTTCTGTAGGATGTTTGTTTCATGAATTACCTTGGAATTTTCTTTTTAACTATTGGAATTCTCATTTGAATCAAGGCGACGCTCCTCCAATTTAGTCAACTATAACAATATTTCTTCACCAGCTTTTTCATAATGAAAATTACATGTTTTCATATCCAAAAAAGACATAAGTTGAATATAAACTGGTAAATGAAATTCTATACAAAAAACTATCCTAAATGGAGACATCATAATGTTAGTTTTATAGGTAGTTCAAAAATCCCAAAGTGCTTCACCAAGTCTTTAAGTCCAGTCTTTTCTGGTGGAATTTACAATTCTCTTAAGCACTCTTTGCACTTATCTATTAGAATGTTAAGTCATGCCATTTTTTGAGGTGACAAGTAGTTGAGTGTTTGTGTATAATCAATTTATATTTCAGAAGATATTCCAAGGTCCGATAATAGAAATTTGTTCCTAAGTCACTTATTAAGGCACATGGTGTTCCAAACTAGTGGAAAATGTGGATTTTTATAAACTCACTAAGAGTATGTGAATCATCATTTCTAATGGGTTTCACCTCAACCAACCTAGAAACATAATCAATAGCAAGAAGAATTTTTTAGAATAAATTGAAAGGGGAAACGGTCCCATGAAATTGATTCCCCAAACATTAAATATCTCATCGAAAATTAAAGGCATCTAGGGAATTTCATTTATTTTTGAAATTAAGCCAATGTTTCAGAAAGTGGGACATGATTTAAAAAATTCATGAAAGTTCTTGAAGAGTGAAGGTCAGAAGAATCCTGGGTCAACGACCATTTGAGAGTTCCATTGTGGTCTAAATTTTCCACTACTAGGTATTAAGGGACAAAATTCCAAGATGGATTAATTATCATCTTCATTGACACATCTCCTAATTATCATTTCAGCCCTAGTTTTCCAAATCTTATTTTCTTTTCAAAAATAGAATTTTGAATCAGTTTTCAACTTCACTATTTCTATTTTGAATTTTGTTTAGGGAAATATCCATGAACAAATTAGTTTACAATTGGGGCAGACCATGTTACATTTGGTGTGAGAGATGAAAGTTTATCATTGGGGAATTTAGGATCAATGATTTTAGACTGAGAAGAATTAGAAATTATACTTATATGATCAGCCACAGTTTTTTCTTTTCAAGATGTATCTTTAATCACAATGTCAAACTTTTGAACATCAATAACCAACTTATTATCATCATGTTGGAATCACTTTTCATAATTAAGAACATTAACATTGAATGGTTTTTAAAAATGATGACTTTGGAACCTAAGAGACAAGGTCAGAATTTATCAAATGCAAAAACCCTAGCTAAAATTTCCTTCACTATCACAATGTAGAGAGATTGAGTATTGTCAAAAAATTTAAGGCATAATATATGACAAGAGAAATATTTTATCTTCTTTGACCAAGAAGGGACTCAATGTCCCTATCAGAATCATCACACAACAATTAAAAAGGTATGAAATAATTTGGGGTTGGATTATCGGTGTAGATGTAAGAACAGTTTTGATTTCAATGAAGGCTCTCTTGAAAGCCTCATCATTTTGGAGTATCCAAGTGAGTGGGAGGGAATTCCTACTAATTTTATGGATGAATCACCGATAGAAACTGGCATGACCATGGAATGAATGGATGTGTAGAACTATTGTGGGTTTATGAAGAGGTTTAATCACCTCAATATTAGTAGGATCAGCTTTAATACCATCCAGTGAAATTATTGTTCCCTAGAAAAATCCCATCAGTAACCATGAAGTGACATTTTTCATAATTTATCACAAGGTTACATTGAAACACTTTTAATGTACTAGAGAGAGTGAATTCAAGAAGGATTAAAATGACTCAACATAAATGCTAAAGTTATCCATGAATACATCCATGAAATTCTCAATGAATTTAGAAAAGATACTCATCATACAACTCTGGAATGTTACAGGAACATTGTGAAGGGAAAAATAAATTCTCTTATATAAATATTCTTTGATCCAAAACCATTCTATGAATGAAATTTATTTCGGTTTGTGTTTTTTGTCAATCTTCATTGGAAGTTCAGAATGATTACTAAAAAAGGGATCATGCAGTTCGAGCAGACAATAGTATTGAATGTGGTGTCATTTCCCAGTGTTTGCCAATTTTTTGGGCCTGAAAATCAGAAATTGGAGAGATGTGTGTTTGGAAAAGGAATATTTTTGGAATATTGTCAGTGATTTTTAAACATGCACGCAATCCATGTTTCAGGATTAGAACGTCAAAAAATGACAAAGGAATGAGTTGTATGAAAAATTTGGAGTTGTCCATGGAAAACTATTCTTGTGTGAAAAACATTATGTGTAGAAGGATAATTTTTTCTTCACATGGTGGGTTTTACATGTGGGGGTCAGTGATGCTAAAAAATAATAGGTGACCCCCTCATCCAGTATGGTAAAATACTTAGATAACATCTGAGTTTTGATGTGTGTAAAAGTTTCATGAAAAGGGATTTGTATGAAAAAGTTAAATTTGTGTGTAAAGGGTGTACTTTCATGAAATATTTTCCATGTGAAAAAAATCTTGCACACAAAAGTCAGATCATTCACACACAAGATAGGTGTTCCGTGCAATTATTAGTGTAGGATGAATATATGTTCTGAAAATCTGGTTCATTGGTTTAGTTCTTTCAAAATAATCAATTCAAGACTTAGATGCAAGAAGTTTCTCATGTTTAACAGAGATAAAGAATTTAATGAAAATATATTGAAGTGAACATCATGTTGATAAACTATATTTGATTTATCTCAAGGAAGTGAGTTGGGGAGTCAAGGGAAGTGATCTAAGGAACGCAGTGAGCTATCCCTGAACCATTGTAAAGGAAGTGTTCCCATCACATAGTGTATGTGACCGAATCTTTTAATCCTCAAACTAGTTAATATTAGTGGATTTAGGTACGACTGTCACATTGTCTACATATACTCCTTGGACATATCCCTTTGTGGTAAAACAAGTAAAAGTTTTGTGTTATCTCTCTACTTTCATTTATTTAATAGATTTAACAAGTTCCTACCAATGTGGGAACAAGATAAACAACTTCAAAAAGAAAAAGTTGACACCTTAATTCACCCCTCCCCTTTCAAGGTGTTCTAGGGTCCTTCAAGTGGTATCAGAGTGAGGTTACTGGTGTTTGATTTACCTCTTACCATCCTGGATAATTTAGCCATTGTCATGGTGGTCCCCCTCTTGGATGGAATAATTTTCATATTTGGAAGAATATAATGAGATCTCTTATAATTTACCTTGGAATGGAAGTCCTTTTTTCAATTGTTCAAGGAATATAAGTTATTGATCCAATTGGGCTGGCTATAACTGATGAAGATAGGAAAATTCTTGAGGTAGATGCTAAAGCGCAGAATTCTCTCACTGCAGCCCTTTATGATCAGATCTATCAAAAGGTGATAAGTTTCACCTCAACAAAGTCCATGTGGGATAAACTTGAAAATATTTATGAATGAGATAGAAAAGAGAAAGAGTAAAAACTACACGTCTATAAAAATAGGTTTGTTGATCTGATGATTCATCCTGATGAGAATAAAAACTCATTTTTCAATTGAATTACTAAAATGACTGGTGCAATTTGGGGTCTTGGCGAAGAAATCAAATAAATTGATATTGTAAAAATTATATTGAGAAGTATTACACCCTTATACAACGCAAAGGTGTCAGTCCTTGAGGAAAGAGATCTTTCCAAATTTCTTTGCATGATCTGCTGAGTAACCTAGTGGTATATGAAATTATAGTTAAAACAAAAGATGTTATGACTCGAGTGAGTAAGGAAATTTCCATCAAAGCCATGGAGAAACTGAAAATTTCAAAAAATATAAGTGGTTTAGATGATGAGGAAAAATAAATTATTTCCCTAATTTCTAAGAAGTTCCATAAGGGAAAAGGAAAATTCCAAGGGAATTTACCTCAAGCCTGATTTCATTGTGGCGAAGATGGTCACATTATATATTAGTGCATAATAAAGATTGATGATGAAGATACTGAATATGAAAACATTAACAAGCCTCAAAAAAGGTTTTAAAAAATGGAGGCTTCAAATCAGGAAAGAAAGTACCAAAGAATAGTTTTTCTATTAAGAGGAAGATGATGATAATGAATTCTGTGAAGAAGAGGAACCAAAATTTAAAACTATAAACCATGCTTCCTTGATGTCCACTACTAAAAAATAAAAACCATTATAAGATAATGGTGGGGACAATAATTTTACAATTAATTTCAATCCCAAGATGCAACATAAGGATGTTGTTAGTAATCTTAATATTAAATGTAATAGTTGTAATAAGGGGAAATCAATTGAAGATGAATTATCTGAATATGTTGATTAGCTCCAAGCATAAAATGAATGAATGGAAGAATTTATGATTTTACAGTCTAAAATACTTGATAGCAGTGATGATGTAGTGGATCTAAAGATGATAATTAAAGATCAGGAAAAGTTCATCAATGACCTCACCTCTAGACTAGAATAAATTTTCAAGACTAATGAGGGTCTTATTGATGAATTTTTTACTCTTAAGAGAAAACTTGAGAGTAAATAAATTTCAAAAGAATTAAGGAAGAAAATATAGTTTGGAAGGTTCTCTAATGCTGAGCTGTTGGTGAGAGAAAAACGTTGTTCTAATGGAGTTTAAAATATTTTGAATGATCAATGACCTAGTTATATAGGAAATAGTGGAATTATTTGTGAGGATGAATCATGAAATGGTGAAAATAATGGTGACCAAAGTAAAGGAAAGTTGAAAGTCGGTCATGTGGAAAAGTCACCAGAAGTGATGAAAAAGAGACCCCAAATTCAATCTGAAAGAGGAATAGAAGACTATCCTTATGCCTCCAGGGAAAAGATGCAGTCAAACTATTATCCCAGGGAAGAACGAATGAGGATAAACTGAAGTGATAAGACATTTCCTCTCATTAATTGTTATTTCTATGGATATATGGTCCATACAATGTCTTATTGTGAATAGGCAAGAAGTTGTTTGAATGGAGAAGAGATGGGAGTTCCAAAAAAGAGGAAAAATTCATAACCTTGTTCTTTTAGAAGAAACAATTTTTAGGGATATGGTTTTCACTATTCTAAATTTGGTTATAAGGTCGTTGATTGCAGCCATTGGAGGGACATGATCACCTCAAAATGAAGTTCAAGACAAGTAAAAGTTCATCAAAAAGACAGTGATTCTCTTAAAAATAGTTTTTCTTATCTAGAAGAATATTTCGACTATGAAGAACCGATGTACATGGAAGATATAATTGAATGGACATCAATGTCCTACACTCACTCAAATGACTCGTGGAATGAAAAAAAAAGTTGATAAATCCAACCATGTAGAGGTATGCCTCAAGGCTATAAAAAGAAACAGCACCTGGATTCTGGATAGCAGTTGTTCATCTCATTTGGCGGGTAATTTAGGCTGGTTAACATATTTCAATAGGAGGGTTGATGGAACTATACTATTTGGTAATGATGGAACTCTGAAAATAAAAGGTAGTGGATGTATTGAACTAGCTAGTGGGGAGAAAAATAAAATTTATACCCTTTATGCGTATGGCCTAAGTTGTAATATCCTTAACATGAGTCAACTCTGTGACTCAAGACTTATAGATTCTTTTAATAATAAAGGATACACTATTAAGGGAAACACAAGAAATTCACTTATGAAGGGATGCATAATATAAGGAAACCTATATAAGGTTGATAGTGAAGAAAAAATTTGCTACATGATAGTTGAGGAAGATAATTACCTATGGAATTAGATATTTGGGAACATAAATCAAAAAGACATGGAGAAAATATCAAAACTAAATATTGTCATAGACATTCCCAACATGAAGAGTGAATGTTAAAATCCTTGTGATACTTTCATTTGGGGGGAGTAGGTATGCAGTTCATATCATCCAATGATGAAAAGGTAATTTCATCTTCTTGATCTCATTCATTCAAGTGTATGTGGCCCAATGAATGTTGTCGGAACTCAATGAGAAAGGTACTTCATCCTTTTCATAGATTATTATAATATAATGTAATGTGCAATGGTAATACATTGGAAACGACAGGTGCTTGACTACATGAAAAACTATCGTCGAAACATTGAGAATGATACTAGTTGAACAACAAAAGTGATATGATATGAAAATGGAAGGGAATACATGTCTATTGAATTTGAAAATTACCTAGAGAAGCATGGGATACACAATAAGGTAAATGTTGTGAGAACACCATAAAAAATGGAGTTGCTGATCACAATAATCGATAGGTGAACAACATAGAAAGAACTATGTTGATTGATTATCTTATTCCATGACATTACTCAAAAAGTATGTTCAAGTGGTTGTGTATATTTAAAATTGAACACGACATTATATGGGTGAGAAAAAGACACCATATGAATTGTGAATTGGAAGGAATCCCTCTTTGAAATACTTTCATGTTTTTGGGAGTAAATGTTTCATCGAAAACCAAGAATGAAATCAAAGTATGTATGGTGACAATAAAAATGAAAGAATTATCCATGGATACTCAATGAACAGAAAATCCTAAAAGTGTTTCCACAAGTACTTAGGAAGGATTGTGGAAAGCAGTGATGTTGTGATCATTGAAGAGAAAACCACAAATGCTTTAAGGATTTCATATGCTGATGTGATAGAAAATGAGGAAGAATGTGAACGTGGAGTAAATGAAAATACATGAATAGAGGAAGGTGTAAAAAACACTCAAGTGTCACATCATGATGTTGACTCAGAAGAAGAATATGAAGAGGAAACCTTGGCTACAAAGAATATTGTTGATTATAAAAGGAGGATTTTAAGAGAATAAATTGATTAATCCAATATTATTGGAGACTGAACTACACCCACACAATTAAGGAGAATGAGTAATAACACACAATCTACATTTCTTTTAGTTGTGGAACTGTCCTCATTTGAATAAGCTTCAATGGATGAATCGTGGGTGAAATCCATGAATGGAGAGTTAGATCAGATTAACAAGAATAAGACATGAGATATAGTCAAGAGTCCCCAAGGTCACAATGTGATTTTTTCAAAGTGTATTTTCAAGAACCAATTTCATGATCATGGAAGTGTTATAAAAAACAAGGCATGACTGGTATGTAAAGGATATTCACCAATTTAAGGTGTCGATGTTGAAGAAACCATTGCTCCAATGTTTAGACTAGATTCAATCAAGCTTTTTTCCATTAAAATTCAAATAAGATATAATGTGTATCAAATGGATGTCAAGACATCATAATTGAATTGTGTTCTCGAAGAATAATTTTACATCGAATAACCAGTGGGTTTTCTTCTTGGTAATGATGAAATAAAGGTGTGTAAATAGAAGAAGTCCCTCTATGGTTTGAAGCAGGCACCACAGGCCTGGTATTCCCAGCTGGATTCTTATCTCAAGAATTTGCAATTCAAAAGAGGAGGAGTAGATTATAATCTCAATGTGAATAATTCTTTGAAATATCAATTCATGGTTCTAGTTCATGTTGAGGACATTGTATTTGGTGACAGTAGGAAGAAATCAGTGGACGAATTTTTCAATCACAAGAAATCATAATTTAAAATTTCTATGATTGAGGAGATCACATATTTTGTGGGGTTATAGGTGATTCAAAAGAATGATTACACTTTCATTTCTCAAGAAAAGTATGCAAGAGAGTTGCTAAAGATATTTAATATTCATGACTCAAAACCAATGTCAACCCTAATAGTGGTTGGAACCAAACATTAAAATCATAAGGATGGGACATTTATAGATCCCACTATTTATAATAGGATTGTGGGAAGATTACTATACCTAACTTCGATACAACCTGATATTAACTTTGAAACATGCCTAGTTACTCGATTTCAGAGTAATCTGAAGGTATAACATATGAAAATTGTAAAAAGAATCATAAGGTACTTTCAAGGTACTCATAATTACAGGTTATACTTTACTGCAGGAAGGGACGTGAATTATCAGGATTTTCTGATGCTGACTAGTCTGGAGATGTAGTGGACAGAAAGTCCACCAGTGGTGGATCATTCTATATTTGGTAGAAATGTGTTGGATAGTTGATAAAGAAATAAGAAATTACTTCTCTTAGTACTGTTGAACCGAATTATATCTCTTCTAAAAAGGCATGCACTAAAATAATATGGATGAAACAACAACTGAAAGATATTGGTGATGAGGTTAAACAGTTAATGGTGATTTACTATTATAAACAAATCAAAATTGATCTTATGAAGAATCATGTTCAACAATCTTGTACAGAACATATTGAAATCAAATATGACATTATCAAAGAAAAAGTTCAACAAGGCATGATTAAAATAGATCATGTGGGAACTAATGAGTGGGGGGATGATATCCTGACCAAGCCACTGTCAGCAGCTGTGTTTAAGAATCATCAGTTGAACCTAAGTTTTTAGCCACCTCCATGTGCATAAAAAGGTTATGAAATTCCCCTCTCCATTGTTATGTTAAATGTTTTTAATTTGTTTTTGGATGTGATGTAGGTTTATGGGGGAGATACTATCCAGGGGTGTTTAGATCTATTTAATGAACTTTTATCAGTCTTTGGGTTTATTTTAAATGGGGGAGAAAAGAATAAATTTCAGATACACTACATTTACATGTAATGAACATGTAATTATTCTATGACACAATGAGAATTAGGTGTTAAGATAATAAGGAATACGCAACATGGATTTGGTGTTAGGAGGAGAAGAAATACATTCATGATATGTAATGCTTCTGTGGAATAGTAAGAGAAAAGAATAGGTGGTTTCTTTAATAGTTCCAAAACATAGGTTCCCAATTCATGCTTCCCCTCATTGTTTCTACACTGAGAAATGCTCATGTATACTTAGTGTGTTGCCTGAGTTGATTCTTCCATTTCAGGTTTTCTTGTGTCTAGTGCTCTATTGAATTTATATTTTGATTGCCAAAAAATACAAAGGGGGAGATTGTTGGAACCACGACCATTCTATGAAAGAAATGGATCTAGGTTTGTGTTTTTTTAATCCTCATTGGATGTTTAGAATATTTTCTAGAAAATGGATCGTAGAGTTCAAGCAGAAAAAAGTATTGATGGAAGCGTCATTTCCTAGGGTTTACCAAATCATTGGGCCTGAAAATAGGAAATTCGAAAAATGTGTGTTTGGAAAAGAAATTTGTGAAGAAGATTATTGGTTTTTTGTAAACATTCACACAAGTAATGTTTTTGGATCAGAACATCGAAAAATGGAAAATCTATGAGTTGTGCGAAAAATTTGGAGTTGTGCATGGAAAATAGTTCCTATCTGAAAAACATTGTGTGTAGAAAGAGAGGCTTTCTGTGACATTATGGTTTTTACACATAGGGGTTAGGGATGACAATAAATAATAGGTGACCCCCCTTATTCAAGACTGCAAAAGACTTAGAGAACATCCGATTTTTGATGCGCATAAATGTTGCATGAAAAGGAAGTGGCACAGAAAAGATAATGTTGCACGCAAAAAGTTAAAGTTGTGCCCAAAATTTCATGTTGTGTGAAAAACATAAACTTGAGCATAAAGGGTGTACATTTTCAAAATATTTTCCACATGAAAATAAAATCTTGCATGAAAATTTTAGATCTTGTGCGCACATGATTGGGGTTGCATGCTATTTTTAGTATAGGATGAATACATATTCCGAATATCTAGTTTGGTGGTTTAGTGTATTCAAGAGCATCAATTCTAGAAATCTATGAAAGAATTGTCTCATGCTAAACAGAGACAAAGACTTTAATGAAAATATATTGATGTGGACTTCAAGTTGATAAACAAAATTTGAATTCTCTCAAAGAAGTGAGCTAGGGGGAGTTGAGGGAAGTGATCTAAGGGATGTAGTGAGCTATCCCTAAAGCTTTCTAAAGTTGGTGTTCCTATAACAAAGTGTTTTTGAGGAAATTTTTAATCCTAAAAGTATTAAATATTAGTGTATTTAGGTACGACCGACACACTTTCGGCATATAATCCTTGGACAAAACGCTTTGTAGTGTACCAAGTAAAAGTGTTGGGTCATCTTCCTACTTTCATCTATTTGACAGATTTAACTTGTTTCTACCAACATGGGAACAAGATCCACAACTTTAAAAAGAAAAATTTGACACCCCAATTCAACCCTCCCCTCTTAAGGTGTTCTGGGGTCCTTCACAAATGTTCCAAAGGGGAAAGTGAAAGTATTATTTTCTTGGTCTTGAGGAGGGATTGGGATTTTTATGTAGTCAGGTTATCCATCAAGAAATAAATAATGTGAATTTCTTGCTAATAATTCTATTATTTGATCAAGGAATGGGATAGGGTAGTGATCTTTTAATGTTTTATCATTCAATCTTCAATAATTTGTGCCCACACACTATTTGTTTTTCACTCAAGTTGTCACCTCTTTTTCCTATTCATTTATGAAAATAGTTATCCCACCCTTCTTATGCACCACTTGAATCAGACTAACCCATTTACTATCATAAATTGGTTAGAGAATACCATCTTGGAGAAGCTTGGAAATCTCTTCCCTAACAACAACAAGTATGAGGGGATTTAGTCTTCTTTGTGGTTTTTTTATTGGTTTGGCTGATTCATTAAGATGGATGTGATGCATGAAAAGGTTAGGGATGATTCCTAGTATGTCATCTTGGGTCAAACCTAAGGCCTTTTTTTCTAACACATGAACTAGTATGGACTCCTCTGTATCAGTAAGTGTGGTAGATAAAATGACTGGATAAGAGTTATCATGGAATAAGATTGCATATTTTAGGTGTGTAGTAAGCGACTTCATATCAGTATCATCATTCCATTGTGTGCTAGAAAACTCAGGAATAAGGGAATGGATTTTAATTGGATCTAGTTCATTTTCCTCGATACTTTCCATGGTTTAATAGTAGAGATCAGTGTTCATATGGGATTCAAGAGAGTTGTCAAGATCCTCTAGATTGATGGAGTCTGTTAATGAAAGATCAACATAAACATCCCCATTAATGACTTGATTAATCACTGTAAAAAATTTCACAAGATTCTCTCTCATTAAAACATTATGAGCATGATGGAATAGGTTTAAATTGACTCTCATAAGTGTCCTTAGAAGAATGGATTGAGAAGGTAGAGTGATCCTCGGATGGGTATCTCATGTCTATAAAAATGTTGAACTTGACCATTTAGTCACCAAACTCCATGGATAGGATGCCAACATGAACATTAATCTTATTTCATGATATTAAGTGGAATTGTATTCCATGAATTAGGTGAGAACAAGGAGAGGTCGTCTCAACTTATATGTCATGGACATAGAAATCTACCCAGAAGATAAGATCATTGACTACAATAAGTAAATCCTCAGTTATTCCATCAAGACTAGCTATGGTTCTATTAGATAACTGGATTAAAACAATCATTAGGTGTAATGTATCTAGACCAATGCCAAAAAAAATCTATTTAGGCATGACATTTGTCGAGGCTCCTAGGTCAATGAGTACATCATTGAAGATGGAACTCCCTATTTGGCATAGAACAGTAAATAACCCTAGGTCTTTGCACTTCATGGGTATGGAATTATGGGTTCAAACATTTTTAATGGTCCTATGTTTTCTCTTATTAGTGAAAAATCCCTTAATAATCTTGGAATAATTATTAATTTGTTTAATTTTATCTAAAATGAGAATATTGACATCAACAGGTCTAAAGATTTCAAGCATTTCAGTATCCGGTTCAAAATAATTCCTTATCTTAGAAACATCTTGAGGAAAAGAAATTTTGTACCTTATAGGGATGGAAGGAGGTTAGGGAATGGTTTTAGGTTCCCTTTATGGTTTCTTTTTTCCTTTAGTTTTCCAGATCAACAATTAAAAGGGGAGTTAGAGGACTCGTCATGAGGCATATCAATTTTCATTGCTGATATAAGTGAAATGGAACTTACACTACCATTGGGGTTGGGTAATGATAGAGCTGAGATTTTGGAAGAATATTTTTGTTGATGCTGCTTTAGGTGGGATACATGTTGACCAATTTGGGTTTGAATGTTTTTGAGGATTTTATCGGCCAAAGAAGAAACATCATCCACTACACATTCTCATGTTTTCTTGGATGAAGAGGCTCATCCTAAATTTGGATTTCCTTGATTTTTGTTCTTGGGAAAGTGCTTGTATTGGGTTGGGAATTAGGAACGATCATTTGGATACTAAAATCCAGGATGAGAAAGAGTATAATTTATCCTTTGAGGTTGAGGAACAAATGGATAAGGTTGTTGGAAGTTACCCCCACCATGAAACTATTGGAATTAGTTTATATTTTGAGGATAAAACTATGGGGGATGGGAGAGAGTGTTACCATGACTTAAAAATGTGTTATGGGTAGAAGATAATGGCTCAAAGTTCGGTTGGTTGAAGTTTCTAATGAACTAACTTGATTGTTGAGGTTTGGTGTCCCTTTGAGAATAATTTCCATTGATCTTTATTAGTAAAAATAAATTAGATGGATCCTATTGATGTTGTGTAAATGTGTTAGTTGGATGTGATGGTGAGGTACATATTCCTTAGTTTTTCATAGGTCTAGGGAATATAGATTGTGGATAAGATGAGGTTGGGGCATTGACAGCCGTAGTTGGTTGTCTCTCAAGACCTGTAAGTTCACTCGTCCAATCGGTCATCTTTTTAGGCTATGTGAATTGATTCTATTATACTTGTTATACTGAGCATGTCCTTGGGTATGGAATGGTTGTGTGTTTCCAGCTATATTTATTATAAGATATCGAGCAGATACAAGATTTTTATCAACAAGATCACCGCCACTTGTGACATCAATGAGAGTTCTCTACATAGAAAATAACCCCTCATAGAAATATTGGATTAAGAGTTGGTCAGGGAATTAAAGATTTAGGTTGGTTTCCACAATCCTTTTCAACCACTCCCAATACTCAGGGAGTGATTCATTATATAATTAATGGATAATACTTTTTTAGTTTTCGAATATAAGTGGTACGAGAAGCAAGAAATAATTATTCTAAAAGGAGACACATCAAGTTAGTCCATGAGTTTATAGATCCATGAGGGAGGTAAAGGGTCATGACTTGGCAGAGATAGCTAGATAGAAATGGAAATATCAATGCTTGAATTTTTCTTTATGAACCCCTTGATGAATCATGGTAGAGCACACCACTTGTAACTCTTTGAAATTAATATGAGGATCCTCACCGAGAAGCCTATGGAAATCAGGTAGAAGATGAATCAAAAAAATTCGAGGTTCAAATCAGCCTAAATATTTTGTTATTGAATACAAAGTTTTTCTTAATTCATATTAGGGGGAAAGAGTTTTTTAAATTTTTGTTCCATAGTATTGGCCATATCTAGTTTAATTGGTTGGATAATGATGAGATCTTGAGTGATTGATTATCTCTAATGTTCTTCCAAAGTTAGAAAACAGTTCTCTCTATTTCAGGGTCCATTAGATAAAAGGGATTGTTTAAGAGGCTACAGAGCATTCAAATATAATTTTAAAGGATGAGGAAGGTGGTTTTTTCTTTTTGTTTTTTTAGATTATGATTTTTATGAGGAAGGTGGGTTTTTCATTGTTGTTTTTTATGAAATTTTTTTTGTTAATTGTTTTTACAAATAAAAAAACTATGGACTATTTAAGGCATTATCCCTAGAAACAGAACAATTTAAAGAATTTATAATTGTTTCCTATCAATCGTTCAAGGATCTGCTACACTGCTAATGTGTATAAAGGCACTCGAGTCAAATCCTCGGTGATTGTACTTTTTTAATTGTCAATTGTTTTTATTATCTTTATTTTTAATGGGGGGTTGGTTTGGAAAGAATAATTAAATTTATTAATTGAGGATGTTTGGTTGATTTAATAATATTAGAAATATTGGGGTGAGTATAGTACTGGGTATTTAAGATTGTGATATCCTTGAGATTTGTTTTGTATTTCATTAAATTAACACCCACTTCATAAGATGTTTTTGACTGGAATTACCAAGTGTTAAGGCTTTAACAGAAGCCTTAATTTAACCAGGGGTATAATCATAATATTTACTTGTTTATGGTAGTGTTTTTTTTGTTTCAATAATATATTTAATCCACATGTTTAGAAAAACATTCCATTAATCAATGACATTTTATGTTCAACATACACAATGTTAACCTAAATAATATTCATTGAGAAAAAGCTCTAAATCACTTAATAAACCAAAATTATGACTCACCCCAATGGTAGAATTACTTAGCCATTTATATGGTATTAATATGGTTTATGTTTTTTAGGGTGATGACTTAAAAATATATCAAAAATAAAGGGATAAGTTAAGGTTAGTGTTCCAAACACACACACAAACAGTGTAGAGAATTAAATACGGACATTCAATTGAATGAGGAAATGATATAAGGTAAGGGTTTTTTAATTTATTTAAAATAATTTATCCCCATTAATATTATGAAATAGAAGGTGGATTAAAATAAGAGATTAAGAAGAAGAAACAGTCATTAAAATTATATTGAAATGAAAAAAATGAAAAAAAACACGAAAAGAAAAGTGTAGGAGAGGAATATCTTTCTCAAAAAATATCAAGGAAATCCCTCACATGACCTTCTCCAAGCTCTAGTCTTGAAGAAACTCCTCCTTAAGGACTTAAATTAAAACTATTTTCAAGGAGAGGATGCGATGTATTTATAACACAAGGAAGTGGACTATTGGCCTTCCAAATGTTCCCCTCCACTTGGATCATCAATTTGATACTTCAAACAACTGAATATAGAGAAATCGTCTTCTTAAAAGTAATATATATTAATGGTTTAGTTCACCCTAAAAATGTGGAGGCCATTGGACTTAGGGAACCAATTTTATGACAATTTTATTAAACATTTTTCATTTTTCATTTTTCAATCCATACTTTTTCCAAGGTCAAAATGTGAATGGGTTTTTTGAATTGGAATATTCCCTCCAGTCAAAACCATTTCTTCAAAAAGTTTGACTTCCTATATCATGGATTTTACAGTGAAAAATATCATCTTGAATTCATCTATATTTTTGTAAAAATGTCAATAAATTTGTGCTCATATAGATTCCATGATAGAATCAGGGGTTGGAAATACAATGCATCATTTGGGCCCCTTTTCTGATATTTTTACATGAAATTTTTATCCATGATTCTTTTTTATAATAAATAACAATTTTAGAGTGTCCAAGAACTTGGGTTTCTAGATTGAGGCCAAAAATTCAACCGTCGTGGATGGTCCTGTTGTTTCACAGATTCTTTGTCCCTTCTCTTGTGGATCATATGATCATTCAAATGGATGAATTGGCCTAATTTTACTTCTAATTATATGTTGTAAATTGAATAATGAACACACACAAAAAATAATTAAACAATTTGGATCTGTAGGATGAGATTTGTTATTGAATTATTAAACTGAAACTATTAGATTAATTCAAATAATTCTTTAAAATTATATTTTGTATTAAAACATTGGTATTTCACACCAATTATGAACTTTTACATGAAAATTTATAAAGGGAGTATAAAAAATTAGGAATAAATGAATAACATCATATAAGATTTTATTTAAGGGTAAAATATAGGAATCGAGGAGAAATCATAATTAAAAAATATCAAAATTATTCTTAACAATGATGTGTTTTTGGAAAAGATATTATTCAAGGTTAATTCAATAAATTTAAAAGTAATTTACCCCTAATAAAATGGTTAAATTGCCCTAAAATAAAATCGTAGTAGGTACTAATCCAATTATAGAATAAAAAAATCATTGATAGGTATTATAACCCAGATAAAGATATTTATATTACCAAAATATCCTACTGGTTTTATAAGAATAGAACCAGTAGAGCATGACTAGAGGATAATGAAATGGATATTAAAATATAATTAAATTGAATATATTTATCATACATGGAATAAATAGGGTAGTGAGTACACAGTATAAAATAAAACATGGTAAGAAATATCAAACATGCCATGTGGTTTTCAAAATTGAGAAAAATAAACCCTTACATATTAATTATATTTCAAATTAAGAACACATGAAATGTAAAAAAATTAATAGATTTATAAATAAATTATATTTCCTAAAAAAATTATTATAAAATAAATCCATATCCAATATATACATCCCAATAAAGAAACAAGTGGTGATTACACATCATAACTCAATAAAGAGGAATTGAGATTTAGAGAACCCTTAGCTTAATTTATGAATTCATGGTATTCACTTTAAACACTTGTATATAAACAATAACTACCATAATCACCCTTTTAATGACCTTATTCATAAAAAATTTCTATTATAAATTTAATTTATAATTATTTATTAAAAATATATTAGTAAGTTATATTATATCATCATAATCAGATGGTGTTAGCTTCAATTGTTTGTTTAGTACTAATGCCAGTGTAGATTCTTGTTTATAGATTAAAAACATAACATTATGTGATAATGATATGTACTAGAATAGATATTTTATAATGATTTAGATTTTCTAAATTTCATTTTATATGTTTTTTTGTTATGATTCATGATGAGGAATTTGGTGATAGGATTGTTTTGGTAATTTTTAACTAACCATAGGGTGGTATAATAATAATAATTTTGAGACTGATATAAATATTCAAGAAATATAAAACAAAAATAATTCCCAAATTATTGTATAATAATTATATTAAATAGGATTACTTACTCATAAATGATATATCATTGTATCATTGTTCAATAAGGTTTTTAAATCGAACCAGACAAGAGAAATGTGTAATATGTGGGTGATTATGGTTATGAAAATGATTGTTTTGGAATAATATAAGTATTACAGAAGAAGTATGATATTATTTATTTGATTTTATTTTAACAAATCATATTTTAATATATTTTGATAAATAATAAAATACTAGATGACAAACAAAATGTGTTGCTTTGTGGATGTGTTAGTCTGCACATATACACAAGAAACGAGTTCCTTAAGATAGACCTAGATAGAGATATTGATTTATTTATAATTTAATAATCATAATAATATTTCATATTTCATATATATTCACTATATTTCTCCTTTCAATGATACATGTATGGTGGATATGAAAAAAAAATTACATTGCTTATGGAGGTGGTTGTATGAACATACCACAAGTGACATTTTTGTCTTTCTAATTGTTGGAATGAAGGTTGAAAACTAATATTCCATTAGTAAAATAATTTTCATAATCTTATTAATAAAATTTTTATCATTATTTAATTATTATATTAGTTTTTATGTTGTAGTAGATGAAAATAAACCAAAGGATAAATTGAGAATGTTACCTTACTCATTATTAGATCTCTATTGCGAAATAGATTAAGGATATCATGGATAGACCAGAGGTTCAGTAGAGGCATGAAAGAGAAGAAGATTAAATTTATGGGTTGTGATTTATGTTATAAAAAATGAATATACATAACCTCGTTCCCATATTTCATTAAAGATGTGGTATAATTCTATTTATGAACAAAAAATTAAAATCAAAAGATAAATTAAATGATACCACATTTGTTTGTAGTCACGAGTTTGATTCGCTCACTGTTGATATTTCATATATGTAATATGAAAAATTATACATGATCATGATCATCTACATATTCTTTATAATTTTATAATTAGGGATCGACTTTTCTAGAGTGTTAGCGTGAGAAATCAAAGTTCATTACAATGTCCCTTTTATCTCTTGTAGAATGAAAACTCGATCAAGAAAATGGGATTGATCTGACCTTGTTATTCCTTCAAAATATATCTCTAAGAACTTTACAGGAGAGGAAAAGAAAAATTAACTCACCAAATTAATGAAAATGATGGATCATACTATTCAAGAGGTGATAATGAGATTTTATACTTATATTATACTTCATAAGTTTTCACATTGGCCATTGGAAAGTAATAATCTTTATTTTAGAACTTAGTGCACATATATGACTTAAAAAACCTATAATAAATGTCACAAATATTTTTTACTCACTTATAACACTATAAATTGTTATGTGATAAAATATGTCTCATTAACTCAAACATTAAGCTCTTTGAATTAATTAACGATCTTTGCATATCCTATGTTAATTATAAAAATTAAATTTTACCCAAATTCTCTTTCATCATCAGAAAAATTAGGAATAACATGTGAAATAATTTCAATGACCAATATTATAGACTTGAATAATATAATTGAATTAGTTTTAATTGTTATCATTTATACTAGGAAGTTCACCGGTCCTCACACGTGGGGTCCGCTTCGTCCTAAATTCATGTTCATTATAATTGATAGAAATTGTGGGTACATTTAGTGTGTGACCCTCTAGGTCCTTATCTCAATATTGGTTCATTCAACCACATAGTAAGAGATAATTCAAGAACCCATAATGTCCCCTAAGGATAATTATTTTCACAAAAACAAATTCCTTTTACTAGCACTTACTGTGTAATATAATATCTTTGTCACATGATATATCATAAAGAAGGATGCACAATATTGTCATCATCATTTTTTTCATTACATATTTTGTGACCATACTGGATTTACATACCTTTTTAACCATGGCCATAGATTTTTGAAGGTTTTACTATCCTGGTCAACCAAGGCCCATGAGATATCTCTTCCTCAACTCAGAATAAAAAAAATTGTCTTGATCATTCTACCAATACGATACCCCCAATGATGCACCCAATACAAACTACCTTTTCATTATTTCATTATAATGGTTTTCACCTTGAATCAATGTATGTAATAAAATGGAATACACTAAAAATGATCTCAAGTATGAATACCAAAACACATTTCCGTAGATTGGAACAACTAATGACACCTGAAACATGTGGTGCTCCTATTGGCTGGTCTGTCATCATGATCTCCCTACTAGAGATCACCAAGTAAAAACATAATGAGAATAAGTCTCAATAATAATGATCTACCAGCACCAGATAGTAATAAAAAATCTATTTCCTTTCATTATGTTGTATTTAGACCATAGGTCATATGATTAAGATTACATTCATAATATCTTAGGTTTATAATTATAGCTAGGAACTACAATAGCATTTTGATATGACATGTAATCTAAGGACATTACCATGTAAATAGTGGATGAAGGTATATCAAAACTATTATGGTAATATTAAACACATGTATATATCAAATTTTATACATGTAACGGTAATCAAAGCACTATTCACATTGGGTTTAGGGAACCCAATATTACAACACTCCCACCTTCACTTGATCCAAAATGATAACAATCCTTAATAGATCTCACATGATAAGATCATATATATGTTGATATATCTCATTAGTTAGGGGCCTTCCACATTTCCAATGCCAAGCTATTATGTTATCCGTGATTTTACCACTTTATGTGAGACTTATCAAGAGATGGTATCCCTATGTATATCCCTTTTTTACATTGTCTTAACTTGACATATTGGATAGTAAGACTACCATAATTTAATTTATTATAATACTTTACTTACTCATCAATTTATATGAGATTTTTTTGTTCATTAGTACATATTCCTTCCTCTAACATAGTTTTTGGTCTGGTGGTACACCTTTTTTCATTGATACATGCATGAAAATATGATGAATTTCAATCACCCTCATAGATCCATTTTATTTTCAATAATTCTCATCGAAATTTTTCTTTCCTCGTTATATTTGTTCTATAATATCCTTATTACAAGAAATTTATCCAAAATATTATTCTTTTAGTCATTTTCTAAACAAGATTTTGGTATCTCAATGCCCCTCTTTACTATATGCATGTCATTAGATTGACAGGGTTTCTTATTGATCCATGTTTTGAGGTCACCTTTGATTCACCTTAGTCTATTGTGAAACATTATCCATCCAATTCTCTTTATGGGTTTATTCCATGAATCACTCACAGCCTGATGATATCCCATGTTGTTAATCCACATCTAATAGAAGGTGCATTGCTTGTTCCTCTCCTCCTTGGAATACATGAAATCTAAGATGTGGGAATGAGAAGATATACTATAGACCAGATGGTTTACCTTGTAATTATGATAAGCTGATATTACATGATCATTAGAAACGCATTGATAAAGCTGACAATAGGTATAGAGGCTATGACAACCCAAGTTTTTATTACAACTTAAACATGATTTATTACATAAAACTTCACATGATACAACAAAGAAGATCAAGAGGTTTAGTGTATTTGGGGCTTACGATCATTACATAAAAACATGAAACATGAAATACAACATCTTTATTGAAAACTTCCTTTACATGACCACTATATTCCTTCATACTTAGAATTGCATGGGATAACCTGAGGACATGCATAAGAAAAGTGTCACGACCCGTCCTCGGGGCCCGTGTCGTGACTACCCCAAGCTCGCCTTCCATAGGCCAGGGGCTGGCGACTAGCACCAAAGGCGAAAATCCCGATAACTGGGAAGACATTGCCTTTATAAAAGTAGACAAAACACCATAGAGTACAAGCGGAAGCAAAACACTAAGTACAAAAGGAAGTGCTGAAAAGTAAATGGGTCATAATACAAACCCAACTCAAAGTGCAGCTACAACTGAATGAAAGTACAACAGAAAAAGACAAACAGCTGGAAGGATGGAAGCGGCTCCTGGGTCGTCCTCCTCGGATCCTACCTGAAGGGTAGGTACAGATGGCGCAGCTCCTGGTCATCCACCATGGATCATACCTGAAGGGTAGGTACAGATAGCCTCCACCATGCTCTCGTCCGTAAACTTCCTCCGTGTGTCGTCTCTTCGCGAAGTCCACCTCCAGATACTGACTTGTCGTGTAGTCCACCTCCGGGTACTGACTCGCCGTGTAGTCCACCTCCGGGTACCGTCCAGTCCTCGAACACTCGGCCTCTGCCAGCACTGCCCGTCGTCTGCAACCAACACAACGAGGTGCGGGCATAGCCCGTGCAGGGGTGAGTAGAACGATACTCAGTAGGGACCCCGAGACCCTCAAGGTCTCTCTAAATCCAACAAGGATAACCACAAATAATATCTCAACGGATAACCTCTACTTAGGTATATGCCCATACATATACCTAAGTTTTCAAGTAACCCATCTCAATCATGAGGAAACACAAGGATCATGAAATCAACGGATAACCACTACCCAGGTATATGCCCATACATATACCTAAGTTATCAAGTGACCCATCTCAATCATGAAGTAAACACAAAGGTCATAAGTCTCAGCTCAAACCAGGATTTTCATTATCGAAACCGTAATAGTTGAAGAGCTCAGTCTCTAGATTGTACAGTGGTCCTTTCACGACTCTGAGGTACTGCTCACTAACCTAATACTGTTGAAGTAATCCTTCTGTCGAGTACCGCGGGTCAGCCACCCAGACATAGTAGTGCTTCCCACCGAGGTATGTCACCCAAACACAGTAGTGCACACCCCCTAGTAGCCTGATGAGGTACTCTCCGGACGAGTACCGCGGGTCTTCACTATCACACAGGTAGTGCTCTGTCCGCTATGGGTCTGCACCTCAGAAAGTAGTGCTCCATCCACTGGGCTAGTCGACTCACTCCAAGTCGAGTCGGTCAAGTAGTCGTCAGGTCTCAGCCAGCTACACGGTCTCCATACTCCGCACGCTCGTCTCTGGAAGGGTCCGCTCCACGAGCTACAGGTCGATACTCCAAGTATCTCAAAGTCTCAAAAAGAAGTATCTCAAGGTCTGCCTCATCATAGGGGTCTCAACGCAACAGACGGCGCGTCAATCGGACGCCCGGTCTGTGAGTTTCTAGCATTTTCATCCCAGGGGCCCGGTTGGTTTCTTGAGCGAACCAATCCCAGCCGTATCTCAACTTTACCCCGAACTCTCATAGGGTATACACATTGGGACCGTTTCTCAACGTGATCAACAACGTCGCTGACGGTTCGTCAAACAGACGTCCTGTCTGAAAGTTATCAGCTTTTCCGTTCCAGGGGCCCGGTTGGATTTCGGGTACAATCCAACCCGGCCATACTCCAACTACGTCCAAAACTCGGGAGAAGTATTCCAAAAGTTCCGTCTCATCAAGAGGATTTTTCAACGAAACAGACGGCGCGTCAATCGGACGCATGGTCTGTGAATTATTGGCCTTTTCGTTCCAGGGGCTCGGTTGGTTTCGTGAGCGAACCAACCCGACGGCACTCCGACGGCATCCAAACCTCGAGCGGAGTAAGCCAAAAGATCCTTCTCACTAATAGGAATCCAACATAGTGGACAGAACGTCAATCGATAGTCCGGAGCTCAAGTTACGAGCGTTTCCGCTCCGAGGGCCCAGTTGGTTTCGTGTACGAACCAAACCGGCCGAACCCAAAGTTCTCTGAAACCTTGAGTGTAATATACTGAAATGACCGCCTCGATCCAAGGATCGCGTTGCCGCGGACGGAAAGTAGTTTAGAGGCTCGTAGCTCAAGTTACGAGCTTTTGACCGAAAGTGGTTCGAAAACGGGGGTCTGGGCCCGGGGCGAACCGCCCCGACCCCCCCTGGGTCGGCCGAACCGGGCCGACCCGACCCGGGTCCGACCCGGATGGGCCCGACCGGCCGGCCGTAGCTCGGCCAGCGGGGCCGAGCCGAATTGCGGAGCGGTGGGGTGCACGGCTCCCCCGCACTTCGCCGCTAATTGAGGCCGGCGGCGAACCGCGGGCCGCCTCCTTTCTGGCGGCGCGCCGCCGCCGCCTTCCGCGGTCCACCGGACGCGATCCGGTGGTCCGTTCCTTCTGCCGTCTTCGCCTCTGGTCCCCCCGTGACCCCACCTTCACTGCGAAAGGATTTAAACGCCCAAATGACCTGCTTCGTCATTGCCTGTCAAACCGCACGTCAAAAACGAAATGCGCCGTCTTCGCGGTTCTCCGGCACGACGTGTTGGGGTCGCGCCCCTTCGCCGTGGCCCGACTCCGTCCGCGGATGTCTTCGGGTTTCTCCGTCATAACGCAACGGCGTCGCGCCTTTGTTTATTTTTTATGACGTGGCGCGACGGCGCCGCGCATTACTTGTCGCACGTTTCTGCGCGGTGCGATGGCACCGCACCATTCCCGTTTCAATCCACAAAAGAATCCAACATGAAATAAGGAGGAGGGTCGGCCATGTTTGTGCGGTCCGACCCCCCTCACGTAATTCGATAACAAAAGATCATATTTCACGAAGTACGTCAAGGCAATAAACACGATCAATTTAAATAATAACCCTCAACATCAAACCGCATGATCGAACGATCCGCGGATCAACCCGGTATTGGTTGGTCCGCGTTCGTCGTTCTTTTCTCAAAAAATAAGAGAATTCCAAGAATAAATTCCCCTACCTCGTGTCATCCTTCGTTTGTTGACAAAGTCGCGGAATGGTAGTGTCACCGTAGAACGGTATCAATTCCGTTGTTGTCGGAGTGAGCGCCGTCGTCGATGGCGACGTTCCCCGTGGTGATGCCTCCTCCCTTGACGCGGAGAAAGAAGAAGAGAAGGCACGTCATTGGTTCCTTCGCGTTCTCCGTCGGAGGGTTGGTGTTCATCACATTCTTTGTCGAAGTCTCGACGTTCTTCAATGATGGTGATGGAGTTCTTCAAAACTAAGAGCTTACTCTCTCAAAATCCTCACTTAACCAAGTAACCTAATAAAATAAGGTCTCCCATTATTTTATTAACACATGCCAAGCTTTTCAAATTCCAAAATTCAAATAACATAATTAATTTAAGAAGTTGAACTCATTAATTAAAAAGTGTTGGCATCCACTTAAGAGGGGGAGAAGTTCAAGAGTTAATGAAAGGGAGATTAAATGGGGGGTTAAAGGAGAGTTATAGGAATGTGAAAGGTTGGGGCTCGTGTGGGCCCCACATTTCAAGTATCCACTCATGGTAAGTTGGTTGGTCATGGGCTCCACCAACAACTTCCCATGGGAGAGAATAACTCCCAAAGACATAAAAATAAAATTGTTCACACAATTTTATTTATTTTAAACTAAAACCCCAAAAACAAAATCTCAACCCGCTTAAAACGCAACTGTGGTAAAGGTCCCCTTAAGAAATTACCGGCATTGCGTGTTCATCGGTGCCATCAGATTTCAATTCCGAGCACCGGTTCAAAAGATAGAAATTCCCGCTTTCTCGTTCACTGAACGTACCCGAGCCAAACTTCGAAAGTTGATTCTGGGCACTCCGGGCCTCGGAATCAAGTACCGTCAGAAACCGCGTTCTTGTAAAATTCCAAAGAAAATTAATAAAAAAATTTCCTTGAAATTTCCGGGTCATTACATTACTCCCACCTCAGGGCTTTACGTCCTCGTAAAGCTTCAACACAAACTAGGGTCTCAAAAGCGGTACAGAGCACGCATCTGAGCTTTCCGCTCCCATGTGCATACCTGGAGGTTCCCATACTACCAGAGAAAGTGCACCCGAGAAATCGATCATCCTCGTAGGATCCTCTCCTGTTGATCCTCGATCCCCACTAGAACCTCCGTGGAAAACACCTCATCGCCATCGTCTAGCTCCTCATGGTCGATGATATGCGAATGGTCGAGAACGTATCTCTTCAGTTGAGATATGTGGAAGTCGTAGTGCACTTGGTGCAACTGAGGTGGATGGGTCAAGCGGTAAACCACCTCTCCTACCCTGTTGTGGACCTAGAAAGGTCCGTTGAACCTCAGATTTTACTTGACACCTTGGACACAACTCCATAAACTTCGTCGAGGTGAGACCCGTATAAGGACGTGATCGTCATCCTCAAACTCTATAGGTCTCCAATTCCTATTAGAACTGGAACTCGAAACGACTACCTTTACGAGGGTAAGGTTGACCGACTCAAGAGTGATCGGTCGCACCCTCCTGTGAAAGAGTTATCCTGTGCTGCATGGGGTTTCCTTTTCCCCGACCAAGGAAAACCCATCCCAACGTTTTCCTAAAACCGTCAATTTGAGTATGAACAATTATTTCCAATTACTTACTCAAACTAACGTCGTAAGGACTCGACGCTGCTACCAAGAGATTACAACCGGAACTCTCGCCTCGAGGGTCTGACCACACCGTCGGCGTATGTGTGATTATCGAGTCTCCTCCCAAGGTATCTCCAAACGTGAGGGTCAAGTCCACAGCTTACCGGAAACACTATGTCTGGAACAAATATTTGTGAAAGCAAGGAATGATTCATATCGATGTCCATTACATCAGCATCTAGTAGTAGACACAGACTGTCCCTTGAATCATTTCTAGAGCCATTGGGTCACACTCCTTGACTGCATGCAGCCGCACTCTTCCTCCGCCCTCCATCTCCCTGAGCCTGACGGGAATAACTAAGGCGGGTGGTTGTACCATGTTAAGATGTACACCACCTCATCCTGATCTCCTGGCTCTGCCTGCACGTCTGCTGCTTCGTAGAGTCATCTCCCCTTTAAGCTTCCTTTTCTTTAACATTTAACACGCTCGAGTCTCTAAGACTGGAGCCGGTTTCCTGTTTCTTACTGCACTGTGCAGTCTTCATCCTCTCCTGGATGATCTGCACCTGCTTTTCCTATGATCTGAAAGAGCTGCTAAAATTTCTCTTTTGCCGAAAAGAGAAACTCGGCCTCATCCCCTGGATGAACCACGCCCATTGCCTAATACAGTCAATCCTGACATGAATGACGCATTCATGCCATGGATGACGTCGTAAGGCCTCGATGTAACTACTAAGAGATCCAACTGTCACTCTCGTCTCCAAGGGTCGAGTCACAATGTCGGCATCAGTGTGAGGTCATTGGGTCTCCTCCAGTAGAAATCTCAAAAGTGAGGGTCAAGTCAACAGTTTTAACCAGGACCACTCAGTATCAACCAAACAAAAGGACAGGAAAGAAAACAAAGATAAGTGTCTTTTTATTATTGCATCTCGTACTACAAAGACACGAATACAACATCAACATGGAACTAGAAGTACAAGGGATGTATCCACTAGTTCCTCTCTTATCCACCTGCTCTCGGAGCTCTACTGCCTTGTCCACTTCTCGGCTGTTGCTCAAGCACTCGTCGCTGCTTCTGGCTCAGTGGCTCCTCCAACGCCTGCGGATCAACTGTACGAGGAGTCGGACAGTCACGTGCCAGGTGACCCTTTCCACCGCATGAGTAACACTGTATGTTTCTGGCACGCCTGGGTCTGACCCCACCCCGGGTGCCCCGCACCACCGGTCCTAAAACCCAAGATCGTCGAACTACTGGTTTGGTCCTCCTGGACCTCTGCATCATCTGTCTACTGCCTACAAATGACTCGGCTACTGATCGAAAAACACGCGGCAAAGGCAGAAGCTCCTGTACACGCTCGGGGTGTAGAGCTACTGGCACAAACTCCACTCTGAAGAAGGTGTCGAAGTCTTCCCATGCGAAGTCCATCCCGTCGCAAAACTGAAACAAGTGGCTCCACCACCTGCCTGCTGCTCCCTGAAGGAGGCTGGCAGCAAAGATCACCATGAAGTCTGCTGGTGTCCCCACTAGCCGGAAGACTCTCATCACAGCCTCCAGCCAATCCTCAACTGCCTGCGGGTCCGTCCCTCCCTGGAACCTAGGTGGCCTCTGGCGCTGGAACTCGTGCAGTGAGGTTAAGTGACGTCCACCCTCTACTACTGGGGCTGGTGGAATCGGTGTCCCAACGGGTAGTAGTTCCGTTGGTGCCTCCGTTGGTGCCTCAACTGGAAAAGGGCCATGTACTGAGGCCTCGTCGCTTGACAGGATTTCAGTAAGAACATCCCTCTGGGCTCTAGCTGGTCGTCCGAGAAAAGGCATCCTGAAAGAAACAACATGACATGGTCAAATGATTATACCTGGTGAGCTGACCTGGTTTGAGCTGTTTTAAGGGAAAACCTTTGAAAACACACATGCAATCAGTGTTTTCGTTCACAAAGTCGGAAATCAATTGTCAGGGTCCTGGTGTATGGATATGTCGGCCGCCCGCACCAACACTGGACTCCCTGAACTGAAGACCACACTCGGTACCCTTAACACTATTGCTTCACAGAAAGAAAATATCAGATTTATAAGTTCTGCGGTAGAACCGACTCCTCTGATACCAATTTTTCACGACCCGTCCTCGGGGACCGTGCCGTGACTACCCCATGCCCGCCTTGCATAGTCCAGGGGCTGGCAACTAGCACCAAAGGCGAAAATCCCGATAACTGGGAAGGCATTGCTTTTATAAAAGTAAAAAAAACACCACAGAGTACAAGCGGAAGCAAAACACTAAGTACAAAAAGAAGTGCTAAAAAGTAAATGGGCCAGAATACAAACCCAACTAAAAGTGCAGCAACAACTAAATGAAAGTACAACAGAAAAAGACAAACAGCTAGAAGGACGGAAGCGGCTCCTGGGTCGTCCTCCTCAGATCCTACCTGAAGGGTAGGTACAGATGGAGCAGCTCCTGGTCGTCCACCACGGATCCTACCTCAATGGTAGGTACAGATAGCCTCCTCCATGCTCTCATCCGTCAACCTCCTCCATGTGTCGTCTCGTCGCAAAGTCCACCTCCAGATACTGACTTGTCGTGTAGTCCACCTCCGGGTACTGACTCGTCGTGTAGTCCACCTCTGGGTACCGTCTAGTCCTCGAACACTCGGCCTCTGTCAGCACTGCCCGTCGTCTGAAACCAACACAATGAGGTGCGGGCATAGCCCGTGTAGGGGTGAGTATAACGATACTCAGTAGGGACCCCGAGACCCTCAAGGTCTCTCTAAATCCAACAAGGATAACCACAAAGAAGATCTCAACAGATAACCTCTACTTAGGTATATGCCCATACATATACCTAAGTTATCAAGTAACTCATCTCAATCATGAGGAAACACAAGGATCATGAAATCAACGGATAACCACTACCCAGGTATATGCCCATACATATACCTATGTTATCAAGTGACCCATCTCAATCATGAGGTAAAAACAAAGGCCATAAGTCTCAACTCAAACCAAGATTTTCATTATCGAAAATGTAACTGCTGAAGAGCTCCATCTCTGGAGTGTACAGTGGTCCTATGATGACTCTGAGGTACTGCTCACTAACCTAAGACTGCTGAAGTACTCCTCCTGTCGAGTACCATGGGTCATCCACCTAGACACAGCAGTGCTTCCCGTCGAGGTATGTCACCCAAACACAGTAGTGCACACCCCCTAGTAGCCTGCTGAGGTACTCTCCGGATGAGTACCGCGGGTCTGCACTGTCACACAGGTAGTGCTCCGTCCTCCATGGGTCTTCACCTCAGAAAGTAGTGCTCCATCCACTGGTCTAGTCGACTCACTCCAAGTCGAGTCGGTCAAGCAGTCGTCAGGTCTCAGCTAGCTACACGGTCTCCGTACTCCGCACGCTCGTCTCTAGAAGGGTCCTCTCCACAAGCTACAGTTTGATACTCCAAGTATCTCAATGTCCCACAACGAAGTATCTCAAGGTCCGCCTCGTGATAGGGGTCTCAACGCAACAGACGGCGCTTCAATCGGACGCCAGGTCTGTGAGTTTCTAGCATTTTCATCCCAGGGGCCCGGTTGGTTTTGTGAGCAAACCAATCCCGGCCATATCTCAATTGTACCCCGAACTCTCATAGGGTATAAACATTGGTACCGTTTCTCAATGTGATCAACAACGCCGCTGACGGTTCGTCAAACAGACGTCATGTCTGAAAGATATCAGCTTTTCCGTTCCAGGGGCCCGGTTGGATTTCGGGTACAATCCAACCCGACCATACTCCAACTACGTCCAAAACTCGGGTGAAGTATTCCAAAAGTTCCGTCTCATCAAGAGGAATTCAATGAAACAGACGGCGCGTCAATCGGACGCCCGTTCTGTGAATTATTGGCTTTTTCGTTCCAGGGGCCCTGTTGGTTTTCATGAGCGAACCAACCCGACTGCACTCCGATGTCATCCAAACCTTGAGCGGAGTAAGCCAAAATATCCGTATCACTAAGAGGAATCCAACATAGTCTATGGCATGTCAATCGGACGTTCAGAGCTCAACTTACAAGTGTTTCCGCGCCGAGGGCCCGGTTGGTTTCGTGTACGAACCAAACCGGCCGAACCCAAAGTTCTCCAAAATCTTGAGTGTAATATACCGAAACGGTCGTCTCGATCCAAGGATCGTGTTTCCGCTGACGGCGAGTCGTTTGGAGGTCTGTAGCTCAAGTTATGGGCTTTTGACCGAAAGTGGTCCGAAAACGGGGGTCTAGGCCCGGGGTGACCCGGCCCGACCCCCCATGGGTCGGCCGCACTTGGCCGACCCGCACCGGGTCGACCCGACCTAGGTCCGACCCAGCTGGGCCCGGCCCGGCCCGGCCCGGCTCGGTCCGGCTCGGTCCGGCCCGACCGGCCGGCCGCGGCTCGGCCAGCGGGGCGGCGCCGAATCGCAGAGTGGCGGGGTGCGCGGCTCCCCCGCCCTTCGCCGCTGATTGAGGCCGGTGGCGAACCGCCGGCCACATCCTTTCCGGCGGCGCGCCGCCGCGGCCTTCCACGGACCACCGGACGTGCTCTGGTGGTCCGTTCCTTCTGCAGTCTTCGCCTATGGTCCCCCCGGGACCCCACCTTCACTGCGAAGGGATTCAAATTCCCAAACGGCCTGCTTCGTCGTTGCCCGTCAAACCGCACGTCAAAAGCGAAACGCGCCGTCTTCGTGGTTCCCCGGCGCGACGCGTTGGTGCCGCGCCCCTTCTTCGTGGCCCGACTCCGTCCGCGGATGTCTTCGGGTTTCTCCCTCGTGACGCGACGGCGTCACGCCTTTGTTTGTTTTTCACGACGCGGCACGACGACGCCGTGCATTACCTGTCGCACATTTCTGTGCGGTGCGATGGCACCGCACCATTCCCGTTTCAATCCACAAAAGAATCCAACATGAAATAAGTAGGAGGGTCGGCCGTGTTTGTGCGGTCCGTCCCCCCTCGCGTTATTCGATAACAAAAGGTCGTATTTCACGATGTTCGTCAACGCAATAAACACGAGCAATTTAAATAATAACCCTCAACATCAAACCACATGATCGAACGATCCACAGATCAACCCGGTATTGGTTGGTCCGCGTTCATCGTTCTTTTCTCAAAAAATAAGAGAATTCCAAGAATAAATTCCCCTACCTCGTGTCGTCCTTCGTTTGTTGACAAAGTCACAGAATGGTAGTGTCGCCGTAGAACGGTATCAATTCCATCGTCGTCAGAGTGAGCGCCGTCGTCGATGGAGACGTTCCCCGCGGGGATGCCTCCTCCCTTGATGCGGAGAAAGAAGAAGAGAAGGCACGTCGTTGGTGCCTTCGCGTTCTCCGTCGGAGGGTCGGTGTTCATCACATTCTTTGTCGAAGTCTCGACGTTCTTCAACGATGGTGATGGAGTTCTTCAAAACTAAGATCTTACTCTCTCAAAATCCTCACTTAACCAAGCAACCTAATAAAATAAGGTCTCCCATTATTTTATTAACACATGCCAAGATTTTCAAATTCCAAAATTCAAATTACATAATTAATTTAAGAAGTTGAACACATTAATTAAAAAGTGTGGGCATGCACTTAAGAGGGGGAGAAGTTCAAGAGTTACAGAAAGGGAGATTAAATGGGGGGTTAAAGGAGAGTTATAGGAATGTGAAAGGTTGGGGCTCGTGTGGGCCCCACCTTTCAAGTATCCACTCATGGGAAGTTGGTTGGTCATGGGCTCCACCACCAACTTCCCATGGGAGAGAATAACTCCCAAAGACATAAAAATAAAATTGTTCACACAATTTTATTTATTTTAAACTAAAACCCCAAAATCAAAATCTCAACCCGCTTAAAACGCAACTGTGGTAAAGGTCCCCTTAAGCAATTAACGGCATTGCGAGTTAATTGGTGCCATCAGATTTCAATTCCGAGCACCGGTTCAAAAGATATAAATTCCCGCTCGCTCGTTCACTGAACGTACCCGAGCCAAACTTCAGAAGTTGATTCTGGGCACTCCGGGCCTCGGAATCAAGTGCCGTCAGAAACCGCGTTCTTGTAAAATTCCAAAGAAAATTAAGAAAAAAATTTCCTTGAAATTTCTGGGTCTTTACAAAAAGGGTGAGCTATAAAGCCCAGTAAGGGTGTACACATGGAATAACATGAGGAGTAAAACACATGTTAGACAATAGGCATGTCGATAGAGCATAAAAGAAATGTGAGCATAAATTCATGATAAAGCATGATAATCATAACATGGAAATGTGGGAACAACACTTAACATGGAATTAGCATGATCCAAGGCTCATCGCACATAAAGCATGAGTAAATCCTCATTGCACATGAAGCACGAGTAAACCCTTGTTGCACATGAATTAGAATGATTCAACACTCCTTGAACATGATTTATAATGATTCTATAATTTACCCAATGCATTGGAGTGTATTAAGGGTGCACCCTTCTTAAATATTTCATTTTATGCATAAGTGTGCCACATGGATCATAAAACATGGATTCATAAAACATAATCATTTATTCCATGATAAAGGAATGTGTAATTCTTACATTAAACTTTGTAATAAATAAGTAAAGGTGCATAAATGTGGATACCCTTGATGGATAAATGGGCATGGTATCAACTACACAGTGGTATTGGCTTAGAAAATCGGTGCGATTTCGGCAGCGTAACGGCGTGACATAAGAATTCATAAAAAATGGTTGATGAGAGAGAAAGGGAATCCTCATCATATTTACATGTAATGGAATGTAATTAGGTCATATAGATACATGTACCAACAATTTTAATGCAAATTAGATTCATGATACAAAAGTATTGCTTGAATGTAAATGAGGAGAGAGAATTTCCTTTCAGAATTTCGGCATAGTAACAGGTGTACATGGGGGAAATTTAATGAAAGAGAAAGGGGTTTTCCATCATTAAAACATAAAGAGGTAAGTATTATGGAGGTGAAAAACCATACCCCAACATTCATAATTGAAATTAAAAGGGCAAAACAACGTAAAGAAAATTGGTCAAAAATGAGAAATGAAGAAAAAACCCTTACTTGGAAGTGTGCTTCCAAAGGCTAGAGAGAGGCTTGTGAGAGGCTTCTTGGGAGATTGGGGCATAATGAAAGGATTATAGAGAGAGTAGTGCAGAGTTTGGATGTACCCCAAAGGCTTTGAGTGAGGAGGATGTTGGAGCTTGGGTGGGTTTATATAGGAAAGGTGAGGAAATTCGTTATTATTTAGGTTTGGGTCCCCTTACATTAAATTAATCCAAACCAAAAACCATTCCATGGTTTCTGCCCATGGTTTTTGGAAAAGGAATGAGTAAAACAATATTTTATAAGGCCATAGTCTGAACATCTTAAAATATGATGGTTGCTTATGTGGAGGTGAGTCACACTCCCATGGAAATTAATTTAAAAAGGCAAGGTGTTGGATCTGTCTTGACAGGTCCATTAATGCTTTGAAAAGTAAGTCAAACCAACCCAAAATCACATTATTTTAATGGAAAAAAATATATTGGCCTAAAATTAAGATTATAGTATTTTATTACATCACTATTGGGACATTATGATGTCATAAAACATATTATATATTTAAACAGTATTTAATTTTTACCCAAAAATTGGACTGCCTAAAAAAATCATGAAAAATTCACCATTGGATAATTTCGACGTCATGATTCTAGAAATGAAATTTATTTTATCTAAATAATTTTCTAAATATGTTAACTTTCACTTATAAAATAAAAACTGACATTTATCTAAAATTCACGAGTTTTGACAGAAATGGCTTTCAAACGTTAATAAAAAAATTTAATTGCATTCATAAAATTATAAGATAATTTATATTTAATAAAAATTAATTTTATAGTAATAATATTATTTTATTAAAATATTATATAATTCAAAAATCCCTTAATTTAATAAAATAGATTTCTTAATTAAATAATAACTAAAAACACCATTTTTACTTTAAAAACTATTTACAATGTATAAAAAATGACTAGAAATTATATTCATTATTATATACAAAAAATAATGTACATGAACATAGTACTACTTATTTGTTACATAACCCCTTAAAACAGCCGCATAATACCTAAGGGTAAGGTGTGCGATGGGGACAGACTATTGGGGTGGCTCGGATAACATCGCTCGAGTGGTAATTTCAATCAACTTCCACTTTTCTCGTAGACGGTTACGTTCGAGCCTGACATAATGAAGCTCATCATGGGATTTGTCAAGGGAGAAGCCCAAAGACTCCACCTCTTTTCTGAGCTCTGACAAATGGGATTTGTATGGGGAAATTCTACTGGATGAGGCCATCACTTCCTTTGTCTGGGTAAATTGGATTTTTTAAAGTCCTATATTTATACTAATCATGTGATCACTGTTCAACGACTATATTAGCAACGGTCAAAATTTTTAACATAAAACTAAAAAAGTTGACATTTTATATAAACATAAAGAGACATTTAATTAGATCAAGAGGTATTTCCATTCATGAATCTTTGGGATGTTACAATATTCCACCTTAAGAAATTTTTCCCTCGATATTTTCCTTTTCCCACACTAAAACAAATGTGGGTAACTCGGCTTCATCATATCCTCAGATTCCCAAGTCGCTTCTTCAAACTTGTGGTTTCTCCACAAAACCTTGACGAGGGGAAATGTCTTATTTCGTAGAACTTTTTCTCTATGATCTAAGATCTTCATTGGTTGCTCCTCATAAGAAAGATCGTCTTCTAACTGTACCACCTTAGAAGAGAGTACATGTGAAGGGTTCGGTATGTTCTTACTTAAGAGGGATACATGAAAGACATCATGTAATTTGGCCATAGTAGGCAGAAGTGCTAGTCGTAGGCCACAGTCCCAACACGATCAAGAATCTCTAAGGGGATGATGTACCTTGGACTTAACTTCCATTTATTTCCAAACCTCATGACCTTCTTCCACGGAGATATGCGTAGAAAAACCATGTCTCCAACTTTAAACTCAAGGTCTCGTCGACGATTATCTTCATAACTCTTCTGTCGACTCTGGGCTACCTTGATATGCTGCTGAATGGTTTTCACCTTCTCCACCATTTCCTCAACCATTTCTGGTCCAAGCAGCTTACGTTCACCGACCTCATCCCAACATGCCAGTGCTCTGCACCTTTTCCCATACATGGCTTCATATGGTGCCATTTGGATGCTAGAGTGGAAACTGTTATTATAAGAGAACTCAACTAGAAGAAGATATTGATCCCATCCCCCTTTAAAGTCTATTTAGCATGCACTCAACATATACACAAGTGTTTGGATAGTCCGCTCGTATTGGCCATCAGTTTGAGGATGATAGGACGTACTGAAGTTCAGTTCAATATTCAGAGCATGTTGAAGACTCTACCAAAACATAGAGGTGAATCTTGGATCTCGGTCAGACACAATAGATAATGGTACTCCATGAAACCTTACCACTTCCCTGATATATATCTATGCCAGTTGATCCAATGAGAAATCCTCTTGAATAGCAATAAAGTGTGCAGTCTTTATAAGACGATCCACAAAAACCCATATTGCATTGTTGCCATTGGATATCCTCAGAAGTCTGGTGACAAAGTCCATGGTGATGTTTTTCCATTTCCATTCTGGTATGGGAAATGGTTGCATCATCCCCTTAGTCTTCTGCCTCTCTGCCTTCACTTGCTGAAACACCAGGCACTTTGATGTATATTCAGCAATCTCCTTCTTCATATTATCCCACAAACGTTTTCTCGGAGATATCGATTCATCTTTATGCTCCCTGGGTGAATAGAGAAATTTGAACTATGTGCATCATCCAAAATTTCCTTCTTCAGATCTAGACTTGATGGAACACATATTCTTTTCCTAAACCGCACAATTCCTTCTTCACTAACTTTAAACTCCGAGGATTTCCCTTTTTCGATAGCTCCCAATTTTTCTTGAATTCACACATCATCTTTTTTAGCATCCCTTAACCTTTCCAAAAGAGATGGTTGTGCAATCATTTGTGAAAGTATTGATGATGTTCCCTTATTTATGATTCCCACATCCATATTCATAAAGTCTAAGAAGATTGGATCCTTCTCAATTCTCATCATTGATAGAATCACTGGATACTTTCTACTTAGGGAATCCGCCACCTTGTTCACTTTCCCAGGGTGGTAATGAATTGAACAGTCATAATCCTTGATGAGCTCTATTTATCTCGTCTGGCGCATATTAAGCTCTTTATGTGTGAATATATATTTAATACTCTTGTGGTCAGTATATATCTCACATTTCTCCCCATAGAGATAATGCCGCCAGATTTTCAAGGAAAAGATCACCACCGCCAACTCCAGATCATGCGTTGGATACTTTTGCTCATGGATTATCAACTGCCTTGAGGCATAGGATATCACTTTATCATTATGCATCAGCACACATCATAAGCCCATCTTCGAAGCATCACTGAATACTACAAAAATTTCCCCACTTGTGGGTAAAGTGAGAACGGGCACAGTGATAAGACGCCTTTTCAACTCCTTAAAGCTTTCTTCGCATTCATCAATCCATGACAACTTTACTCCCTTTCGAGTTAGCTCAGTAAGAGGGTTGGACAATCATGAGAAATTTCTCACAAATCGTCGATAATATCTAGCTAACCCCAAGAAGCTACGGATATTAGTTACCGATGTTGTCTTCGGCCATTCCTCAATTGCATCTGTTTTGGAGGGGTCCACAGATATCTCATTGTTTATGATGATATGGCCCAAGAATGAGACCTCCTCCAACCAAAACTCACACTTTCTGTACTTTGCATATAGCTTCTCCTTCCGCAAAGTCTCTAGTGCAGTTTTTAAATGCTCGTCATGATCCTACATGGTTTTGGAGTATATTAGAATATCATCTATAAAGACTACCAGATATTTGTCAAAGTAATCTCTAAAGACTCTATTCATCAATTCCATGAATATTGCTGTAGCATTGGTGAGTCTGAAAGGCAATACTAGGAATTCATAGTGACCGTACCTTGTACGAAAAGCAGTCTTGGGGACACCTTCCTTCATCACCCTTACTTGATAATATCCCGACCGCAAATCCACCTTGGAGAAGTATTGTGCTCCATGCACCTGATCAAACAAGTCATTGATTCTTGGGAGAGGATACTAGTTCTTTGTCGTGATTTGTTTATGTTCACGATAATCGATGCAAATCCGCATCGACCCATCCTTCTTCTTGATGAAGAGGACTGTTGCACCCCATGGTGAAGCACTTGGGCATATAATCCCTTTATCTAGATTCTCCTGTAGTAGTTTCTTCAGCTCTTCAATCTCAACAACATCCATTCTATATAGAGTTTTGGATATTGGTAGTTCCCCAAGTATAAGTTCAATTGAGAACTCAACATCTCTTCTAGGAGGAAGACCAGACAGTTCCTCGGTAAATACTTCAGCGAATTCCCTCACAATATGCATTTCTTCAAGGATGGTTTCCTCCATGGACTCAATCATATGAGCCAGATATGCATGCTCATAAGTTAGTAATATCTAGGCTTGAGATGATGGAGCTAAATGAGATCCATCTTCCTCCTGACACTTGTAAAGAATCGGGGGTCGATTCTTCATATGGAGTGTGATCTCCCTCTCCCGACAATTTATGTTGGCTCTATATAAGGAATCCATTCCATTCCAAGAATTGCATCAAATTACACCAGAGGGAGTATGACGATTTTTTTCGAGAAATTCAGTCCATGGACTATAATATGGGAGGACTTATATTCATGGGATGCAATGATTTCCCAATTTTCCGTACTCACCGAAATCTTTACTTCCATGATTTGTGGTGGTACTGGGATTGTTCTACTAAAATTTCGAGATATAAAAGAATGCATAGAACCTGAATCAAAAAGTACGTTCTCTATTCTTCAATGAATAACTACCATACCTATCACCACTTCGTTGTCAGGGTTCACTTCGGTAGATGTGATTGCAAAAGCTCTTTCGTTCTACATTGGAGGTTGTTTGTTGTCTCTAAAAACCCTTGGATTAGGGCACTAATTTGCAAAATGACCCGGTTCTTTGCATTTGTAGCATTGAACAATGCGTTGAGGTTCGAACGGAGAATTCCTCTCCTCTTTTGCAGGCGTGGGTCTTTCTTTCAGACATTTAACAGCTAGGTGCCCTTCTCTTCCACACCTGAAGAATTTCCTCGTCCCCTTAAGGCGATTTCTAGGGTGCTTATTTACACACATTTCGAAAGTGGGGTGCTGGATCTTCGTAGCACTGTTGGATTTATCCATCAGACCACCAGCATTGAATTCCACCTTATGCTTATTATCCCCATGATTCCCCTGTGATTCCCCAATCTCCATTTCGACCATGAGGTCACATCGGACAATTTCCTCATAGCTTTCTAAGTCACGGATCACTAATGCTTTCTGCAAGCTAGGCTTCATCCCACAAAAGAAATGGTAAACCATGCATTAGAGGGTAACAAAAAAGCCATAAGTGTATCATGCAAGCCTTGTGATGTTTTCATCATACGCTCCAACAGATTATTCATCTTTTTTCTTAAGGGAAAGGAAGTCCCTTTCCATCATAAGCCAGTGGGTGTGTGGAAAATATTTATCGAAAAACATCTTCCAGAAATCCTTTCATTCCAATGACTCAATCTCCTCCTCAGGCTTCATATTTTTTATCAACGTCCACCATTGATCAACTTCACCCTCCATATGATAAGCTGCCAGTTGAACCTTCTCTTGTTCATAACATTGGAGGATGGAGAATATCTTTTCGATGGAGTTTATCCATTGTTCAACGATCATGGGATCCAATGATCCACTAAAAGTAGGAGGCCTTTGTCTCATGAAGCTCTCGATAGCGACTTGTTCTTTCTGAGGGGGGGTTGAATATTCCTCTTGACCCATGATTCTATTCAAAACATTAGTTATCTGAGAGAGAAGCGTGAAAAAGTTCTCAATTCCGGCTCCCATTGGATTGGGAATCTCATTAGTATAGTCATCACACTAATCTTCACAACGGTTGTTAGCCCGAGTCCTCCTATTACCGGCCATTGGCTGGAATAAAAGGAAAGTTAGGGGTAACACATAAAGGGTAATCCAAAGAAAAAAGTTTATGACTTATAAATAAACATTTATTTCCTTACTCAAGAGTCTATAGGCTTCAATATAAGCTTTTCATGATCTACTTTCTAACATATATTCATAGGGGAATTTTTTTAATTCCCTTAATAAGGGTTCAAGGTTAGCTTTTGAATTTATCAAAACATATCCCCTGGGAGTGTCATAACCAAGAGTGAAACAAGGACCGTTGCCATGCACTAGTTCCCATTTGAGTCTAGCTCAAAGCGGTGTTTTCGGTTTTTAACCCTAGGATACATCTGTGCCAGAGCCGCCTCTACTTGCTCGTATCCAGACAGGGATGTATTATTTTGATAAACCACTTACTTAGTACTTACCAAAACTTAGGGATGTTTTTATTATACTTAGTCTTGTAACTAAGTATTTACTAGGGTTTCCTAATCCCAAAAATTACTAAACCTATCCTCTGATACCAACTAAGACAACCCTTCTTTTTATTACAACTTAAACATGATTTATTACATAAAACATTACTTGATAAAACAAATAAGATCTAGTGGTTTAGTGTCTTTGGGGCTTAGGATCATTGCATAAAAACTTAAAACATGAAATACAACATCTTTATTGAAAACATCCTTTACATGACCACTACATCCCTTCGTACTTAGCATTTCATGGGATAACCTGAGGTCATGCATAAGAAAAGGGTGAGCTATAAAGCCTAGTAAGGGAGTACACATGGAATAACATTAGGAGTAAAACACATGTTAGAAAATAGGAAAATCGATAGAGCATAAAAAAACATGAGAATAAAGGCATGATAAATCATGATAATCATAACATTGAAATGTGGCAACAACACTTAACATGGAATTAGCATGAGCCAAGGCTCATTGCACATAGAGCATGAGTAAATCCTCATTGCACATGAAGAACTAGTAAACCCTCATTAAACTTGAATTATAATGAGTCAACACTCATTGCACGTGATGTATCATGATACTATACTTTACCCAATGCATTGGAGCGCTATAAGGGCTCACCCTTCTTAAACATTTCATTTCATGCATAAGTGTGCCACATGGATCATAAAACATGGATTCCTAAAACATAATAATTTATTCCATGATAAAGGAATGTGGAATTCATACATGAAACTTTTTAATAAATAAGTAAATGTGCTTAAAGTTGGATACCCTTGATGGAGAAATGGCCATGGTATCCACTACACAATGGCATTGGCTTAGAAAATCGGTGCGATTTCGGCAGCATAACGGCGTGACATAAGAATTCATAAAAAATGGTTGATGAGAGAGAAAGGGATTCCTAATCATATTTACATGTAATGGGCAGTAAGGAGGTCATATATATACATGTTCTAACAATTTTAATGGAAATTAGTTTCATGATACAAAAGTATTGCTTGAATGTAAATGAGGAGAGAGAATTTCTTTTCGGAATTTTGGAATAGTAATGGGTGTACATGGGGGAAATTTAATGAGAGAGAAAGGGGTCTCCCATCATTAGAAAATAAAGAGTTAAGTATGAGGGAGGTGAAAAACCATACCCCAACATTCATAATTGTAATTAAAAGGGCAAAACAACGTAAATAAAATTGGACAAAAATGAGAAAGGAAGAAAAAACCCTTACATGGAAGTGTGCTTCCAAAGGCTAGAGAGAGGCTTGTGAGAGGCTTCTTGGGAGATTGGGGCACCTTGTGAGGATTATAGAGAGAGTAGGGCAGAGGTTGGAAGAACTCCAAAGGATTTGAGTGAGGAGGAAGTGAGATCTTGGGTGGGTTTATATAGGAAAGGTGAGGGAATTCTTTATTATTTAGGTTTGGGTCCCCTTACATTAAATTAATCCAAACCAAAAAAAAATCCCATGGTTTTTGCCCATGTTTTTTGGAAAAGGGAAGAGGAATACAATATTTTATAAGGACAAAGTCCGAACATCTTAAAATATTAGGGTTTCTTATGTAGAGCTGAGTCACACTCCCATGGAAATTAATTTAAAAAGGCGAGGTGTTGAATATGTCTTGAGGGGTCCATTAATGCTTTGAAAAGTAAGACAAACAAACCCAAAATCACATTATTTTAATGGTAAAACATATATTGGCCGAACATAAAAATTATAGTATTTTATTATATCACTATTGGGTCATTATGATGTCATAAAACACATTATATATTTAAATGGTATTTAATTTTTACCCAATAATTTGTCTATCTTAGAAAATTATGAATAATTCACCGTTGGATAATTTTGAACTCCTGATTCTATAAATGACATTTATTTTATCTAAATAATTTTTTAAATATGTTAATTTTCACTTTAAAAATAAAAACAGACATTTATCGAAAATTCATGGGTTTTGACAGAAATGGATTTCAAACCTTAATAAAAAATATTTAATTGCATTCATAAAATTATAAGATCATTTATATTTAATAAAAATTAATTTAAATATAATATTATTATTATATTAAAATATTATTTTATTCAAAAATCCCTTAATTTAATAAAATAGATATTTTAATTAAATAATAACTAAAAACACCATTTGTACTTTAAAAACTATTTACAATGTATCATAAATGACTAGAAATTATATTCATTATTGTATACAAAAAATAATATACATTAACATAGTACTACTTATTTGTTACATAACCCCTTAAAACAGCCACATAAGACCTAAGGGTAAGGTGTACGATGGTGGAAGACTCTTGCGGTGGCTCGGATAACATCGCTCGAGTGGTAATTTCAATCAACTTCCACTTTTCTCATAGAGGGTCACGTTTGAGCTTGACATGATGAAGCTCAGCTTGGGCTTGGCCAAGGGCGAAGCCCAAAGATGCCACCTCTTTTCCGAGCTCTGAAAAATGGGCTTTGTATGGGGCAATTGTACTGGATGATGCCATCGCTTCCTTTGTCTGAGTAAATTGTATTTGTTAAAGTCCTTTATTTATACTAATCAGGTGATCACTGTTCGACAGCTATATTAGCAATGGTAAAAATTCTTAGCATAAAACCAAAGAAGTTTAAATTTTATATAAACATAAAGAGACATTTAATTAGATCAAGCAGGATTTCCATTAATGAAACTTTGGGTTATTATAGAGGCCTCCTCTATGATTATATCACCATGTGTTCCTATCCTCAGGGTAACCCATATCCAGAAAACCTTTACAAGCCATGAATTGATGAATATCCATACATGACTTTTGAGGGAATAAATCTCTTAATTTCATTTCATTTAGATCCAAAGAATTGTTAAAATCTCCTCTAACAACCCATGGGGACACCGTGGGATCAGATGCTCCAAGATCATTCCAAAAGGGGTTATATCCTTGGCTCAAGAAGTGGTCAATGATCTAAATATCCAGATTCATGTCTCTAATATAGAACTAAAGCTTTACATGGATAATTCTAATGACAAAATTGAGTAGATATTTATCATCATGTTTCTTATAGATATAGAACCATCTCATTGGGAATCTAACTTAATTTTTAGGTGCCTCAGCTCGTTTTGAATAGTTTTTCACTACATTGGGAAAATCATATATTCTTAAAGTCACTCTATAGGCTGATATGAGGATATACTATAACACCCGAGACTTTTATGTTATATAAATCATAAAAGGAATCTTTTTCTACACACAACACTTTCTTGGCTTGCTTTACACGAAATTGCGACCTTCCTCGGTAGCTTGCGTCGTACGAATACCGAGTTTCACTAAACAACGATATACTATTAAAATATTATTAAAACTAGCCGTTATGAATAGTAATAACCACTTTTTAAAATTTTTTAAATTTTATTTTTTAAAATGGACTTCATTTTTGGATTCGGAATATCAAAATTAGCCTAGGGTGAAATTTTTTTATTTTTCTGAAAACTTTCAATTTTTAATGAATAGTGAAACCACTAAGTGGTAGTTAAAAAACTGAATTTTTCATAAAACTTAATTTTACCGCTTATGTGAGTGAAATTTCAAAAATCCTAGAGACATGGTTGATGTCAGTAAGTAAAATGTGGTTTAATGAGATGAAAATAGTTTTTGGTGAATAGTAACTTTTTTCTTTTATTTACCACGGTTAAAAGTAAATAGGGTAATTAAGGGTAAAAATGATATAATTACTACCCTAACACATGTCCTAATTCTATTGGATAAGTTTAATTCGACCAAAAACAACCTTAGGAATAAAATATGACCATTTAGGCCCACTTGGATTAGATTAGGACATTTATTATTAATTTATTTAAAGAAGGGTTAAAATAGTTAAAATCAAAGTTTAATAAGAACATAATTTTTAATATAGGGTTATACATACGAGAAATTAGACTATAAATATTCATTAGAAAGATAAAAAATATTTCCTACATAATGATATTTTATTTGTAATTTTTAGACTTTAAATAAGTTAATTTATTTATGACACAAAGATGATGCAGTAATTATCTTATTAATGAAATATTGACATAATTGATGTTATAAAAACCCAAATAAATATAATATGAGACTTTTTATGAATTAAAATAATTTTATAGGTTAATATGACATGTTAGTATTGATTTAATTAACTTTTTTCGAACTAATAATTATGTTATGATTTTCACAATAATCAATTACTAAATAGTGTCGAAATTGACATAAATTAGATTTTAAAACAAATATTATATTATTAATTGTTATTTTATTCCTAAAAATATAAGGTTTTTAAAAATGACTTAGGTAAGGTTATATATATTAATAATAAACAACTTGGGGTTATTTTGGCTTGTTATAGTGTGTTTATTAACATTATAGTATAAGAACACAAGAAGACACAGTAAAAGTAAAATTATTTAACTTAATGATAAATCTAAATGATAAGGTTAAAATAGGAACCTAAACTTGTCTAAATTATATTGGATGAGAGTAGTTAGAACCATCCCCACCTTATCTTCGAAATAAATCAATTTGGAGCTATTTAAAACCGAACTTGACTTTATAATAAAATAATATTTTTCGTTTTTCCAAAGGATCCCCTCTCCTCCCTTATAAAAGGGCACCTCCTCCCCCTCGTCCTCACACCACTTTGATCCTTCACGCTCAGCCATCCCCTGCCAATTTCTCCTCTACACTTCATTAGATACATCCTAGAGGTCCTGGTCTTCTTCAAAGACCAATTTTAGTGCCCTAAAAGGAGGTCTCAAAGAGGCGTTTCAAAGAAGAGGTAATGTATGTTACCAATTCTTTCAACTTTATTTATTCTTCCACATCTTCTTCTTTAGTAGTTTCATTATGAAGTAATAACATAAGTATCACTAATATACTGATATGTTATTATAAGTATTAAACAACCCTGTTTCACCATCTATCCATCCTACGGAAAAAGAAATCACCGCGCATGCGTACGTACGGAATACCGTCTCCACGCCGTGGTCTAATCTATTTTCCACCACCACCTTACTTGGATGGGTATAATGGTGTAAATAATGACTATATATGACAATTGTAAAGTGATATTTATTCTGAAATAGTATACATACACTCCAATACAATTCCACGATCATGGGAACGATATCATCGCTCGTGCGTACGTACGGAATACCGTCTCGACGATGTGATGCGACTCGTTCTACATGATTCTCATTGCATAATGATTACATAAATGAATTGAGTGGATAAATATGATATATATTACTCTAATACCATTCTTTAAATGAGGTATATATAAACTAAAAAGAAAAATAAGAATTTATTCGACAAGACACGCATAAGAACAAAAAGTAATAAACACCTGAATAAGAAGTAGTAATGAAATATTACTAATAAGAAGATACGAATATGACCATATATGATATCATAAAAATAAGTATGATTCTGGAATAAGTCAATAACATTATTTAAATCATTATACAGGAGGTTCGAACACGTACAAAGCATATCGGACCTAAGGTAAGGGAAATATCAAAATCTCATTTTTATCCGAGAGTGTTTATACTTTGGTATTTACTGGGGTGTATTTTATCATCCACATCCATGTTTCCTCAATATGTAATATTATTTCCATCCACCTACAATTGTTTAAATCTAATTTTACCTTTCGGTGAGTTTTTAGTAAAAGATATAAAAGGAATCTTTTGTCGTTTTTCGTACGAGGTACTTTTTGACTTTTCTGACAAAAGTATGAGAAGAATGTTTTTCTAACTTATACGGCATGAATGGATTTTTAAAACAAAATTTCCAAGAATCTTCCTTTAAAAGTTTTTAAGTTTATTTTTTAATAAACTTCTTTTAGTTTAGAATTGTATGACATGTTATGAAAGGAAAAGTGTTTTTGAAGTGGAAAGGATATTTTCCTCAAGAATGGAGTTCAAGTGTTTTATCAAAATAATTTTCCATCTAAGATAATATAGGGTTATGTTTCTATCCCTATTTTTACATTGATTTTATTATGTTATGATGGAATTATTTTTATGATTCCCTTTTATCTTATATGGATTATGTTATGGTGGAATGATGTTTAAGATTCCCATTTTTATTACATGGGTTATGCAATGATGTATGCTTTTTTTTATTTTGTGGAACACATAAGAATGGTATCATTATGAGATGGGTGGGACCTATATCTCCCTCCAATGAATTGGGTAAAGATTTAATATCTCATGAGATATACATGGCTGGAACGGCACGTTATACCGGTTTAGTGAAACAGGACTGAAACGAGGAGTGAACTCGGTTCAGAAATGGACTTTGTCCACTAAGATAGTCTTGGAAATGAGTCTTGACTAATAAGAAATGATTCTCTATGATTATGTGTGTATTCCAAAAAGTTTAATGTTTTAAGTTATGATTATTGGGATTAAATTTCACTACTATGATTTATCCCATGTTATGAAATTATTATTTCATTTGTAGGTTAAGATTTCCAAAAGTTATGTTATTATGTATATGATGTGATTGATATTTCATTTGTTTACCATTACTGATCATTTGAGCTCACCCTTTTGTATGTTTTATTTCCCAGGGTCAGGAAGAAGGTTATTAAGTAGGATATTCTAAAAAGGGACTCTAGATATGATGAAATAAGTGGGATGCAAAGTAGATGCTTTATGAACCAGTTGTTTATGATTCCCAGTTTCTAAATAATCTCTACCTATACGGTCCTTTCCTTGTTTTGTTATATGTGGTAATAAGTGTGCTTCAATTTTGAAGTACTAACAATGTATGTAAATTATGGGTCGTTATAGTTGGTATCAGAGGAAAGGTATAGTCATCCATTGGAAACTAGGATGTGAAATCCTTAGTAAGAACCCTAAGGATAAGTCTAATCATAGAACACAATCTTAGTGTTTTAGAAATGGCCATGAATAACCTATGATAAGACCTTAAGTGTGAAATTTTATTCTTGATTATGTGGTTTTCCTATTATAATTAGTGTTGCTCACACTATTCTTCTTGGTTTTAGTCAATGGCTGGAACCCGAAGGAACCGAGTTAATGCAAAATGCGAAGGGCAATGCAATGATTGTCCCCCTGAGCAACCAAACGTTATGGGAGCTGGAATGAAAAATCTTGTAGACATGCTCACACCAACTTTCTCAAGATATGAATCATGCAGGACTTCCAAATGAGAAAAGGAAGGAGCAACATTCTTTTGAATCCTTCATGAGACATTATCCACCTTCATTCAGTGGGTCTATTGATCAATTAGTTGCTGAATAATGGATTAGTACTACTGAAAAGATATTTTCAGTTCGTCAATGTTCTGAACATGATAAAGTCATCTTAGCAGTGTATCGTTTGGAAGTTGATGCTGATCAATGGTGGAATCTTATAAAGAATACGAGGCAAAGAGATGAAATTGAGTCCATGGAATGGGACGAGTTCAAGAACTTATTTTTCAATAAGTACTTCCCTCGTATTCTCCGAACAAAGATGGAGAAAGAGTTTCTTGAACTAAAGAAAAAGGATGATGAATCTGTTGGTACCTATGAAGAAAATTTTACAAGACTTGCAAGGTACGCTTCTGGTATTATTATCCAACCTGAGAGTAAGATCGATCGACTCTTTAGTGGCTTAAAACCAAGTCTTTAAAGGGAGTTATCCATAAGGGACTTCAATAGCTATGAAGAAATCATTTGATGTGCTCTCAAAGTCAAGATGGAGATTGGAGTAACCCATCAGTCACATGGGTTTGATAAGAAGAGGAAAATGGAATTCAAAGGAAAATCTAAAGAACACACTGAAAATAAGATGAGTTTTCCTTTATGCTCAATGTGTGGAAAGAAACATGGTGGGAGTTGTCTTAAAGGGACAAGTAAATGTTTGAAATGTAGAAAGGAAGGTCATCGGGCATTTGAATTCTGTAATGATGGGAAAAAGATGTCTAATGATGAAAACAAAGGAAGGGATACACAGAATGAACCTACTACACTTCAATGTTTGAAGTGCAAGGAGATGTGACATTATGCCAATCAATGCCCAAATCCAAGGGTTGATGATGATGGTCGATGACAACAAACTCTTAAGGATAAATACAAAGGAAAGTCACATGCAATTTCTATCAGTGATGTGGAGTATGATAACGATGTGGTGAAAGGTACACTTACCATCCACTCTAAAGTAGAAAATGTTTTATTTGATTCAGGATCCACACACTCCTTTATTTATGAAGAAGTTTCTAAGTATATCACCTTATTACCTCAACAATTAGACGTTGAGTTAGCTGTGACAACCCCTAATGGCACAACAGTCACATCAAAAGTTTATAATTCTTCTCCGATCGAAGTTTGTGGGAAAGTGCTTCCTGCAAATCTTGTGATCCTTCCTATAGTGGAATTTGATGCGATTCTTGGCATGGATTGGCTTTCTTTATATGGAGCTCATATCAATTTCCAACGAAGGGAAGTCACATTTTCTATTCCAGATCAATATATGATCGTCTATCAATGCAAGGATGAACCTAACCTTCCAGTGGAAATTTCATACATCTTATGTGTCTTGATTCCACTAAATGAAGCTTGTTTATCTCAAATGGTTGGAGAGAAACTTGCGATTAAGAATATGCCTATTGTACAGGAGTTTGATGATGTCTTTCCAGAGAAATTGCGAGGACTTCCACCAAATCGAGAAGTTGAGTTTTCAATAGAACTTGTACCAGGTGCTTCGCCTATTTCAAATACACCTTATAGAATGGCCCCAATTCAGTTGCAGGAATTGAAGAAGCAACTCTAAGAAAATCTTGATAAGGGATTCATATGCCCTAGTGTGTCACCTTGGGGAGAACCTGTTCTATTTGTTAAGAAAAAATATGGATCAATGAGACTCTGCATTGATTATCGAGAACTTAACAAGATCACTATCAAGAACAAACATCCTCTCCCATGAATTGATGACTTATTTGACCAACTACGCGGAGTTCAATACTTTTCCAAGATTGATCTTCATTCAGGGTATCATCAATTAAGGGTCAAAAGGGAGGATATACCAAAGACAGCTTTCCGTACAAGGTATAGACACTATGAATTTATAGTGATGCCATTTGGTCTTACTAATTCCCTTACTATCTTCATGGATCTGATGAATAGAGTCTTTAGAGACTATCTTGATCAGTTTATGGTAGTCTTTATAGACGATATTCTTGTATATTCAAAGAGAAAGGAAGAACACGAAGATCGCTTGAGAATTATACTGAAGACCCTAAGAAAAGAGAAGCTTCGTGCAAAATTTACAAAGTGTGAATTTTGGCTTCAAAAAGTTTCATTTTTGGGTCACATAATCTCAATAGAGGGGATATCTGTGGATCCAGCAAAAACAGAGGTTATAAAAAGATGGTCGAGACCAGCAACAGTAACTAAGATCCGATGTTTTCTTGGTTTGGCTGGATATTATCGACGTTTTGTGAAAGATTTTTCACGATTATCAAATCCACTCACCAGGTTGACTCGAAAAGGAGTTATGTTCGTGTGTACGGACGAATGTGAAGAGAATTTCAAGTAGTTGAAAATAAGGTTATCTAGTGCACCTGTACTCACACTTCCTTGTAGTGGAGAAAGGTTTGTGATCTATAGTGATGCATCCAATAAGGGACTAGGATGTTTTACCAAGCAAAACGATATGGTGATAGCTTATGCCTCACGACAGTTGAAAATACATGAGAAAAATTACCCAACTCATGATTTGTAGTTAGCTACGGTAATCTTTTCATTAAATATTTGGAGGCATTATCTTTATGGAGAAAGGTGTGAAATTTATACTGATCATAAAAGTTTAAAGTATATTTTCACACAAACGGAGCTGAATATGCACCAAAGAAGATGGTTGGAGCTGATTAAGGATTACGAATGCTCAATCCATTACCACCCTGGGAAAGAAAACAAGGTGGCAGATGCATTAAGTCGACAATACCATGCCAGTTTATCCATGATAAGGATCAAAAAAGATCCAATATTTATGGATTTACAAAGGATGGATCTTCGAATTATAATGAAATGGGAAAATCGTATCTTTCTCAAATTAATGTTGAACCATCTATAAATGTGAAGATTAAAGAGGCACAGAAAGAAGATGTAGAGTTACAAAAGAAGGTGAGAAATATTCCTGAATTCAACCTTGATTGTGATGGGATAATAATGTTCAGGAATTAGGTTTGTTTTCCTCCCATCCCCGAATTAAAGAAGGAGCTGCTGGATGAGGCACATAGTTCTTCATTCTCTATTCATCCTGGAAGCACAGAGATGTATAGGGACCTGAAAGAGTACTTCTGGTGGGATGGCATGAAAAGAGATGTTGCTGAATATGTCTCTTGATGCTTGGTTTTTCAGCAAGTTAAAGTTGAGAGACAGAAGTCTAAGGGGATGTTACAAACATTACCCATACCCAAATGGAAATGGGAAAACATCACTATGGACTTTGTCACCGGACTTCCTAAAACATCCAAAGGCAATAATGCTATCTGGGTCATAGTTGATCGTCTTACAATGTCTTCACACTACATTGCTATTAGAGAGGATTTCTCTCTAGATCAGCTTGCCAGGATATATGTAAAGGAAGTGGTAAGATTGCCTGGAGTACCACTTTCTATTATATCTGGTCGGGATCCGAGGATTGCCTCAATGTTCTGGAAAAGTCTTCAGCATACTCTGGATACATAGTTGAGTTTCAGCACTGCTTATCATTCTCAGACAGATGGTCAGTCTGAGAGAACAATTCAAACTCTAGAAGATATGCTGAGAGCTTTCTCTATGGATTTCAAAGGAGGTTGGGATCAACACCTAACTTTGGTGTAATTTTCTTATAATAATAGCTTTCACTTCAGTATTCAGATGTCTCCTTATGAAGTTCTCTATGGAAAGAAATGTAGGACTCCAACTTGTTGGGATGAAGTTGGGGAAAGAAAGCTATTAGGACCCGATCTCGTCGATGAAATGGAAGAAAAGGTCAGGTCTATTCAACAACACATAAGAGCAGCTCAGAGTCGACAGAAAAGTCATGCCGACAATTGAATAAAAGACCTAGAGTTTGAAGTGGGTGATAAATTGTTCTTACGAATATCTCCCTGGAAGAGGGTTATGAGATTTGGAAAGAGGGGGATGTTGAGCCCTAGATATATCGGTCCTTTCGAAATACTGGATCGTGTTGGGAAGGTAGCTTACCGATTGGCGCTTCCACGGAATCTCTCTCAAGTTCATGATGTGTTCCATGTATCTCTCCTGAGAAAGTACATACCTGATCCTTCACATGTACTCAGCTCAGAAGTTGTACCGCTGGAACAAGATCGTTCTTATTAAGAACAGCCGATAGAGATTCTGGATCATAGCGAAAAAGTGCTACGAAACAAGACCACTCAATTGGTGAATGTTTTATGGATGAACCACCAATTAGAAGAAGCTACATGGGAGCATGAGGATATGATGAGGGAGAGGTATCCTCACCTGTTTTTTACAAAGTGATGAATTTCGAGGGCGAAATTCATTTTAAGGGGGGTAGAATGTAACACTCGAGAATTTTATGTTATATAAATCATCACAGGAACATTTTTCTACACACAACACTTTCTTGGCTTTCTTTACACGAAATCGCGACCTTCCTTGATAGCTTGCGTCGTACGCAATACCGAGTTTCACTAAACAACGATATAATATTAAAATATTATTAAAACTAGTCGTTATGAATAGTAATAACCACTTTTTGAAATTTTATAAATTTTATTTTTCAAAATGGACTTCATTTTTGGATTTGGAATATCTAAATTAGCCTAGGGTGAAATTTTGGTATTTTTCTGAAAACTTTCAATTTTTGATGAATAGTGAAACCACTAAGTGGTAGTTAAATAACTGAATTTTTCATAAAACTTAATTTTACCGCTTTTGTGAGTGGAATTTCAAAAATCCGAGAGACACGGTTGATGTCAGTAAGTAAAATGTTGTTCAATGAGATGAAAATAATTTTTGATGAATTGTAACTTTTTAATTTTATTTATCACGGTTAAAAGTAAATAGGGTAATTAAGGGTAAAAATGATATTATTATTACCCTAACACATGTTAAAATTCTATTGTATAAGTGTAATTCGACCAAAAACAACCTTAGGAATAAAATATGACCATTTAGGCCCACTTGGATTAGATTAGGACATTTATTATTAATTTATTTAAAGAAGGGTTAAAATAGTTAAAATAAAAGTTTAATAAGAAAATAATTTTTAATATAGGGTTATACATAAGATAAATTAGACTATAAATATTAATTAGAAATATAAAAAGATTTCCTACTTAATGATATTTTATTTGTAATTTTTAGACTTTAAATAAGTTAATTTATTTATGACACAAAGACGACGCAGTAATTATCTTATTAATGAAATATTGACATAATTGATGCTATAAATACCCAAATAAATGTAATTTGAGACTTTATATGAATTAAAATACTTTTCTAGGTTAATATGCCATGTTATTATTGATTTAATAACCTTTTTTCGAACTAATCATTCTGTGATGATTTTCACAAAAATCAATTACTAAATAGTGTCAAAATTGACATAAAATAGTTTTTAAAATAAATATTATATTATTAATTGTTATTTTATTCCTAAAAATATAAGGTTAGGCCAAATGACTTAGATAAGGTTATATATATTAATAATAAACATCTCGGGGTTCGTTTGGCTTGTTATAGTGAGTTTATTAACCTTATAGTATAAGAACATAAGAAGACATGGTAAAAGTAAAATTATTTAACTTAATGATAAATCTAAATGATAAGGTTAAAATAGGAACCTAATCATGTCTAAATTCTATTATATGAGATTAGTTCGACCCATACCCACCATAGATTCGAAATAAATAAATTTGGAGCTATTTAAAACCGAACTTGACTTTATAATAAAATAATATTTTTAGTTTTTCCAAAGGAGCCCCTCTCCTCCCTTATAAAAGGGCACCTCCTCCTCCTCTTCCCCACACCACTTTTAGCCTTCAAGCTCAGTCAAAACCTGAAATTTTCTCCTATCCACTTCCCTAGATACATCCTAGAGGTCTTTGTCTACTTCAAATACCAATTTTAGTGCCTTAAAAGGAGGTCTCAAAGAGGCGTTTTAAAGAAGAGGTAATGTCTATTACCAATTCTTTCAACTTTATTTCTTCTTCCACATCTTCTTCTTTAGTTGTTTCATTATGAAGTAATAAAATAAGTATCACTCATATAATTATATGTTATTATAAGTATGAAACAACCCTATTTCACCATCTATCCATCCTACGGAAAACGAAATCACCGCGCGTGCGTACGTACGAAATACCATCTCCACACCGTGGTGTAATCTATTTTCCACCACCACCTTACTTGTATGGGTATAATGGTGTAAATAATGACTATATATGACTATTGTAAAGTGATATTGATTCTAAAATAGTATACATACACTCAAATACAGTTCAACGATCATGGGAACAATATCATCGCTCGTGCGTACGTACGGAAAACCATCTCCACAATGTGATGCGACTCGTTCTACATGATTTTCATTGAATAATGATTACATAAATGAATTGAGTGAATAAATATGATATATATTACACTAATACCATTCTGTAAATGAGTTATCTATAAACTAAAAAGAAAAATAAGAATTTATACGACAAGACACGCATGAGAACAAAAAGTAATAAACACCCGAATAACAAGTAGTAATGAAATATTACTAATAAGAATCTAAGAATATGACCATATATGATATCATAAAAATAAGTATGATTCTATAATAAGTCAATAACATTATTTAAATCATTATACAGGAGGTTCAGACACGTACAAAGAATATCAGACCTAAGGTAAGGGAAATATCACAATCTCATTTTTATCCGAGATTGTTTATACTTCGGTATTTACTGGGGTGTAATTTATCATCCACATCCATGTTTTCTAAATATGTAATATTATTTCCATCCACCTACAATTTTTTAAATCCAATTTTACCTTTCATTGAGTTTTTAGTAAAAGATATGAAAGGAATATTTTGTCGTTTTTCGTTTGAGGTACTTTTTGTCTTTTCTGAAAAAAGTACGAGAAGAATGTTTTTTTAAATTATACGACATGAATGGATTTTTAAAACAAAATTTCCAAGAATCTTCCTTTACAAGTTTTCATGTTTATTTTTTAATCAACTTATTTTAGTTTAGAATTGTATGACAAGTTAACAAAGGAAAAGTGTTTTTGAAGTAGAAAGGATATTTTCCTCAAAAATGGAGTTCAAGTGTTTTATCAAAATTATTTTCCATATAATATAATATAGGTTTGTGTTTCTATCCCTATTTTTATATTGATTTGATTATGTTATGATGGAATTATTTTTATGATGTCCTTTTATCTTATATGGATTATGTTAATATTCCCATTTTTATTACATGGTTTATGCAATGATGTATGATTTTTTTATTTTGTGGAACATATAAAAATGGTATCATTATGAGATGGGTGGGACCTATATCTCCCTCCAATTCATTGGGTAAAGATTTTATATCTCATGAGATATACATTGCTGGAACGGAAGGTTAAATCGGTTCATTGAAACGGGACTGAAACGAGGAGTGAACTCGGTTCAGAAATGGACTTTGTCCACTAAGATAGTCTTGGAAATGAGTATTGTCTAATAAGAAATGATTCTCTATGATTATGTGTGTATGACACAAAGTTTCATATTTTATGTTATGATTATTGGGATTACATTTCACTACTAGGATTTATCCCATGTTATGAAATTATGATTTCTTTTTCAGGTTAAGATTTCCAAAAGTTATGTTCTTATGTATATGATGTGATTGATATTTCTTTTGTTTACCCTTACTGAGCATTTGAGCTCACCCTTTTGTATGTTTTATTTCCCCAGGTCATGAAGAAGGTTATTAAGTAGGATACGCCAAAAAGGGACTCTAGATATGATGAAATAAGTGGGAGGAAAAGTAGATGCTTTATGAACCAGTTGTTTGTGTTTCCCAGTTTCTAAAGACTCTACACCTATACGGTTCTTTCCTGGTTGTGTTATATGTTGTAATAAGTGTGCTTCAGTTTTGAAGTACTAACAATGTATGTAAAGTATTGGTCGTCATAGATACCATATCCCAAATCAATTTTTATCACCCTATATGTCATGAGCCACCTCAATAATTGAATAATTATGATGGATAACTGTATTCCATATCATTATATTAATGATATAATTGCATATATCATATTATGTTCACATACAATAGTATCATCTTCTTGAATTCCAATAATAGATCAAGTTTTGGAATTTATAAGGTCCTAGGAGAGTATTGTCACTAGATTGGTCAAATCAACAGCTGATACAATAGTAACATTTATGTCGCAATAAGCGGGATGAATTGGAAAATTAACTCCCTATTTAGTATAATGTTCATGAATTGAGGGAAACTTTTATAGAGTATCATGGTTCCCCTCTATCCTTAAGAGGTTGCACATCAAAAAATTTGATCATATTTTTGGAAGTATGACAGGACGTTTGCCGAATTGGAAAAATCAATTTCTCTCATTCAAATAAAGGATAGGTTTTATGAATAGAATACTATAATAAATAATAATCCATACTTTATCATCCATCAAGGTCCCATAATTTGATATATTGAACATTGATAGTATACTAGATTTCTATTTTGGGATGTACCCTCAGATGGAAAGTGACATTGGGCTTCATGGGCAAGGATGGAAAAACACATCCAAGAGAGAGGTATTAATTTAAGGATCATATCTAATACCTTGTAATGCATGAATGAAAATATCATTGTGAGGTGATTTAATATAGTACCCTTTTGGGATGGTTTATGGAAACTAATTACAAAGTTAATTTGGGATAGCTGGTTGGAATTCCTATTCCTTATGGACTATGATTCTGCCAGACTTCTCTACTCTCTAATCCTATACTAGATGGATCATGGGGAGAGGTGATATATCATTTGGGTAGAACAACTGGGTTAGGACTAAAAAATAATTTCCAGGATACCCTATCACATATATTTCTTTGGGCATACAAGTATGCACTCAAGAGAAATAAGGTATGGGAATTAGTTGATAGACCCTCTGACTATCCGCCTATTGGAGATAAATAAGTATTTATGTATAAATAAGATTATAAATATGGTACCACTAGAAAAAAATGTATATTCGTCTCAAAAGGTTACAAATTAAAATAATGAGAATATTATAAATATACATTTTTCCCTGTAACCTTTTTAGAAACTATTAGAATCCTTCTAGCATATACATATTATATGAATTACAAATTTTATCATATGGATGTTATGTATACATTTTGAAATTAATTTTTAATAGATGATGCTTATGTCGAACATCCTCCTAGTTTTGAAGACCCACATTTCCAATATTCTATTTTTAAACTTACCAAGGCTCCCTATGGATTTAAACAAACACCTAAGGAATTGTATGAGATATTAAGCTCTTTTCTTTTATCAAATGGTTTGTCAGTAAGAAATGTATATCCTTTATTATTTAATAAAATTTCATTTTCACATATTTTTTTAGTATAAATATATATTGATGATGTTATCTCTATATTAAAAAGTAAAAAATTGTGAAATGATTTATCAAAACATGTGAAAAAAGAATTTGAATTTAGTATGATGGGTGAGATAAAATACTTTAAATGATTTAAAATTGACCAAAAATATTTTATAAATATATTGAACCATATAAAATACAAACTTGATTTACATAAAAAAAACTAGACATCAATATAGTAAGACTTATTCAACTCATATGAGATCCAATATTAAACATGACTTGGATGAAGCTAGAAAATTAGTTGAAAACAAGTTGTATAGATGAATCATTGGAAGCCTTATTTATCTTACTAAAAGTAGACTAGATATTTTGTTTTCAGTATTCCTTTGTGTAATATCTCAATACAATCTAAAGAAATATCATATAAATTCATTAAAATATATTTTATGATATTTAAAATTAATTGTCTATTTCTCTACTTTTTTCAAAAAGAAACATTGATATTAATTTAACTTCATATTCCAATGAATATTTTTATAGTTGTAGAATAGATAGAAAAACCACCTCAATAACATTCCATTTTTCTTAGTAAATACTTAGTACATTATCATGTAAGAAACAGAACTCTTTGGTATTTTCAATAGTAGAAGCTGGACATCTTACAGCTAGAAAATTTTTTCATAAGTGATGTGGATGAAACACACCCTAATAAATTTTATATTAAAATTTTATTTTTTAAATTAAATATAATAAAATAACTTCAATAGAAATTTCAATTATTCCAATAAATAATTCTATAACATATAACATTTATTTAAAGCCTCGTTTATTAAGATATCATGTGAAAATGGTGATATCGTTCTACAATTTGTTTGTATAGAATATCAATTGGCATAAATTTTTACGAATTTATTTCTTACTAAAAAAATTTGATTTTATAAAATATGAATTAGGTTTTTTTATCTCTGGATGGTGTTGTTGGAAAATTTGTTGATATTCTTATGTCTACATTCTTCTAGAATATTGTCCTTCCATAATCATTTTAGATAACCCCTCCAACAAATTGTCTCCCGCCTCAGGACTGACATATTTTCCTAATTTAGTTATTTAATTTAATGGATCATCACAAACATTTATATGGTGGTTTCAAAAAACATTCAAATAGTTTGATACATATGTTTCATGTTTCTAATGTATTTCATTCTTTCATTAACATTACAAATTATATGAATTCTTTTATTAATTTTACAAATATTCTCAAATATTATTACTGTATTTTTCATTACTTCTTATTGATTTTCTTTAATTATTTTAATTTTTCTACTGCTCATTACTTTTGTTAATAAAAATTAATTCCAAGATCTTTTTATATTTAGTAGTGTTAACTATTTTCACTTGGTCAAGTAACATATTGATTGTTTTATTTTTCCATAATTTACTTGTTTTTTATATTAAAAAATAGGGGAGAAGAAAAAAGGGAATAAAAAAAAATCTCTTTTAAAATTTTATATTAAAATTTTTATTATTATATGGGTTATGTGATCATAAAAAGTGTGATATTGTTAGAAATACTTATGTTGTTCCAACATATCTCATTTTTTAATGTGTTTTTATTATTCAAAAAATCTCTATTTTTATTCTAATTAGATTATATTATGTGTTTTATGTTTTATTATATTATAAGTGGTGAGTTATTTTTCTCATATAAATTTTTCTTACACTCAACATAAGTGATTATATTATGTTACGTAAATTGATTAATCTTCTATACAGTATTTTATCTTATAAAAATTAAGTGTAGAAATTTTATCTTACTATGTAGGATATTATCTTACGAAGGGATTTTATTATCTACCACATGTTCAAATCTTGATATATCGATTTGAAATTAGTTATGGAATGTCATAATCTTATGTAAAGTATATTCAAATTAATATTACCATTCGAGAACCAATAGAATTTGTAAAAGATAAGTGTCACACATTAATAAACTAATTTTCTTATATAGAAGAACTATTTTATGTAATATTGAATTTAGTTTTTCTAATGTCCCATAGAAGTGAAAGAACATTTTTATCAAGTATAGATAATAATAATTTTATTTTATGATAAATGTCTTATAAATATGATATCTTATGAAGAACAAGGTGTTATGTAGTTTTTTAGGATTACTTCTATAATTTTATCATAATCTCTTGATAAGTCATTTTATGATTTTAAGAAAATTAAAAGATTAGTTTTCTAATGAAAGAAATATTGATTGGTATAAGGTATTATTATTTCATGATTGGAAATATACAAAAAATAATATTTATGACATCAAAATTCCATAATCCTATTCCATATTTGTAAGAATAGACACATTATATTAATATCCTATCTTATCAACATTTTAATGAATTACTCACTCAAATATTTTTTATTATCTCATATTTTTAGGTTCAAAATCAAATCAGGGATATAAATAGGGTTATTTAGATACTTCATGGATATATAAATAGTGATACACTGGAATAATTTGATAGCACTAAGGATAAATGCATGTACATAGAAAAAAAATCTCATACAACACTTTTGTGCTTTGCTTACAAGTTTATCAATTAAAATCGAAGAAAATATAGTGTTTTTATTTGAATATCATCATATTCTATGGTTCTATCTTTATCTATATTCAGTTGTTTCTTTAAAATATTTGTTTTAAGAAGTCCTTTAAATTCTATTCATCACTTTTTTATCTACACTCATTATAAGTGAGTGTATTAAGATCATATATATGTTTTGTAATGGGATGTCCTATTATAAATCTCTTGAACCTTTTTAATAGGTAATAACTACTTATAATCAGCCGGGATCCCTCAAAAAATGGTTTCTTTAGTGAAAATCTCTAAAATCACGAAGTAGAGTATTAGTGGAGTTTACTAGGGGGTGTTTTTCCCCAAAAATCTATAAATTTCTTATGTTAAATCTCTTTCTGATAAACATTTATATTTCTACTTCATGTTTCTATTAAGAAAATAGTTAAAACACACATACCTTGAATAGAGTTATATTAATGTAAAAAAAATTATGAACTCAATTCACCCCCTCATGAGTTTTCAGTTATCCATTCTCTGGGAAAACACTTTAAAATCAATCTGATACAATCGATAGTGGTGCTTCATGTAGAATTGTCACCTCTATGATGTATATACTTACAAGTTTATTGAGTGATAAGTCCTCTCTAATTTCAATGAAGTGATCAATATTTTTAAGAAGGTCCCCCAAAACCCATATAGAATCGTTCCCTCTTGATTTCTTTGGATGACCAGTTACAAATCCTATAGTAATGTTTTCCCATTTTCATGTAGGTATGAGTAACAGTGGCATCATCCCCTTAGAAATTTTTCTTTCATCCATTATTTTCGGACACATCAGACACATTTATGTATATTCAAAGATCTCCTTATTCATTTTACCCACCAACAGTTCTCTCAGAGATCTCAATACATCTTCGTGATCCCTGGGTGGATGGAGAAGTTCAAGCTACACGCATCATTTAGAAGATCTTTCCTTATCTCTAGATTTTATGGTAAACATAGTGGTAACCCAAACCTTAAAAATCCTTCTTCATCAATTTTGAACTCTAATGATTCCCCTTTTCTTAAACCTTACATATTCTTCTAAATTTCCACATTATCTATTTATGTATCCTTTATCTTATCGATAATAGATGGTTGATCAATCCTTTGAGAAAGGAATGATGTTGTTTCATGCTTCATGATTCTCATGTCCATCCTTTGTATGTACAAGAATATAATATCCTTTCCAATTATCATTAGTGATAAGGTTTTAAGATCCTTTCTACTAAGAAAATACGTTTTGACTTTCATAGGATGGTAATGGATTGAATAGTAATAATCCATGATCATCTCTGACCATATTCAATGGATCATAACAATCTCTTTCTGTTTGAATATATATTTAAGGCTCTAATGATCCGTATATATCTCACACTTCTCCCCATTAATATAATTTCCCCAAATTTTCATTGAAAATTATTGCAGCCAAATATAGATCATGAATGGGATAGTTATGCTCATGAACAATCAATTTCCTTGAGTTATATGCTATCACTTTTTTATTCTTCATCCATACCCATCCCAATACCTTCTTTAAAGAATCATTGTATAACACAAAAATTTACCCACATAATGGAATCATGTAGTCATGTGTAGTGGTAAGCCTATTTTATAACTCCTTAAAGATCTCCTCACATTCATTTTTTCAAACAAAATTTACTCTATTTCATGTTATATTGATTATTAGGTTTCACATTAATGAGAATATTCAAATAAATCATTTTTAATATCCTTCTATTCTAATGAAATTATGGATCTCTATTACATATGTTAGTCTAGGGTCATCCTTGTTTTCCTTTTTCATAGAAGGGTCTATAAATATCCATTTTCTAGTGATAATACACCCCAAGAATGATACATAAATTATCTAGAACTAATATTTTTTGTACATTAAATATATATTCTCCTTTCTCGATGCCTTTAGAAGTTTATTCAAACACTCTTCATGCTCTCCCTTAATTTAGTTCTAAATCGTAATATAATCTATAAAAACTACCAAATAAATTTCATGGTAATCTGTAAAGTCTCTATTCATCATGTCTATAAATATCTTTAGAGAATTAGTGATTCTAAAAAGAATAATTATGAATTTGTAGTGACTATACCTTTTTTGAAATGAATTATTAATTGTGGATGTCTTCATTCTTCACCCATTATTAGTGATATCCGAAATGAAATTCCACTATAGAGAAATAATCAACCCCATGTAGTTAACTGAACAATACGTATATCTATGGGTAGGGTGCCATTTATTTATTATGAATTTTTAAAATTCATAACAATGAATAAACATTTCCATTAAACCATAATTCTTCTTGATTAATAGAATCAGAACACCCCTCGGTGAAGCACTCATCGATATAAAACCCTTTTCCAAATTCTATTGTAACAACTTATTTAGTTCATCAAACCCAAAAGTGGTCATTCTATAAGGATTATTCAATATGGTCATAGATCTTGGTATAAGTTTGAATGAGAAATCAGCCTCTCGATCAGGGGGAATACCAAGAAACTCTTTACTGAATACATTATTATAGTCCCTCAAAAAAGGCATGTCTTCAAGTAGGATTATGTCCTTTGTATCAATCATTAGGGATATATATTCCTACTCAAATAGAAATAATATACATTATTGAATAGAATATTCTAGGGGACACTCATCCTCCTCCTTAAAAATATATATAAATGTGGGATGGAATGAGACTTAGAGAATGATCTCCCCCTCTCGATAGTTGATGTTGTCTTTATATAAGGATATCCAATCCATTCACAATATTGATTCAAACAATACTAAAGGAAGTAAGATGATTTTTTATATAATATTAAATCTATAAACATTGGTTGGTAAGGAGTTATACACTTGGGAACCAATCAAGGATCCCTTTTTTATTCTCAAAAATAGCTCTACCCACATTTTTTAAGTTGGTTCATGAATATTTCTACTAAAATTAAAATATATGAATGAATTAATATAACATTAATCAAATAGTATATTCATTATTACTGTATGAATAACTCTTGTACTTGTCACCACATCGTTATCGGGATCCACTGAAATAGTATTGATAACATGTACTCTTCCTTACTCTATAATCCATAAAGGTTATTGTCATTGAATGTCTTTGAAAACCCTTATATTATAGAATTATATTTCATAATTTCCATATTCATTACAGTTGAAACACTAAACCAATGGTTGAGTGTTGATATGAACTTTCTTTTCTTTCTCCACAATAGTGGGTTTCTTCATTTCCCACCAGAACTGATTAGCCAGATTAACCTCTTTTCCACATTTGAAACAACTCCCATTTCCCATCAAACAGATTCTAGGATTCATCTTCCCAAATTGTTAAAAAGTGGTATGTTGGGTTTTCTTTCCTCCATGGGATCTGTATATTATCAATCTGGAAGAAAAATCAATTTTTCATTTTTTTTCTTTAGACCCCTGAGACCAATGGGAGTTAAAAATCTCCATATCAACTTTAACAACAAAAAATAAAATATTTTTATAGTTTTCAAAGTACCAAATCCAGAAATATTTTCATAGAATTACCATTAACCCACTAAATAAATGGTCCACCTTAATTTCCGTATTGAAGACAAACCCAGAGGAATTATATGAATGTCTTGTGAAGTTTTCCTCATACACCATGATAGATACATATTCCTTTTGATTCAGTCTAATGAAATCGTTCTGTATTTTAAGATGGAGAGTTTGATTAAGATGTTTATTGAAAAATATTTTCTTAATGTCTTCATATTCCATGGAATCAATATCCTTTTTGGACTTTGTGTTCTTGATCAGTGTCCACTATTGATCACCTTATACCCAAATGTGATAAATGTCTAGCAATAAATTATATTTATCTGAGCATTGGAGTATAGATAATATTTTCTCAATATAGTTAATTCATTGGTTTTTAATGATGTGATTGGATGATCCACTAAATGTAGGTGTCCATTTTTTATAAAATAATCATTTGTTACTCGCTTCTTTGTAAGAGGAGCAATGTGTTCCACATGATTCAATTTATTATTTAAAACTTGATCTAGTTTCTCTAGTATTTCCATTATATTTTCATCTTATAATTCTGTATGGTTATGTATATCTTTAGGGAAATCGTCAAATTACCTATTATTTTGGTTTTTGGAACAATTTTTTCCATTTCATGTCATTAACTAAAATAATAAAAACAAGATGAGAGTATATTTACTAGTAAACAAACAAAAGGGAAACTTATAAACCAGAGAGGAATAAATTATAAATGATTAGTTTATCCTAAATTATGAGTCTCTAGGTTCCAATCTAGGTTATCAATGTTAATTTAACTATTCAATTTTCTAACCCAACAATTTTTTTCAAGTCCTTGATAATGGTTCCTAAAGAGCTTTTGAATTTCCAAAGCATATCCCCTAGGAGTGTAAAATTGGGTGGGTAGCAAGACTCGTTTTCTTCCACCTTGTGATTATTGAGTCTAGATAAATATTCCATTTTGGAGTTATTACCCCATGGTACAAGTATTCAAGATTCACATCCACTTATAGTATCCAGAAAATGATGTAATTACTTTTAAACTACTCACTCTATCCTTCACCAAAATTCTAGAATATTTTTTTAAACATAATAATATTCTTAGAATTATACCTAGGGTTATTACTAAAGTTTTCTCGTCATGGTTTCCAAATGATAACTAAACCTATGATCTGATACTATATATAGTGACCCAAAAAAATTTCATATATTATCGCATCATATTTAAAATTAATCCCCAATAATTACAACTCAACTATCATGATTCCTAGTGTCTTTATAATACATGGTTCATAATAAATCGAAAGGAAACTACAAAATCACATAATAATTTTATTTTTAATAATTATCTCCAATGTATATTTTACCTTCTAAAACTGCATAGGATAACCTAGGGTATATATCAAGGAAATTGATGAGCTAAAAAGCCCAGTAAGGTAATAAAAATGACAGGAAAACATAACATGTGATTCAACAATATAATATGATATTGTAAAAGTGAAGGTAATGAGAAAAAAATGTGATAATAAAATATATATCATGGTACCATAATATCATGGCATCATAGTAAATATGTAAATATAAAAAAACATGATATAAACCTGATTCAAGGCTAACTTCCTATATAATATCACATGGTGGACAAAGTCTCATAATGGATTAAGTTGGCTTCTTAATCCCATACATAACACCTCATGAGACTAAACAGTTACCAAATATAATAGATAACATCCTATGAACACCCATAATAATATTTATGTGATAAAGTTTACCCACATAAAGAAAATCATTCATAAGTAATAACATAATAATACGCATGGAAAGAAAATGGGTTGTATAATATTTCCTCATATCATAATCAAAGGAAATTTCATAATGATGAATTTTGATAAATGAAAATAAGGAATATATTACCTCATAAAAAGAATAAATAATAATCTTGGAAGGTATTATAGTGAAATATATACAGAATATATAAGCATTACATAGCATTAAATATAAAGATAAAATGATTTATAGAGATAATGGCCATAACCCAAAGGAAATGGTGGTTTAGAGAGATCTCGTACCTCGAGCTGGATTCAGAATGTTTATTCATTATCTTAATAAATAGTAAACATATGTTTATTATTTAATTGATTAATAACCTTTTAAATTTTATTATTAATTTTTTTTTATTTATTATTATGTTATATTTAATTACTTAATCATTTAGGTTTAATTCATACATTTTTATGATGTTCATATTATCTATCCAATTTTTTTTTTGGAATGTTGAATGAGGTCAAAGAGATTATTAAATAATCATATATAGAATAATATTCATGGAATAATTATAATTTTAATGCATCCATTATACTTTTAAAACCAATCATTAAAGATGGTTATTAAAAATGAACTATGTTACAATCATGGAGATGATATGTTATACATATGCATAAGTAATGTTTCCATTTTTCAATGATTATAATGGAAATAAGGGAAATGATATTTTATATTTTCAGAATGATAATTATAAAAAAAATATCATATTTATTTTTTAATACAATTATATATACCATGTATGTAACGAGGTATTAAAAAACGAATCATATCGCTTCGTGAGGCTGTAGTCCGCCGTACACATGAATGGCGTTATCATTTTTCAGTGAATAGTATAGTAATAAGGTATATGATATATTAATTTAAAATAATTATTAATATGTCTTGAATATCATATATAAACATTAAATCTATAATCAATAATAGATTTTAGTGGAAATGATTGAAATCGAATTACATGGATTCATGAGTCCACAATTCATCATTCACGTGACAAATGGTTTCATTTACCATATGATGGAAGTTGAGATGGATTTAGGTTATGAAATTATCATAATAACATCTTATTTAATGTTATATAATTATTTTTTTATATCATCATGATTGATTACAATTTCAGGGAGGTGTCAGAATAAATAAAATAGAGATGCTCCGTTAAGAATGATACCTCTTATTCGAACCACCTCTATAGTATTATACCTAAATCTTTCATAAAGTGATTTTTTTTATCAAAAAAGGATTCTAGAACATTGGTATCATAGTTATAAATATATTTAGTTAGGTACTTGATGAACCCATTAGATTTTTATTTGTTTCAAGTTGTGGAATGTGATTCTCTTTTATATGTGAGAGGAAGTGACATTTTTGTAAATACCCAAAATAATTCAATAATATGAAGTCACACCCAAAACATGTGCCTCAAAAAATAGATAAATAATATATTGGAGGGGTTATAAGGTAAATAAAAACCTCAAATTTTCAAAATATACATTTTTCAAACATTCTACTCTTTTTACCTTGTTAGTTTAACCCTCGGTAAAACGGTTTTAACATTATCTATGGTAACATATTTTTATTATTTTTACTATCCATTAGAAAAAACAATTTAGTTTAACATACTATATAATATTAATTATTATGATTCCAAATATGGAATCCATTTTATAAAATTAAATTTTTATAATTTTTAAATATTAATTTAAAATTAAACCCATAAATGGTGTTGAAAAATAATTTTTCAAAAAATATAATTTTTTAACAAAAGATGATCTTACATTAACTATATTTCTAGGAATAATAATTATATGAATTTAAATTTTTATAAATAGTCATATAATCAATAGATTTAATTTTAATATTTCTTAACTATAGGTTACAAAAATTAATTAAAATGGATAGACTTTATGCGCTTAAAAATAATTTGTAGAAAAATCATGTTTTTAATTATAAAAATATTATTTTACAAAAACCATGAAAATTGATAATTAAAATTGAAATACTAATTAAAAATAAAATTTTCATTTATTATTTTTAATTAAACATTAAAAATATAATGGAACATTTAAATTTATTTTTCTAATAAAAAGAAATGATCATATTTGAAAAATCATTAATTTTCCATATTCACTAAAAAATCAAACATTTCAGACAAATACAAAAATTTCATCCTAAGATAATTTTAATATTTTGATTTAAAATATTATTTTAATCTTATAAAATAACATTTAGAAAAAATTACAAATTAGTTATAATATTTTCTAGAAAAGGAAAATGAAAATTATTATTAAAGGGAATTTATTTTCGAAAGAAAAAATTTTCTTTATTAACAATTGAGTACTTATTTCTATATTATTTATCAATAATTTTTTGTTAAATAGAACATTTTTATATATTAAATAAATTATATATTACAATTAATTCCCACCAATTTAATGGGTAGGTAATAATGGTCATAAATAATCATGGTTCGTTTTTGATTGATGTTATCTGTCAGATACGCTAACAAAAATAATTATCCTTTTTAAAAAACATGGGGTGTTACACTATTAGTGTAGTTTGATCGCAACTCTAACTTATTTAAAATAATGGTTCTAACTGATGATTTTTATTAGTATTATTTTCTTCTTGATTATGATAAAATTTATGATCTTTAGATTGGATTTATCAACATATGACACAAATATGATAATTGTCATAAAATATCTATTTATAAATTTTATGGGTTGATGGGCTACACTAATGATAGGTGAAGAAATTGAAAATATAATTCTAAATGTTTGTATATATATGGTTACCATGATCAGGGTATTATAGGTGATTAAATAAAGATTATTACATTTAATCAACCCTTAAGAGATGACGTGGATGCATATGTACATGAAGAGGGGAAGTCAATATTCTAAATAATAGGATATTTTTTTAGTAAAACAGACTCCATTTTAAAATTATTTTTCCTTATAAACATAATTTCACTAGGGAATCAATTGATGCATATTCATAACCAAATACCTTTATTTATAATTCCCAGGACGATATGGTTGATCATTACTTGTAATTAGCTAACAAACAGGTAAAAAATCATGTGAAGTGAACACCTTATCGAAAATTCAAACCATGTAGCCAAAACCAAGGGTCAATGGGTGTGTACAAGAAAAAAATCTAATTACAAACTCAAAATAATCATTATTAAGAAATCTATTACTTCCTCGGTGGATTTTTGATGGACCTCCCTCATGAATAATCAATAGTATAAGCCAATACATGTTTTGGGTAGACTCGTCTACAATTGAGGTTCATTAAAAACACAATACTGGGAATGAACCTTCTTTCTGTGTTGGAATGGTTGTGGAAGATGTGAAACCTATGAGGTATCCAAGTAAAATTACAATGAATGTTGTTTCATTTAGTACTCCAACTATTGAAGACCTTTTTAGAGGGTCGAGAAGAAAAATTTCATTCAATGTATCAAAGAGGTCAATAGATCTTATTAATGAGGTAATAAATAAATATATTTATCTAAATAAAACTTCAAATAATTCCTTGATGAGGTTATTTGATCCTATGGGACTCCAACTAAGTAGCACCAAGAAAATATAGTGTTTTCCCATAGTTTTTTGGGATCATAATCTAGAATTAGTTTTTGTGTCTAATTTAGTTTGTATTAAAATTAAATAATATTATGTTCAAATAATTATTCCTCAAGTAGTATAGGGATGTAAAATGAATGAGGATAAACTTAATTAGGGAAAGGAAACATAAGGAGTGAACTGAACAACTGAGTTCATAAAAAATTTAAGCCATATCCTCACACTAATAATAAAATAAAGAAGAACTTTACTTTTTTTATACAATCTGAATAGGTCAATTACTGAGGAATTATTCCTGAAACAACGTGACATCATTTTTGGGTTAGATATTGGTAAATAGGAATGAAATATTACAAATTATATCCTTGAATTGAAGGTGATGTCATAGGGTATAACATCGATATATCATGGTCCTCAGGCCATTGAACTTAAGGAAAAGTCGGAGGGGCTCGACAAATATCATGTAACAATTATATCAAGAGACTAGGATCCTCATTCCTTTTATATTCATATGCCATTGAATGATAATTGTTTTTACATGTTGATGAAAAAACATGAAAATTTCTCAAATTATAACATCATGCTATTTTGTAGGAACTATCATTTACTTATTTCATTTTCTTCATTAATTTATCAATCCTTACTTATTTTGGTTGTTTTTGATTTTATCTAAGGGTTTTGGGTGTCTTGAGCTATGGGATAAATTTTTACCTAAACCTATAACTAATAATCCTATATGGGGGTTAGAATTAGTATACTGGATAGTTTATGTGGGCCATCAACCATTTGGTAGGCTTGGAAATGGATACAGTATTCTGATGTATCCCCCATCTCACATGTGGTGTTAATATATATCATGTAAGTAAGGTTGTGATCATATATTTATGCTACTAAAACAATTTTTTATTTATTCATCTTACTCCCTCAACCAAATATTGAAGCATTTTAACTTTGGAACCCTCCATGGGAATCATTGACTCTCACAACTCAATTCCTTAGGAGATTGAAGTTTCGATCAAAGTTGTGTCCCTCTCTTTATAATCTGATCATTCTTTTGATATTGGATCCCCTTGTTATTTGTATTCCTCTTATCCAAAGTCTATGAAACCCATTTAAATTTGGTGTATCAAAGTTTCATGCCCTATTTATTTTAGATCCATCGTGGAATTGAGGGTTCTTCTCCAGATCTCCAATATTATTAGTGTGTTATTTGGGGATTGTGGTGGTATGTTATCCCTTTTGTTTCTTTATTTTTAAAATTTCCTAATTTTGAGATTTTCATTTGGGAATTCATGATTTATGGTCCTTTCTTAATTCTTACAATCATCTATTCTTCTTGGATTGTATTTTTTTATGTGGGGGTCGATATTCCAAGTTTTTTAAGGTTATTGTTTTCATGAATCATCTTTTTTTATGAACCATTTAGGATTTCTATTTGAAATTGGTTTTTAAAATTAGTTAAAGTCATAAAAAGGCTTTTATGAAATTTTTTTTGTGTTTATTGTTTTGAAAAAGATTTTTTCCTTTTATCTCAGTTAATTAATATGGTTTTAAATCATGATTTATATGGTTTTAAAAATGTAATTCCCTTCAAATTATTTGAATATGGTAAATATAATTATAATCAATGATGTAGTAGGTATCCATCCTCAAGGATGACCTCTTACCCCCAAGACATGTTCTTCTTGGTTATTGTGTGCACTCGGTGGAAAAAATATTTAATTGGGAGACACTCTCAAAAGTGAACTCTTACCCACCTATACATGTCCCGTTAAGGTAATGTGAGCACCATGTGGCCTAATGATCATGGTAATTTCAAAAGGATCCTCAATGACCAATAACTAAAGTTACCCTAAGGAAAATTCTTACATTGTATTTTCCTTGAAAATTATATTTGGATTATTTATGGAAATCATTTGAAAATGGAGCTTGTTTTTGTGTTTTGAAAATTATGAAAATAGATATTTTCAATATTTTATATCAAATCATATATTTTTTCATCTTAGGACTTATTTCATTATTTACATGAGAATAATTGGTTTATTTGATAATGTCTTCTTATGAAAGATTTGGTGGGGTCCTACTGGGATTATTTTTCTCACACCTTGTATACACCTTTGGATGTATATAGACCTTGATTAATTTTATTCAAGTATGGATAATGAGTCATAGTGTGGCACAAAGTTTGTTCATTAGTAAGTTGTGGGAGTCTGGAGGTGATCTCATGTCATGTGAAGATTGATTTTTTTTAGAAAAAATTATTTAGATTGTTGTTTTTTATAGTTTTATTTTCTATAATTATTTATATTTTCTATTTTTTAATAGTATTGGAATACTGATATTCTCTTTATTCATTTTCATGAACCAAACTGGGGTTGCATCTGACCCAGTGCTTGACACAGACTATCGAAAGGCTTAAAGGGTGTTCCCAATCCCCACTGACTGGTACAAGTTCCCGAGTGTCAAATAAAACATGTGGGAAATATTTACTCGAATAAATAATCATGAAACAACCAATAATATAAATAAATAAATAATGAAAATTCATAACCAAATAATACATAACAAATTTTTCAGATATGTGTTTATAAGGATTACAAAAAACAAAAATAGACACAACCAAAATAGAAACCAAAAACCAACTCAACCCACCACATAGAATATGGGTGTAACTCCCCCCCCCCAAACCATCTCCACAACACTGCACCAAGATGACTGCTAGCTACCTGAACCATCATCTTCAAAAATATTTACCCTTACTTGTATCAAACATTACCAAGTCTACTTAAACCCAGAGGTATAAGCATGTTGTGAGATATTTCCTAGTAGTATTCCACCCAAAATTTAATCCATTCTCTAAACATAAAATTCCAAATAAATATTCAAGTTTTAAAAATAAAACAAATGGTAGAACAATTTTGAGAAACACACTTTTAAGAAAAACAACTTTAAAGTAAGGAAACCTTTAATAGAAACACCTATTTCTTTTGACGTAACAAAAAATTCATACTTTATTCCTAGAGTAGGTGAAACAAATCCAAGGAGAAATATTCATTTGAAAAGTCCCCATGCACTAGATAGAAATGGGACCCTAGGAACCTTGCATGTTAGTGATATATGGTATAGAAACCATGAAAAACTACGTTCTCATGTATGATCCACTAGAGAGGAGCAACATCCAAAATTATAGTGGTCTCAAATCATCATCCATATTTAGTTAGTGTTATCATCATCAATCCTGCAAAGTGGAATAGGGCCGCAACCACTTCATAATAACTAACACACTAGTAATAGTCTTTCTAACTAGATACATGGGCTTCCCTTTTTTAATCAATCAAGTTTCACAAGTCACATAACACCACTTACACATTTCATCAAAAAAACAAAGCATTAAACAACACAAGACACCACTTTCACAAATAAAATCCTTTTTAAAAATCAAACACACACCCAAACCATTTCAAAACATGGTTGGAATCTTTTAAATAATTTAATAAATCATTTAAATAGTTTAAAAAACATTTCCATAAAATTACGCATCACAAGTCACCACTTACACCCCCAAATTCCATTTTAAACTCATACGCACACCAAAAACTTTTCCAATAATGATTCACACCTCTCACATAATTTAATAAACCATTAAAATAATTTATATATTAATGTTGATAAACACCACATGGAATTTACACTAAAAATGCAACCAAATCCTCTTTTAAAATCAACTGCATACCATTTCCATATCAATACATGATTCTCATCCCTTACGTAAGTTATTAAATCTTTTGAACACTTTATAGAAAACATCAAATTTACAATACAAAGTATTACTATAACGACCCATACATTACATACATTGTTAATACTTCAAAATTGAAGCATACTTATTACAACATATAACAAAACCACGAAAGGACCGTATAGGTATAGTGTCTTTAGAAACTGGGAAACATAAACAACTGGTTCATAAAGCATCTACTTTGCCTCCCATTTATTTCATCATATCTATAGTCTGTTTTGGCATATCTTACTTAATAACCTTCTCCCTGACCTGGGGAAAGATAACATACAAAAGGGTGAGCTCAAATGCTCAGTAAGGGTAAACAAAAGAAATATCAATCACATCATATACATAAGCACATAACATTTAGAAATCTTAACCTGCAAAAGAGATCATAATTTCATAACATGGGATTTATCATGGCAGTGAAATGTAATCACAATAATCATAACTTAAAACATGAAACATTGTGGCGTACACACATAATCATAGAAAATCACTTCTTGTTAGTCAAGACTCATTGCCAAGACTATCTTAGTGGACAAAGTCCCTTTCTGAACCGAGTCACCCTCATTTCAGTCCTGTTTCACTGAACCGGTATAACCTACCGTTCCAGCCATGTCTATCTCATGAGATATAAAATCTTTACCCAATTCATTGGAGGGAGATATAGGTCCCACCCATCTCATAATGATACCATTCTTATGTGTGCCACAAAATCATAAATCATACATCATTACATAACCCATGTAATAAAAATGGGAATCTTAAACATCATGACGTCATAAAACAATTCATATACGATAAATGAATTCATAAAAATAATTCCATCACAACATAATCAAATCAATGTAATAATAGGGATACAAACAGAACCCTTTATTATCTTAGATGGAAAATAATTTTGATAAAACACTTGAACTTCATTCTTGAGGAAAATATCCTTTCTACTTCAAAAACACTTTTCCTTTATTAACATGTCATACAATTTTAAACTAAAAGAAGTTGATTAAAAATAAACTTGAGAACTTGTAAAGGAAGCTTCTTGGAAATAATGTTTTAAAAATCCATTCATTCCGTATAAGTTAAAAAAACATTCTTCGTACTTTTGTCGGAAAAGTCAAAAAAGTACCTCGTACGAAAAAACGACAAAAGATTCCTTTCATATTCTTTACTAAAAACTCACCGAAGGGTAAAATTGGATTTAAACTATTGTAAGTGGATGGAAAAAATATTACATATTTAGGGAACATGGATGTGGATGATGAAATACACCCCAGTAAATGCCAATGTAAAAACAATTTCGGATAAAAATGAGATTGTGATATTTTCCCTTACCTTAGGTCCGATTTTCTTTGTACATGTCTGAAGCTCCTGTATAATGGTTTAAGTAATGTTATTGACTTATTCCAGAATCATACATATTGATATGATATCATATGTGGTCATATTCTTAGCTTCTTATTAGTAATATTTCATTGTTACTTGTTATTCGGGTCTTTATTGCCTTTTGTTCTTATGCGTGTTTTTCCGAATAAATTCTTATTCTTCTTTTAGGGTTATAGATACCTTATATCCAGAATGGTATTAGTGTAACATATATCATATTTATTCATTCAATTCATTTATATAATTACTATGTAATGATGATCATGTAGAACGAGTCGCATCACATCGTGGAGACGGTATTCTGTACGTACGCACGAGCGATGATATTGTTCGCATGATCGTGGAATTGTATTTAAGTGTATTTATACTATTTCAGTATCAATATAACTTTATAATTATCATATATAGTTACTCATTTCACCATTATACCCATCCTTGTAAGGTGATGGTGGAAAATAGATTACACCACGGCGTGGAGACGGTATTCCGTACGTACGCACGCGCGGTGATTTCTTTTTCCATAGGATGGATAGATGGTAAAATAGGGTGGTTTCATACATATAATAACATATCAGTATATGAGTGATACTGATGTTATTACTTCATAATGAAACAACTAAAGAAGAATAAGTGGATGAAGAAATAAAGATGAAGGAATCGGTAACGGACATTACCTCTTCTTTGAAGTGCTTCTTTGAGACCTTCTTTTAGGGCACTAAAATTGGTCTTTGAAAAAGACCAGGACCTATAGGATGTCTCTAGGGAAGTTGAGAGTAGAATTTGGCAGGGGTTGGCCAAGCTTGAGTGCTCAAATTGCTGTGAGGAGGAGGGGGAGGAGGTGCCCTTTTATAAGGGAGGAGAGGGGCACCTTAGGAATATCTCAAAATATTATTATATATTAAAGTCAAAATCGGTTTATAATGGTTCCAAAGGGTCTTATTTTGAAGGTAAAGTGGGGATGGGTCGAAATCCTCTCATCAAATAGAATTTAGACAAGTTTAGGTTCCTATTTTAACCTTATCATTTAGATTTATCATTAAGTTAAATAATTTTACTTTTACCGTGTCTTCTTGTGTTCTTACACTATAAGGTTAATAAACTTACTATAAGAATCCAAAAGAACCCCAAATTGTTTATTATTAATATATATAACCATATCTAAGTCATTTGTCCGAACCATAGATTTTTAGGAATAAAATAACAATTAATAATATTTGTTTTAAAAACTATTTTATGTCAATTTTTACACTATTTAGTAATTGATTTTTGTAAAAATCATAACAGAATGATAAGTTCAAAGAAAGTTAATTAAATCAATACTAACATGTCATATTAACCTAGAAAATTAGTGTTATTCATAAAAAGTCTCAAATTACATTTATTTTGGTGTTTATAACATCAATTGTGTCAATTTTTCATTAATAAGATAATTACTGCATCATCATTGTGTCATAAATAAATTAAATTATTTAATGTCTAAAAATTACAAATAAAATACCATTATGTAGGAAATATTTTTAGCTCTCTAATGAATATTTATAATCGAATTTATCTTATGTATAACCCCATATTAAAAATGTTTTAGTTATTAAACTTTGATTTTAACTATTTTAACTATTCATTAAATAAAATAATATTAAATGCCATAATATAATCCAAGTGGACCTAAATGGTCATATTATATTCATAAGGTTGTTTTTGGTCGAATTACACTTATCCAATAGAATTAGGATATGTGTTAGGGTAATATTAATATCATATATTACCCTTAGTTACCCTATTTACTATTAACCGCGGTAAAAAAGTAAAAAGTTACTATTCACCAAAAAATTATTTTTATCTCATTGAACCACATTTTACGTACTGATATCAACCGTGTCTGTCGGATTTTCAAAATTCCATTCATAGAAGTGGTAAAATTAAGTTTTATGCAAAATTCAGTTTTTAGCCTACCACTTAGTGGTTGCAGTATTCATCAAAAATTGAAAATTTTCAGAAAAATACCAAAATTTCACCCTAGGCTAATTTCGGTATTCCGAATCCAAAAATGATGTCCATTTTGAAAAATAAAATTTATAAAATTTCAAAAAGTGGTTATTACTATTCATAACGGCTAGTTTTAATAATATTTTAATAGCATATCGTTGTTTAGTGAAACTCGGTATTGCATATGACGCAAGCTATCGAGGAAGGTCGTGATTTCGTGTAAAGCAATCCAAGCTAGTGTGTAGTGAAATATTCCTTTGATGATATATATATAACATAAAAACAAAATATTACTCATAAATATCTCGGGTGTTACATTCTACCCCCTTAAAAAGAATTTCGCCCTCGAAATTTGTCACTTTGTAACAAACAGATGAGGATACTTCTCCTTCATCATATCCTCAAGCTCCCATGTAGCTTCTTCAAGTTGGTGGTTCCTCCATAAAACGTTCACCAATCGAGTGGTCTTGTTTCGTAGGAATTTTTCTCTACGATCCAGAATCTCTATCGGTTGTTCTTCATAAGAAAGATCTTGCTCCAGCGGTACAACTTCTAAGCTGAGTACATGTGAAGGATCAGGTATGTACTTTCTCAGGAGAGATACATGGAACACATCGTGAACTTGAGAGAGATTCGGTGGAGGCTCCAATCAGTAAGCTACCTTCCCAACACGATCCAGTATTTCAAAAGGACCGATATACCTAGGGCTCAACTTCCCCTTCTTTCTAAATCTCATAATCCTCTTCTAGGGAGATATTCGTAAGAACACTTTATCACCAACTTCAAACTCTAGGTGTAACGCCCCGACCCCAGCTACCCAGAGCCGGTGCATTACTTCGTAACATTGGCATGATCACAAAAGATCAAGTCTCGAAAGACCAATTAGTTTAGTAGCCTTGGAAACACTAGATACATTCATAAATGTTACATTACATCACAAAGTGAAAAACTATAATAACATAGTCTCCATTGTCCACACTTCTATCCTCTTCAGACTATCCCTGCAGGTCATTCATAAAATACTTCTTCACATCCTAGAAAATATTAAAACATTGAAAGGGGTGAGCTTGGATGCTTAGTAAGGTTAACAATATAGCGGAAGCTTTCATAAATAAACATTAACATTTAAGGAAATGTATAACTAAAACAAAAGCCTTTTAAACTTGAACTTCAACATAATATGGCAAAAGTAAAATGAGATAATTCCATTCACTTCTTCACATGGATATTCTACTGGTCGAATAATCACATGCAATAACAATAACCACTTTCATAATGATGGAATGCATAATGCAAGACTATCATAACCACGTAGTCAAGGCCTCGTGCCAAGACCACAAATAAGATTTTGTCAAGGCCTCGTGCCAAGACACTAGTTTGTCTCATGAGACCTGCCGATGCAATTTTTTTAGAATATAATTACGTTTAAAATTTCTCAAATATACTCCAGTGTTTTTCTGAAAACATAATGCAAGCTTCTGAAAGAAAATAACTAATTCTGAGACTGCTCGACTAATTACATGCCATGATGAGTCCACGCCCAATCCCTTCCTGTCTACCACACTCGAGAGTCGGGTTTTCTGAAAACATTCTTAATCTTGCGTTAAATAAGTATACATTTTCACTGGATTTTCATACATTTGAGAGAAATATCTCTCTTTTTTTAAATCATTTAAAAAAATGTATGGCTTATAGAGGAAGCTGAAACTCAAATAATGGCCATGGCAGTGAAGAAGTCATTGTCGCCGCATACGTAAGAAAATCATTCCTTTTTGTCATTTAGTAAAAACGATTCGTATAAAAAGATTCTATTTGAATAAAATTAAAAGTCAAAGGGGTTTATACACCGTATAAATGAAAGTTGTGTATAAAACCAAATATGACTCAATGAAAGGAGATTGAGACGAAGTCCTTACAAAGATCATTTTTAAAATGAAATAGATCTATTATGTGTATTAATTATAAGTACACATAAAGAAAGTACAAATACAAGATATGACATAATAACATCATGACATAATTGGAAAGTAGGAGATGAACCCAAAGAATGAAAATTGGGTTAAGAAATTCCCTTACCTTGCGTCCTGTCCTAACTCGACCGTTCTTTAACCTCCTGAATAATAAACTAGAGTCAATTCCTATTTACTTAAGAACCTTTTTCATGTTCATTATTTCTTTTATATCCCTTATTACCATGTTACGAACATTATGTAATTATTTAAGTTTATAACGGTCATTTTGTTGATCTTAGGTACTTGAGTCAGAAATAACATTCTTATAATTACAAGTTGTTCATGTGGTGATATATCCATTATATCCAGAATTATATTCATGATATAGATATCATATATATGATATATATCCAGTATATACATTCATTCATAATTTCACGTAACATTTAGAGGTAAGAAATGAAATGCACCGTTCATGGAGACGGTAAGCCGTACGTACGCATGAACGCTACTTTCATTTCTATTTCGTATTTAATGGAACGGAATCATAATGATATAAATTTATAATTTAATTACAGTATAATATAGTGTATAATACCATTTATTCCATCCTTTATACATCCCACATATGGCATTAACGATTCAAATCACTTTGAGGGGGCGGTAGTCCGCACTTCCTAAAATGAAATTATCGCGTTTTACCCATAATGGAAATCATAAAGTATGCCATAAATGAGAAATACAGAAGCATAAGTAAAACATAAACACATTATATATCATATATAAATATAGTGACATCTTAATGGCAACCTTTGAAGGTGTTATATGAGTGTTGAACAATCATCGTTTCGTGAGGTAGAAATTCTCCATCCACAGAAACCGTATGTTCATTAACCATTAGATGTAGGTGTGTGTAAGTGTAGCTCGAATACTTCTTATAAAAACATCCTAGTATATTGAGGATACTGTTTTTGTTACAAAAGAAATCAATAAAAAGAGTTTAGGGGGTTGGAGAATAAAAATAAAACAAAACAACATTAGAGAAGACATTACCTCAAAATCGGGTAACTCTTTTTGATTTGAGCCAAAGGCTTCCTTGGGAAGAGTTCTGCCCAAAGTGAGGCTTCTAGGAGTAAGAGGGGGAAGTTGGGAGAGTATTTGGGCAGAGGTTGGCCGAGCCAAATGGCTTAAAGGTGTGAATAAGGTGGGAGAGGTGGGGGCCTTTTATAAGTGGAGAGGAGGGGCTCTTTTGGAAAGATTGAAATGTTACATTATTACACAATGCTTTTCGGATTCTAAAGGTCCCAAACTTATATAATTAGTGGATATGGTGATAAGGGTTCTAAATATACCCATCCAATAGTCTTTGGACAAGTTTAACCCTTGGAATTTACATTATCTTTTCATTTTATTCAAATCGTTAAATAATGATGTCATCGCTGCATCAAAATGATGTCATAAATAATTTAATTTATATAATGTCTAAAAATTATAAAAAAAATAATATGATGTAGGAAATCTTTTTATATTTCTAATGAATATTTATAGTCAAAATTTGGACTTGTGTAACCCCACTTAAAAACTATTTTAGTAAAACAACTCATGTTTGTGTCAATTTAATTTTAACATTAAATAAATATATATTAATGTCATTTTCCAACTAAAGTGGCTCCATGGGGTCCCCAAGTTGACCCATGTGTTGTCTTGGTCGGCCATGACTCATCCAATAGGAGTAGGACAAGTGTCATTCTCATCTCATATTATTAAAACATTATTTGTACCTTAAACTACACTAATTACCTCTAATCGCGATTAAGAACTTAAAAGTTACTATTCACCAAAAAATTATTTTAATCTCATTGAACCACATTTTACTTCTTAATGACAATCATGTATGTCAGATTTTTGAAAATCAAATCACAGAAGTGGTAATATTTCATTTTAACAAAAAAAATCAGTTTTTAACAACCACTTAGTGGTTTCACTATTCATCAAAAATTGAAGTTTTTGAGAATAAGGCCAAAATTTCACCCTAAGCTATAATTGATATTCCGAATTCAAAAATGATGTCTATTTTACAAAATTCTAAACATATAAGTTGCATTAATTAATTTTATAATTAATTCCCGTTGTTACAACAAATAGCGTGTTTTTAAGAAACAATTTATATCAAAAGATTGGCAATTTTTTATGTCCAATTTCAATGTTAAATTAATTCTAATGACCACCATTGGATAAAATGGTAAAAATATATTATAATTATACTTTAAAACAACTAAATATTATAATTTATCACAATAAATTATTTTGATTAAAAAAGTTGTTTTAAGTATTTTTCACTATTCATAAAAAAATTGGAAGTTCTCAGAAAGTTACAAAAAATTCAACTTAGGATAATTTCGATATTACGAATTCAAAAATGAAGTCAATTTTGAAATATAAAATTTCTATAATTTTAAAAAGTGGATATTACTATTCATAACGGCTACTTAGATTAGTCGCGGTGTTTTAGAACTCGAAGTTGCATACAATGCAAGCTATTGCATTATTGAATGAGAAGCGTATCGTGGAAGATTGGGGTGTTACATTCTCCCCTCCTTCAATAAATTGCGTCCTCACAATTTGAAATTTTTCTTTGTAAATAAAAGGTTGAAAAGAGAAAATACCTTTGTGGAAAACCCACAACAGAAACAAGATTAATAAAATTTATCCTTAATAAGAGGGAAAGGGAAATGAAAAAGTAACCACCCAATTATGATCTCGATTAGGAGAACATTGGTGGCAATTAAAGACATATAATTGGAGGAAAAACGTAAATATTTGTAGGGAGTGATTGAGGTCATCAATCACAATCAACTGTCAAATTGAGGGCCTCAAAGACTTCAATCTATGTTGATTTAAAATATCATCAGTTCAACAAGACATAAGGTATTAGGATAACACATTTTTTTGTTTTAATATCCCTTTACTAAAGTTTAAGAATTAATTTATTCATTGAATAAGAGATCGGTATATATATATTTATGCTTGACAATTAGAGTTTCAACCTTCAACTCATCTTTCACTCAAAAAGATAATAGAACTCAAAAATATTATACTTATCCTAATTGTATAAGGTTCCAAATGTTAACAAATACCATTTAGATTAGTAAAATTATTTTGTAAAAACCAGGGACTTCCTGTAGGCTAGTGGTAGGAAATAAAAGCCTGTCGCACTATGATTGTGGGTTCGATTCCTGCAGCTTGGTCCAACGCGATGGGTTATGCCCCACCCTGGAGGTTTTCCTTTTCCTAAAACTATAGTATCATAATATTCCAAAAATAATCTTCATAAATTTTTTAACCGTAAACAATACTATCCAAAGATTAACTTAATCCACTCCAACCTTTATAATTATCCAAAATACCTCTGTCCAAACTTTCTCTAAAAGGTCTCTTAGTTCGAAAATCAATTTATCAGATTCCCCAAACAAAGTAAAGTTTCTCTTATTGTCACATACTAAAAATATAAAAACCTTACTGAAACAACAAGTACTGCAGTACAATCCTTATATATATATATCACATTATTCTAATAACCAGAATATAATCCATTAGTCCAAAAGCACCAATACATTAGTTATTCTGCTTCAACTGTAGTAACAGCATGAGATTGTCCTTGATCCCTTGGCCTTTTCTGAGGTAAGTTTCCCTGATGCTTAGGACATTAATTTGCATAATGCCCCATTTCCCTACAATTGTAGTATTCAACATTGATAGCCTCTTTTTTCCCTTGCAATCACGAGCCTGGTGACCCTTTTCTCCACATTTATAACAAACTCCCATTCCTTTTAGGCAAGTACCAGGGTGATTCTTCCCAGAATTATCACATAATGGAGAATCCTTCTTTCCCCTTTTCCCTTTATCTATCTCTTGTTACACCGTTCTCTTCTTCTCTTGCTTTACTTTGTTGTCATAATACATAGAGAATTCCTTTTCTGTCTTGATAGTAGATGAGATAATATCTTCGTATGTTGAGAACGATTGTGATACTAAAGCTCGACGAAGAAATGGTTTTAACCCATCAAAAAACGATAAATCTTACCTCTTGGGTTACGTATATAATCTACAGCATACCTCGCTAACCTTGTAAAGTTGGCCTCATACTTTTCGACATTCTCATCCTCCTTTTGTCTCAGACTCAAAAATTGTCTTTCCATATCTGCTCGATGGTCGCGAGGAAAGTATTTTTCTAAAAACAGATCTTTGAACTCCCTCCATTCCATATTTGATACTTCATCATCTTCCTTCATTTTTTGAATCAATGACCACCATTGATCAGCATCTCCAGTGAGGCGATAAACTGCCATGATAACTTTTTTCCTTTCACTGCTCCCCAAAGCCTGAAATATTTTCTCTAGGGAATTTATCCATTTCTCGACTACTAAGGGATTTGTACTCCCATTGAACGTTGGTGGTTTTTTCCTCATTAATCGATCTAACATTGATCCTCCACGTTGTGGATCAGGGTTCTCCATACGGGTAAGGTTATTATTCATAACCTGAGTAAGTTGTCCCAGTATGGTGATTAGCTGATCGGCACCAGTTGCATCACCAGCCCCACTATAATTATCTTGAGCAGGAGGGAAATCCCTACATGGAGTGCGTGCATTGATACGGTTTCCATTTCTTCCACTAGGCGCCATTTCTAAACAATTTCATAAACTAGATCAGTTTATGAATCAAAATACATAATTCCATACTTATAAAACACTTAACATAAATTGAACTATTTATGGATATAATCCATAATCATAAAAATGTTTTCTTTGAGGAAATATATACTCATAAACCCTTCATAATGATTTGTAAAGAAAATGAGAGTTATCCTAAGCATATCCCCCAGGAGTGTCGTAACCAAGAGTGCAGCAAGTCCCGTTGTCATGCACTAGTTCATGTTCGAGTCTAGCTCAAAGCGGTGTTTTCGGGTTTTACCCCTAGGTACATCTGTGCCAGAGCCGCCTCTACCTCCTCGTATCCAGACAGGGATTTATTGCTCGGAAAACTCACAAAATCTCTACAATACCATAATTCTAGGAAGTTCTTCTATACTAATCCTCAAAGTTCATCTTAGGTCTTCATTCTCTAATCAGAGTTTATCTAAATCTATCTTCCAAGGTTTGTACTAAACTTCATCTGATACCAACTGTAACGCCCCAACCCCAGCTACCCAGAGCCGGTGCATTACTTCTTAACATTGGCATGATCACAAAAGATCAATTCTTGAAAGACCGATTAGTTTAGTAGCCTTGGAAACACTAGATACATTCATAAATGTTACATTACATAACAAAGTGAAAAACTATAATAACATAGTCTCCATAGTCCACACTTCTATCCTCTTCGGACTATCCCTGTAGGTCATTCATAAAATACTTCTTCAAATCCTGGAAAATATTAAAACATTGAAAGGGGTGAGCTCGGATGCTCAGTAAGGTTAACAATATAGCGGAAGCTTTCATAAATAAACATTAACATTTAAGGCAATGTATAACTAAAACAAAAGCCTTTTAAACTTGAACTTCAACATAATATGGCAAAAGTAAAATGAGATAATGCCATTAACTTCTTCACATGGATATTCTACTGGTTGAATAATCACATGCAATAACAATAACCACTTTCATAATAATGGAATGCATAATGCCAGACTATCATAACCACGTAGTCAAGGCCTCGTGCCAAGACCACAAATAAGATTTTGTCAAGGCCTCATTCCCAGACACTAGTTTTTCTCATGAGACCTACCGATGCAATTTTTTTTAGAATATAATTACGTTTAAAATTTCTCAAATATACTCCAGTGTTTTTCTGAAAAAATTATGCAAGCTTCTGAAAAAAATAACTAATTCTGAGACTGCTCGACTAATTACAGGCCATGATGAGTCCACGCCCAATCCCTTCCTGTCTACCACACTCGAGAGTCCGGTTTTCTGAAAACATTTTTAATCTTGTGTTAAATACGTATATATTTTCACTGGATTTTCATATATTTGAGAGAAATATCTCTCTCTTTTTTATATCATTTAAAAAAAGGTATGGCTTATAGAGGAAGTTGAAACTCAAATAATGGCCATGGAAGCGAAGAAGTCATTGTCGCCGCATACGTAATAAAATCATTCCTTTTTTTCATTTAGTAAAAACGATTCGTATAAAAAGATTCTATTTGAATAAAATTAAAAGTCAAAGGGGTTTATACACCGTATAAATGAAAGTTGTGTATAAAACCAAATATGCCTCAATGAAAGGAGATTGAGACGAAGTTCTTACAAATATCATTTTTAAAATGAAATAGATCTATTATGTGTATTCATTATAAGTACACATAAAGAAAGTAAAAATACAATATATGACATAATAACATCATGGAATAATTGGAAAGTAGGATATTAACCCAAAGAATGAAAATTTGGTTAAGAAATTCCCATACGTTGCGTCATGTCCTGACTCGACCGTTATTTAACCTCCTGAATAATAAACTAGAGTTAATTACTATTTACATAAGAACCCTTTTCATGTTCATTATTCCTTTTATATCCCTTATTACCATGTTACGAAAATTATGTAATTATTTAAGTTTATAACAGTCATTTTGTCGATCTTAGGTACTTGAGTCAGAAATAACATTCTTATAATTACAAGTTGTTCATGTGGTGATATATCCATTTTATCCAGAATTATATTCATGATATAGATATCATATATATGATATATATCCAGTATATACATTCATTCATAATGTCACTTAACATTTAGAGGTAAGAAATGAAATGCACCGTTCATGGAGACGGTAAGTCGTACGTACGCATGAACGCTACTTTCATTTCTATTTCGTATTTAATGGAACAGAATCATAATGATATAAATTAATAATATAATTACAGTATAATATATTGTATAATACCATTTAATCCATCCTTTATACATCCCACATATGGCATTAACGATTCAAATTACTTTGAGGGGGCTGTAGTCTGCACTTCCTAAAATGAAATTATCGCGTTTTACCCATAATGGAAATCATAAAGTATGCCATAAATGAGAAATACAGAAGCATAAGTAAAACATAAACACATTATATATCATATATAAATATAGTTACATCTTAATGGCCACCTTTGAATGTGTTATATGAGTGTTGAGCAATCATCGTTTCGTGAGGCAGAAATTCGCCATCCACAGAAACCGTATGTTCTTTAACCATTAGATGTAGGTGTGTGTAAGTGTAGCTCGAATACTTCTTATAACAACATTCTAGTATATTTAGGATACTGGTTTTGTTACAAAATAAATTAATAAAAAGATTTTAGGGGGTTGGAGAAGAAAAATAAAACAAAACAACATTAGAGAAGACATTACCTCAAAATCGGGTAACTCTTTTTGATTTGAGCCAAAGGCTTCCTTGGGAAGAGTTCTGCCCAATGTGAGGCTTCTAGGAGTAATAGGGGGAAGTTGGGAGAGTATTTGGGAAGAGTTTGGCCGATCCAAATGGCTTGAAGGTGTGAATATGGTGGGAGAGTTGGGGGCCTTTTATAAGTGGAGAGGAGGGGCTCTTTTGGAAAGATTGAAATGTTACATTATTACACAATGCTTTTCGGATTCTAAAGGTCCCACACTTATATAATTAGTGGATAAGGTGATAAGGGTTCTAAATCTACCCATACAATAGTCTTTGGACAAGTGTAAGCCTTGGAGTTTACATTATCTTTTCATTTTATTAAAATCGTTAAATAATGAGGTCATCGCTGCATCATAATGATGTCATAAATAATTTAATTTATTTAATGTCTAAAAATTATAAAAAAAAAATACTATGATGTAGGAAATCTTTTTAGCTTTCTAATGAATATTTATAGTCAAAATGTGGACTTGTGTAACCCCACTTGAAAATTGTTTTAGTAAAAAAACTCATGTTTGTGTCAATTTAATTTTAACATTAAATAAATATATATTAATGTCATTTTCCAACTAAAGTGGCTCCATGGGGTCCCCAAGTTTACCCATGGGTTGTCTTGGTCGGCAATGACTCATCCAATAGGAGTAGGACAAGTTTCATGCTCATATCATATTATTAAAACATTATTTGTACCTTAAACTACAGTAATTACCTCTAATCGCGATTAAGAACTTAAAAGTTACTATTCACCAAAAAATTATTTTAATCTCATTGAACCACATTTTACTTATTAATGACAATCATGTATGTCGGATTTTTGAAAATCAAATCACAGAAGTGGTAATATTTCATTTTAACGAAAAAAATCAGTTTTTAACAACCACTTAGTGGTTTAACTATTCATCAAAAATTGAAGTTTTTCAGAATAAGGCCAAAATTTCACCCTAAGCTATAATTGATATTCCGAATTCAAAAATGATTTCTATTTTACAAAATTCCAAACATATAAGTTTCATTAATTAATTTTATAATTAATTCCCACTGTTACAACAAATAGCGTGTTTTTAAGAAACAATTTATATCAAAAGATTGGCAATTGTTTATGTCCAATTTCAATGTTAAATTAATTATAATGACCACCATTGGATAAATTGGTAAAAATATATTCTAATTATACTTTAAAACCACTAAATAGTATAATTTATCACAATAAATTATTTTGATTAAAAAAATTGTTTTAAGTATTTTTCACTATTCATAAAAAAATTGGAAGTTCTCAGAAAGTTACAAAAAATTCAACATAGGATAATTTCGATATTACGAATTCAAAAATGAAGTCCATTTTGAAATATAAAATTTCTATAATTGTAAAAAGTGGTTAGTAATATTCATAACGGCTACTTAGATTAGTCGTGGTGTTTTAGAACTCGAAGTTGCATACAATGTCAGCTATTGCATTATTGAATGAGAAGCGTATCGTGGAAGCTCGGGGTGTTACACTAGGTCTTTTCTTCGGTTTTCAGAATAACTTTTCTGTCGACTCTGAGCTGCTCTTATGTGTTGTTGAATAGATCTGACCTTTTCTGCCATTTCATCAACGAGATCATGTCCTAATAGCTTTCTTTCCCCAACTTCATCCCAGCAAGTTGGAGTCCTGCATTTCTTTCCATAGAGAGCTTCATAAGGAGCCATCTGAATACTGGAGTGAAAGCTATTATTATAAGAAAATTACACCAAAGTTAGGTGTTGATCCCAACCTCCTTTGAAATCCATAGAGAAATCTCTAAACATATCTTCTAGGGTTTGAATTGTTCTCTTAGACTGATCGTCTGTCGGAGGATGATAAGTAGTGCTGAAACTCAACTCTGTATCCAGAGTATGCTGAAGACTTCTCCAGAACTTCGAGGTAAATCCCGGATCCCGATCAGATATAATATAAAGTGGTAATCCATGCAATCTTACCACTTCTTTTACATATATCTTGGCAAGCTGATCTAGAGAGAAATCCTCTCTAATAGCAATGAAGTGTGCAGACTTTGTAAGACGATCAACTATGACCCAGATAGCATTATTGCCTTTGGATGTTTTAGGAAGTCCTGTGACAATGTCCATAGTGATGTTTTCCCATTTACATTCGGGTGTGGGTAATGGTTGTAACATCCCCTTAGACTTCTGTCTCTCAGCTTTAACTTGTTGACAAACCAAGCATCGAGAGACATATTCAGCAACATCTCTTTTCATGCCATCCCACCAGAAGTACTCTTTCAGGTCCCTATACATCTTCGTGCTCCCAGGATGAATAGAGAATGAAGAACTATGAGCCTCATCCAGCAGCTCCTTCTTTAATTCGGGGATGGGAGGAACACAAACCCGATTCCTAAACTTTATTATCCCATCACAATCAAGGTTGAACTCAGGAACATTTCTCACCTACTTTTGCAACTTGACATCTTCATTCTGTGCCTCTTTAATCTTCACATGTATAGATGGTTGAACATTCATTTGAGAAAGATAAGATTTTTCTCCTTCCATTATAATTCCAAGATCCATCCTTTGTAAATCCTTAAATATTGGATCTTTTGTGATCCTCATCATGGATAAACTAGCATGGTCTTGTCTAATTAATGCATCTGCCACCTTGTTTTCTTTCTCAGGGTGGTAATGGATTGAGCAGTCATAATCCTTAATCAGCTCCAACCATCTTCTTTGACGCATATTCAGCTCTTTTTGTGTGAAAATGTACTTTAAACTTTTATGATCAGTATAAATATCACACCTTTCACCATAAAGGTAATGCCTCCAAATCTTTAATGCAAAGATTACCGCAGCTAACTCCAAATCATGTGTTGGGTAATTTTGCTCATGGATTTTCAACTGTCGTGAGGCATAAGCTATCACCATATCATTTTGCATAAGAACACACCCCAATCCCTTCTTGGATGCATCACTGTAGATCACAAACCTTTCTCCACTACAAGGCAATGTGAGCACAGGTGCGCTGGATAACCTTCTTTTCAACTCCTTGAAATTCTCTTCACATTCCTCCGTCCAGAAAAAGTTAACTCCTTTCCGAGTCAACTTGGTGAGTGTATTAGATAATCGTGAAAAATCTTTCACAAAACGTCGATAATATCCATCCAAACCAAGAAAACTTCGGATCTCAGTTACTGTTGTTGGTCTCGACCATCTTTTGATAACCTCTGTTTTTGCTGGATCCACAAATATCCCCTCTTTTGAGATTATGTGACCCAAAAATGCAACTTTATGAAGCCAAAATTTACACTTGGTAAATTTGGAATAAAGATTCTCCTTTATCAGGGTCTTCAATATAATTCTCAAGTGATCTTCATGTTCTTCCTTTCTCTTTGAGTAGACAAGAATATCTTCTATAAAGACTACTACAAATTGATCAATATAGTCTCTAAAGACTCTATTCATTAGATCCATAAAGATAGCAGGGGAATTAGTAAGACCAAATGGAATCACTATAAATTCATAGTGTCCATACCTTGTACGGAAAGACGTCTTTGGTATATCCTCCCTTTTGACCCTTAATTGATGATACCCTGAACGAAGATCAATCTTGGAAAAGTATTGAGCTCCGCGTAGTTGGTCAAATAGGTCATCAATGCGCGGGAGAGGATATTTGTTCTTGATATTGATCTTGTTAAGTTCTCGATAATCAATGCAGAGTCTCATTGATCCATATTTCTTCTTAACAAATAGAACAGGTGCTCCCCAAGGTGACGCACTAGGGCGTATGAATCCCTTATCAAGATTCTCTTGGAGTTGCTTCTTCAATTCCTGCAACTCAATTGGGGCCATTCTATAAGGTGTCTTTGAAATAAGCAAAGCACCCGGTACGAGTTCAATTGAGAACTCAACTTCACGATTTGGTGGAAGTCCCGATAATTCCTCCGGAAATACATCATCAAACTCCCATACAATGGGCATATTCTTAATCGTGAGTTTCTCACCAACCATTTGAGATAATTAACCTTCATTTAGTGGAATCAATACCCATAAAATGGAAGAAATTTCCACTGGAAGGTTATGTTCATCCTTTCATTGATAGACGATCATAGATTGATCTGGAATATGAAATGTGACTTCCCTTCTTTGGCAATTGATATGAGCTCCGTATAAAGAAATCCAATCCATGTCAAGAATCACATCGAATTCCACTAAAGGAAGGATCACAAGATTTGCAGGAAGCACTTTCCCACAAACGTCAATTGGAGAAGAATCATAAACTTTTGATGCGATTGATGTGCCATTAGGTGTTGTCACAGCTTACTCAACATCTAATTGTTGAGGTAATATGGTGATACCCTTAGAAAATTCTTCAGAAATAAAAGAGTGGGTGGATCCAGAATCAAATAAAACATTTGATACTTTAGAGTGGATGGTAAGTGTACCTTTCACCACTTCGTTATCGTACTCCACATCGCTGATAGAAATTACATGTGACATTCCTTTGTCTTTAGCCTTAAGAGTTTGTTGACATCGACCATCATCATTAACCCTTGGATTTGGGCATTGATTGGAATAATGCCCCATCTCCTTGCACTTGAAACATTGAAGTGTAGTAGGTTCATTCTGTGTATCCCTTCCTTTGTTTGCATCATTAGACATCTTCTTCCCATTATCGCGGCATTCAAATGCCCGATGACCTTCCTTTCCACATTTGAAACATTTACTTGTCCCTTTAAGACAACTCCCTCCATGTTTCTTTCCACACTTTGAGCATAAGGGAAAGCTCATCTTCTTTTTAGTGTGCTCTTTAGATTTTCCTTTGAATTCCATTTTCCTCTTCTTATCAAACCCATATGACTGATGGGTTACTCCAATCTCCATCTCGACTTTGAGAGCACATCGAATGATTTCCTCGTAGCTATTGATGTCCCTTATGGATAATTCCCTTCAAAGACATGGTTTTAAGCCACTAAAGAATCGATCTATCTTACTCTCAGGTTAGATAATAATACCAGAAGCGTACCTTGCAAGTCTTGTAAAATTTGCTTCATAGGTACCAACAGATTCATCATCCTTTTTCTTTAGTTCAAGAAACTCTTTCTCCATCTTTTTTTGGAGAATACGAGGGAAGTACTTATTGAAAAATAAGTTCTTGAACTCGTCCCATTCCATGGAATCAATTTCATCCCTTTGCCTCGTATTCTTAATAAGATTCCACCATTGATCAGCATCTCCTTCCAAACGATACACTGCTAGGATGACTTTATCATGTTCAGAACATTGAAGAAATGAAAATATTTTTTCAGTAGTACTAATCCATTGTTCATCAACTAATGGATCATTAGACCCGCTGAAAGAAGGTGGACGCTGCCTCATGAAGGATTCAACAGAATGTTGCTCCTTCCTTTGCTCGTTTGGAAGTCCTGCATGATTCATAGCTTGAGAAAGTTGTGTGAGCATGGCTACAAGATTTTTCATTCCAGCTCCCATATCATTTGGTTGCTCAGGGGGACAATCCTTGCATTTCCCAGCGCATTCCGCATTAACACGGTTCCTTCTTGTTCCAGCCATTGACTAAAACCAAGAAGAATAGTGTGAGCAGCACTAATTATAATAGGAAAACCACATAATTCAAGAATAAAATTTTCACGCTTAAGGTCTTATCCTAGGTTATTCATGGAAATTTCTAAAACACTAAGATTGTGTTCTATGCTTAGACTTATCCTTAGGGTTCTTACTAAGGCTTTCACATCCTAGTTTCCAAAGGTTGAATATACCTTTCCTATGATACCAAATATAACGACCCATACTTTACATACATTGTTAATACTTCAAAATTGAAGCATACTTATTACAACATATAACAAAACCACGAAAGGACCGTATAGGTATAGTGTCTTTAGAAACTGGGAAACATAAACAACTGGTTCATAAAGCATCTACTTTTCCTCCCATTTATTTCATCATATCTATAGTCTGTTTTGGCATATCATACTTAATAACCTTCTTCCTGACCCAGGGAAAGAAAACATACAAAAAGGTGAGCTCAAATGCTCAGTAAGGGTAAACAAAAGAAATATCAATCACATCATATACATAAGCACATAACTTTTGGAAATCTTAACCTGCAAAATAGATCTTAATTTCATAACATGGGATAAATCATGGCAGTGAAATGTAATCACAATAATCATAACTTAAAACATGATACTTTGTGGTGTACACACATAATCATAGAAAATCATTTCTTGTTATTCAAGACTCATTTCCAAGACTATCTTAGTGGACAAAGTCCCTTTCTGAACCGAGTCACCCTCGTTTCAGTCCTGTTTCACTGAACCGGTATAACCTACCGTTCCAGCCATGTCTATCTCATGGGATATAAAATCTTTACCCAATGCATTGGAGGGAGATATAGGTCCCACCCATCTCATAATGATATCATTCTTATGTGTGCCACATAATCATAAATCATACATCATTACATAACCCATGTAAAAAAAATGGGAATCTTAAACATCATGAAATCATAAAACAATTCATATACGATAAAGGAATTCATAAAAATAATTCCATCACAACATAATAAAATCAATGTAATAATAGGGATACAAACAGAACCCTTTATTATCTTAGATGGAAAATAATTTTGATAAAACACTTGAACTTCATTCTTGAGGAAAATATCCTTTCTACTTCAAAAACACTTTTCCTTTCATAACATGTCATGCAATTTTAAAATAAAAGAAGTTGATTAAAATTAAACTTGAAAACTTATAAAGGAAGCTTCTTGGGAATAATGTTTTAAAAATACATTCATGCCATATAAGTTAAAAAAACATTCTTCGTACTTTTGTCGGAAAAGTCAAAAAAGTACCTCGTACGAAAAAACGACAAAAGATTCCTTTCATATTCTTTACTAAAAACTCACCAAAGGGTAAAATTGGATTTAAACTATTTTAAGTGGATGGAAACAATATTACACATTGAGGGAACATGGATGTGGATGATAAAATACACCCCAGTAAATGCAAAAGTAAAAACAATCTCGGATAAAAATGAGATTGTGATATTTTCCCTTACCTTAGGTCCGATTTGCTTTGTACGTGTCTGAAGCTCCTTTATAATGGTTTAAATAATGTTATTGACTTATTCCAGAATCATACATACTGATATTATATCATATATGGTCATATTCTTAGCTTCTTATTAGTAATATTTCATTGTTACTTGTTACTCGGGTCTTTATTGCCTTTTGTTCTTATGCGTGTTTTGCCGAATATATTCTTATTCTTATTTTAAGGTTATAGATACCTTATATCCAGAATGGTATTAGTGTGAAATATATCATATTTATTCATTCAATTCATTTATATAATTACTATGTAATGATGATCATGTAGAACGTGTCACATCACATCATGGAGACGGTATTCCATACGTACGCACGAGCGATGATATTGTTCCCATGATCGTGGAATTGTATTTAAGTGTATTTATACTATTTAAGTATCAATATAACATTATAAAAATCATATATAGTTACTCATTACACCATTATACCCATCCTTGTAAGGTGATGGACGAAAATAGATTACACCATGGCGTGGAGACGGTATTCTGTACGTACGCACGTGCGGTGATTTCTTTTTCCGTAGGATGGATAGATGGTGAAATAGGGTTGTTTCATACTTATAATAACATATCCGTATATGAGTGATACTGATGTTATTACTTCATAATGAAACAACTAAAGAAGAAGAAGTGGAAGAAGAAATAAAGATGAAGGAATCGGTAACGGACATTACCTCTTCTTTGAAGTGCTTCTTTGAGACCTTCTTTTAGGGAACTAAAATTGGTCTTTGAAGAAGACCAGGACCTCTAGGATGTCTCTAGGGAAGTGGAGAGGAGAAAGTGGCAGGGTTTGGCTGAGCTTGAGTGCTCAAATTGCTGTGAGGAGGAGGGGGAGGAGGTGCCCTTTTATAAGGGAGGAGAGGGGCACCTTAGGAATATCTCAAAATATTGTTTTATATTAAAGTCAAAATCGGTTTATAATGGTTCCAAAGGGTCTTATTTCGAAGGTAAAGTGGGGATGGGCCTAAATCCTCTCATCCAATATAATTTAGACAAGTTTAGGTTCCTATTTTAACCTTATCATTTAGATTTAACATTAAGTTAAATAATTTTACTTTTACCGTGTCTTCTTGTGTTCTTACACTATAAGGTTAATAAACTTACTATAAGAATCCAAACGAACACCAAATTGTTTATTATTAATATATATAACATTATCTAAGTCATTTGGCCGAACCTTAGATTTTTAGGAATAAAATAACAATTAATAATATTTGTTTTAAAAACTATTTTATGTCAATTTTGACACTATTTAGTAATTGATTTTTGTAAAAATCATAACAGAAAGATAAGTTCGAACAAAGTTAATTAAATCAATACTAACATGTAATATTAACCTAGAAAATTAGTGGGATTCATAAAAAGTCTCAAATTACATTTATTTTGGTGTTTATAACATCAATTATGTCAATATTTCATTAATAAGATAATTACTGCATCATCATTGTGTCATAAATAAATTACATTACTTAATGTCTAAAAATTACAAATAAAATACCATTATGTAGGAAATAATTTTATATTTCTAATGAATATTTATAATTGAATTTATTCTATGTATAACCCCATATTAATAATGTTTTAGTTATTAAACTTTGATTTTAACTATTTTAACTATTCATTAAATAAAATAATATTAAATGTCATAATCTAATACAAGTGGACCTAAATGGTCATATTATATTCATAAGGTTGTTTTTGGTCGAATTACACTAATCCAATAGAATTAGGACATGTGTTAGGGTAATAGTAATATCATATTTACCCTTAGATACCCTGTTTACTATTAACCGCGGTAAAAAAAGTAAAAAGTTACTATTCACCAAAAAATTATTTTTATCTCATTGAACCACATTTTACTTACTGATATCAACAGTGTCTGTCGGATTTTCAAAATTCCATTCACAGAAGCGGTAAAATTAAGTTTTATGCAAAATTCAGTTTTTAACCTACCACTTAGTGGTTTCCCTATTCATCAAAAATTGAAAGTTTTCAGAAAAATACCAAAATTTCACCCTAGGCTAATTTCGGTATTCCGAATCCAAAAATGAAGTCCATTTTGAAAAATAAAATTTATAAAATTTCAAAAAGTGGTTATTACTATTCATAACGGCTAGTTTTAATAATATTTTAATAGCATATCGTCGTTTAGTGAAACTCAGTTTTCCGTACGACGCAAGCTATCGAGGAAGGTCGCGATTTCGTGTAAAGCAAGCCAAGATAGTGTGTAGTGAAAGATTACTTTGATGATATATATATAACATAAAAACAAAATATTACTCATAAAAATCTCGGGTGTTACAATTACTCCAAAAGAACACCGGATTTCAAATAGAAAAGCACATTAAAACAAAATTCATAGCATAACCATACCAAAACATGATTCTCAACACATAGACAATTTAATGAATCATTTAAATAATTTATAGGATGACACCATGAATCACAATAGGCTTTATTTACAAAATATACCCAATTTCACATGGATAATCATTTTCAAACCAAATAAACATAAACCCTTTCCAAATACCGCTTTCTCACCTCAAAAATAAATTATAAAACATCTAAAAATACTCTATCATGCAATATAAATTCATCAAATAACATTTAATCATGAAAAAAACTAACTCAAATTTTGAATCCTATAAAAAATGGTGTGAAACCATAACTGCACATCAACCACACCTTCAAGAGGATAGAAGGAACCCTAAACATAATGATCAAACCCAAAAACTCAAGATCAAACCCCCAAAACAATACCATAGCTGCTAAAAACCAAAATCCCAAAGGAAATTGTAAGAAAACCCTAAAAAAGAAGAGGGGGACTTACCCTGAGGGGAAGAGGGTCCGACTGCTAGAGGAAGGAGGTGTGGCCACCAGAGGAGGGGGTCATACACTTGAGATGAGGGAGCCAACATGGTAACATGGGGGAGAGCGGCTGAAGAAGAGGTTGTCAGATGAGTGAGTGAGGCGTGTCAGTGGACTGGTCAACCGATGGGGTTGCTAGAAGGGTGAACTGCATGCATGAAGGTAGGGAGAGGATAGGGAGAGTGTGTGAAGGATTGGGGGGTGATAGGGGAGGAAACCCAAAAAAAATATAATAATAAATTAATGATAATAATAATAATCTTAATGATAATGATAACAATAACAATATTCCCTATAACAAAATTATCATCATCATTATTATTAAAACAAATATTTTAATTTCATTTTCCTTTTTATTAATTAATTTCAACATTATTTTAACATTATTTTATTTTCAAAGATGTTCAGGCCACATGGTATCCAAATCGTGCTCTGCCCATGCGTCAGATGCTGCTGATCCCAAAAGACTCATTTCCAAATAAAATTCAATAATTCAAACTGGGACACAAACCAAACCCAAAAAATAATATACAAAGCCAACAAAATAATAAAAATAAAATAACTTCAAAGCTTAATATATGACAATTCTCCTCACCATAATTCTTTCTACTCTCAGAAAGACACAATAAGGCCTAACCCAAAAACAAAAAAAATGATACTCCTTCATAGTTCACGGAGATCCCCAAAGATTGATAAATGAGAAGAGGCAAGAACACTATCAAAAAAAAATTCAATTATAAAATAAACTTAGGATACCCACAATATAATCCACACAAAGTTTCACCCACCCCCTAAAACTAAGACACCTCTAGCTGATCAATCTTAGAAAAGGAACTCTCATATGAACAATCCAAACTCTTAAATTGAATCACCACAGACCTTACTGAAAGAAACCTGAACCACTTTCACAAAATAAAAACAAAACAAGATCAAACCACTAAAAATGAGCACCCCATAAATCTTAATTCAATAAAACCATTGGGCATGCTCCAATACCAACATTTACATCAAATATGAACTTGGGACTAGATGGATGTGAATGATAACTCCTACCATTAATCCAATAACATTTAACAATGCTGAATTACTTGCATGGGGATCCCCAAATGGGCTCCCCTGTTTATGAAACTACCAAATCCCAGGATAGAACTAGTAAACCAACCAGGGGAGGAACAAATGGAATCCACACCATAAGATATAGACTAACATAAATTTATTCCATAACAATTTCAGTGAAACCCACAATGGGTCACCCCATCATAAGAACTAACCACCTTATCATGCTAGCATGGACCAACAAAAAATACCTAACATCGGATAACTTGGGAGCTTCTATCACAACCAAATTCCCCACTCCAAGGGACCCAATTAATGTAACTCGAAACCAAATAGAATAAACTACACTATTTACCACCTTCATAGTCATTACCATCCTCAGATGAGCCCAACCAAAGTTGAGATCGAAAAAGACTCACAAGGTTGTTCATACATGGAAAACCACATGGATATTCTCACCCATAAGGATACAAGCGCTAAGGTTCAAGAAAATGAAACAACTCTGCATCCTTTTGTCCGAATACGGACTCTTCCTCCTACATGGGTCACAACATTGAAGAATAGGGTCCCCATGTCCCTTTCCGCCATACGGGGCCACTTGAAATGAAATCACTACATCAAATGCTTGGAATGTCTCCATTCCCTACACTAAAAAAATTGGACCAGGATCCCTTACATATCTAGGTTTCCAAACTACATACCAACTTTACTTTAGGATATATGGTTGGAGCTCTAATGTTTAAATAATATTTGGCCTTGCATTCAAGCATTGAAAACCCCCAAGTGGATTCTCCCCTACCGGTGCCAGAATTAACCATGCCATGATTTAAACAACACCAGAAGACACAGAACACCCTTCCATCCACTTACATTAACATGAAACTTCATTAAAATAAGGTCTTTTAAGATACACATGCTTCATCCCTTTCTCCACAAATAAGAAACATTGGAAATAAGAACATACAAAAAACACCCCCATTAGGAATAGGGAAATTTAGAATTCCCCAAAATGAATGCAGGATTCTGTTAAATTATAGGCTCTTGAAAGATCCCACACATCAACATTTTCATTTAATAGGGAACACAACACTACTATATGACACCAAAAATGAACCTTTCTACCTATAAAAACATCATAAAGAAAGGGTCCTTGAATAAAGTCCCAAAAAACATGAGATTAATGCAAGTTTCCATAACAGCTTCTTATGAACAGATTCGCTAAAAATGTGTCCTAGAAATATCCCTTTCTTATAAGGAAACCAAAAAAATCTAAATACCTTTTTATGATAGAGGCTAGCACCAACCAATCAGACCACTTTCTTCCTTTCCCACTCAAATTTCCATCACCACTTCAAGGAAAAAAGTTCATACTTATTGATTCAAAACATCACCTTTGACAATCAAATGTTCTAAAGAAACTAGAGGTTCCTTCATCTCCTCTCATATATTCTCCCCGTTATGAGAGGATTCACTTATCAGAAGAGGAATAGATGTAGAACAAACCCTGATCTCAATAATAATGTTCTTAATTTGATAAATTGGTGGATCTACTAATGGGTAATCTCCAGTGGATTAACTTTAATTGAAAATTAACTCTTTATGGGGGAGTATACTATCCAAGGAAGAAAAAAATAACCAATAAAACAGGTCCATTATCCAAAAATTACCATTAACAATCAATGAAAATATTAGGGGAACCACCATAAAGGATTCCCGAAACACTCCTAAAAAGTAACCACTAACTACCACTTCAACCCAACTTACTAAACAAAATACAAACCAAATCCAAAATTCAAACAATAGGGGTTTTCTAACTCAACACTCCCCACAACAGAATTCCCAAAAGTATGAAGGACACACCACACGATCACTAGTAATCAAAAAAACTAATTTTTTAAAATAAAACTGGATTAGTGTGTCTCACTCTCACCTATGACATCTCATGGTGTTCCACACATGCATGTTCTCATTACAACTGCGCACTCATCCAAATTACACACATATCCTATGAATGTGGTCACTCATGAGAGTACCAAAGTTGAAGAAAAAAAATTTCACTTTCCAAAACAAATTTTCAACAAACATCTTTAACATTATCAAAATCGCTAGTCACAAAATCAAATTTTTAATCTCACAAAAAAATTCAGTAAAACACCAAACATTCAAATAAGAATTCACTTTCAAATCTTACACATAAATTCGAAAATAATTCATTTAACTTTAAAACACTTGTGGTTTCACAATATACTCTATTTCACCCATACCCACTCATTGAAAAACTCATTTATCCACATTTAAAACATGTTTCCATAATTTCATGACACTTTTTAAAATCCCACAAACTACCAAATAAAAATCTATTTTCAAACCCCAAACAAAAATTAAAAACCACTTCATTAAATTCAAACAAAATTAGTAGTTTATAAAATTCCATTTAAAATATATTTCAAAAACCTTCTTTAACATAATTCATGTTCTCCAAACAATTAATTTCAGAAAATCACATGTTTAAATTATGAAAATATGATCTAGATAAACTAAACCTTATTTAATCAAAACCATTTCAATTTTAAAATCTATTTTCCACAATTTTTAAAAAAGAGTTTTCAAAATGATTTTCAAAAAACCATAATGATACTAAAAAAATCAAGGAGAAACTAGTACTGATGTGTAACTCAAAAATATAGATGTCGGTCAAACTATATTCATACCACCGTCATGGAGAGTGCTCTAGGAAAATATTCTTGGCTCCACATGGCTTTCAATAACCTTCGAGCTAACTGAGACCATTTTCCTAACATTGATTTCATTTCCAAAATAATGAACAACCACCAGGGCCAAAGGAATCATATGAAATTTGATCTCCCCTTATGACTTCGGTCCCATCACAAGGTGTGTTGTCCAGACACAACACTCATAACTATAAAATCATTTCTGGATTATCCATTCTCTTATCCACCCAGACTCTTCCCCATGTAATGAGACTCAAAAGAGTGTGCCCTACTCTGATACCATTTTTACACAAACCAAGATGGGTCTCCATATGACCTGGTGCACTACCCAGTCTATGGTAAGGCTTGATGGGCATTCCCAATCCCTAAAGGTTGTAACATGTTCATGGGTATCAAATTAAACATGTTTGAACAATTTATATAAATAAAAGATCATGAAGCATCCAAAAATATAAATAAAAAATTGAAAATTCATAACCAAAGAAGCCAAAACAAGTTTTCCATATTTCAATTTATAAGATTTAAAAAAACAAAATTGATACAACCAAAAGGGTAAAAACCAACTCAAACAACCACATGGAGTAGGGCGTGTTACTTTATCAACCCATCTCCACAACACCACACCAAGATGACTGTTAGTAACCTGAATTGTTATCTCCAAAAACGTTACCCGTACCTATATCAAACATTACCAAGTCTACACATATCCAAGGGTATAAGAATGGTGTCAGATATTTCCCATTATGATGCCACACAAAATGGATTTCATCCACTAAACATAAAATTCAAAATAAACCTATATGTTTTATAAATGAAGGAAATGCTAGAACAATTTTAAGGAAACAATTTTAAGAAAAAAATTAAAGGAGAGTTAAATAAAAACACCCCTTCATTTTGAAGTCACGAATATTTCAACCCATTTGATGATGTCAAGTGAAGAAAATCTAAGGATCTCAATCACAGGAAAATCCCCTAGGCACTAGCAAAAAATGGTACCCTATGAACCTCACATCTCTGTGAATTATGGTATAGAAACCACAACCAACAATGATCTCATGCAAAATCCACTAGATAGGATAAATAGAAAAAAAAATTAGTGATCTCAAATCATCATCCATATTTATTTTATGTTGTCGTCATCAATCTTGTTAAGTGAAACTTGGTCATAGCCACTTCTAACTCACTATCGTGCTAATAAAAGTATTCCCACCTAGATAACAGGGCTTCGCTTTTGTGCTCAATCAAGTTTCACATTTTACATAAAAAAACTTACACATTTCATCAGCCAAACAAATCATTTCACAACACAAGACACTACTTTCACACACCAAATCTTCTTTAAAAATCCAACGCACTCTCTAACCATTTAAAAACATGGTTTGAATCATTTATATAATTTAATAAATCATTTAATCAATTTATAAAAACATTTTCAAATAATTACACATCACAAGTCCTTATATACCCCTAAAAATTCTATTTCAAACTCATACACACTCTAAATGATTTCCCAAGAATGATTCACACATCTCATTTAATTTAATAAACCATTAAAACAATTTATAAAAGAATATCGAGAAACACTAAAATAATTTCACACCAAAAATGCACCCAAAATACTCTTTTAAAATCCACCACATACCATCACCATATAAATACATGATTCTAATCCCTTACATAATTTAATAAATCCTTTGAACAATTTATATAACACTTTAAATTAGCACAACAAATGATTAAACCAAAAACACACCTGATTTCTTAAAGAAATGCCAATTTAAAACAAAAATCCCTAAATAACCATATCAAAACATTATTCCCACAACTTAAACAATTTAATGAATCATTTAAAAAATTTATAGGATGAATTCAAGAAGAAAAACATGATTTACAAACAAAATATACACAATTTCACATGGAAAATTTATTTTAAAACCAAATTCATGTCAACCCTTTCCAAAAACCATTTTCTCACCACAAAAATAAATTATAGAACATCTGAAAAAAATTAAGCATGAAATATAAATTCTTCCAATAATGATTAATCATGGAATATCCTACCTCATATGAATAATCTTTTAGAAAAATCATTTCAAACCAAAAATTAACCTCAATCGCACCTTCTAGAGGAAAGAAGGAACCCCAAACATAATGATCGAACCCAAGGACTCAAGATCAAACCCCCAAAACAAAACACTAGCCACTAAAACAAAAATACCAAAGGAAACTGAAAGAAATCCCTAATAAAGGAGATGGAGTCTTACCTAGAGGGGATAAGGGTGTAGACTCTATAGGAAGGAGGTTTGGCTACTAGAGGAAAGAGGTGTGGTCGTCAAAGGGGGGAAGGGTTGCACACCAGAGAGCAGGTTGCCTACGGGGTTTTGCACCTGAGAGGAGGGCATTGGTGGGGTCACGTGAGGGTGAGCAGCCAAAGGATCATTCACTGAAGGTGTGAGGGAGTTATGTTAGAGGAATTGTCTATTGGTGGGGTCACCAAAGGGGGTCGTTTCGCACGTGTGGGGAGGGAGAGGATAGTGGAGTGTGTGAGGGAGATAAATTAAGGTTAGAGAATAAACCCTAAAAATATAATAATAACTTAATATTTATAATATTAATAATATTAATATTAATTATAATATCAATAATATTATTATTAATGATAGTAATCCCCAAAATAATAATAATATTATTATTATTATTAAAATTGTTTTAAAATTATTTTATTTTTCATATTTTATTTCGTCATTCATTTAACATCATTTTATTTTCAAAATGGGTAGGCCGCATAGTATCCCAATAGTTCTCTACTCGTGTGATAGATTCTATCAAGCCCAAAAAATTAATTTCCAAATAAAATTAAAAAAATTCAACCAAGACTCAACCCAAACCCCAACAAGAATATCCAAATCCAATAAAATATTAAAAATTATTTAACTTCAAAGTTTGGGGTGGGACATTAATGTTATACTATTTTATGTTCTTTTAGGTAAAATTTATCCCAAAGGTAGTTCTTGATTCTTAGTCACTTGTCGGTAGCCCATGTGTATCAGGAATTCCCATTACATTTTTATATAAAATGGATGGGGTTCTAGAAATTTAGGTAATCTAGGATGGTTCATGAAAAATTTTGTATCAAAGGTAGGTTTGTTTTTTTATTATTATTTATTTTGGGATTTATTAGTATACAAGAGATGTGAATATAGGTAATTAACTTCTTGAGTCGGTGCCCGGTTAAATCTTATCATGTCTTGCCTTAAGTTACCCTGATTGTTTAGGAAATATATCTTTTGGGATTCAGGGTGTTTTAATTTTAGTCTAATTTTTCAATGTATCTTTATAATTTTGGTTGAATATTTTTATATTAAGTTGGAATTGATTCATTAATATAATTTTCTTCTATCAACTTGTCTATTGTAATGTATTATTATGCCTCTAATAAGACTTCAATTGAATCTTTGGGTGGGTTATGTTGACAAACCATGGTATGGAAAACCCTAGGTTGATCATAATATCATCAAAGAAGTCATGTTCATGGTCCAAGCTATGAACTGAGGTATAAAACCTTTTCCTCTACAGTATTGAGAGGAATAGCCTCAATGGTATAAGGATATATATAAATACCATGATTTTTATCATTGAAAATCATTATATTTTCAAGGGATGAATAATCTTCATGAGGAAGAGTATTTGTTATGGAAGATCAAAAGAAATTTTTAATTTATTTGAGACCTTCGATCCTATTAAGGTGAGGTGTGTGCTATTTATGATTGAAGGCCTGAGTTAAATGGTGGTGAGACTTAGTTTTTTGGAAAATAATAATGAGGCCTTAGAGTGGAAAACATCAAGGAAATATTCCCTGATCAATTCTAACTAGACTCCATGGACTTTGAAAAATTGATATATGTCCACACCCTTGGGAAATTCAATCAAATGGTAATGAAGTATGTTAATAGCTTCGTTGAGCTATACTTATTTTCACTAGAGGTGGTTTCTAATGATAATTAAATGACTTGGTGGTTTTAGATGGGTATTTAACATGGTCTCAAGTGATCATGATTAAGCATTATTACTATACTGAGCTTGTGGATAGTACATTGATGGAAAATATTGGCATGGTGAGTATGTTAGGGTAGACTGGAGTTTCTCCCACCAAAATTGCTAGTTTAATCAATTATTATAAGTGATAGAGGAAGATAGATTTGTTTCATATAGGAAATAGTGGTTGATATTTTTATATGTCTTTTCGAGTTCCATCATAAGTTGTTAGTGTCTTTATTAATTACCAATGTGGCCAGATGGGACACCCAAATTAATTTTTTTCTCTGCCTCTAAATACATACAACTCGTTTGGATGTTGTGTTCACTTGTAAAAGTTATGTATGGATTTTTATTCCATTCACTCTCTAAGAGACTTTTGGGATCCTAGAGGATTTTTTGTGCAGTCAGTTACTCCATAGTTAATAAGGTTCTAGCTACCATCCTCTAGAATGAATATGTTACATACAGTTGAAGATTCTTTGATGGAGTTTTATGTGGGTCATGAAACTATGAGAGATTACATTTCACTTTCTTCTACTTTAGAGACAGCTATATTTGATACAGATTCATATTATTTCTTTGTATCATCTCATATAGTGCATAATTCAAAACTTCTAGTGGAACTCATTTCATTTATTATGGAATTATTGATGTCTCTAGGAATGATGAATGAGTAGGGTTTCTAACTTCCCTCATGATATTTCTTTATGTGCAATGTAGATACGGTTTGGTATTTTCTAGTTCTGAACGTAGACCTATTTGATATTAATATAAGGATGGAATGGTTGATAACTCATAAGGATCAGATCAATTTTTATCATTATAGGTGTCTTTCACTTCCCCTCATTATTACTCTTTTGTGTTTCATGAAAAATGGGAGAAAATGTCTTGTCGGGAAAGATAACCTCTTTCATGGATTGGTAAATTGATTTATTTTTCTGTGAATAAACCAGTACATGAATCATTTAGTGGAGTTCTTCCTCCATAAAATTAGTAAATTTATTGAAGTGTTTCTAGATGACTTTTTAATTTTTCCTCTATAGATAGAAGTATAGTTATCGATTGACCTGGCATCAAGAACTCAAATGATATTGATATCATCTTATGACATGGCTTCATGAGAGTTGAGAGAGATTAAATTTGTGTTGGATGATTTGAGAGCCAAGGGATTATATTCCATAATTTTTCACCTATGGAATCCTTTGTTCTCTTCAACCATAAGGCTAATGGAACTATCAACTTGTACATCATTTATCAGAAACTCAATCGAGTAATGTTCAAAAATAAAAAATTTTGATTCCCTATTTTGATTTTTTTTTATCAGTTGAAATGGTAAAAATTATTCTCGAAGATTGATCTTTAGTCTAGTTATCATGAACTCAGAATCAAGGAGTTAGATATTCCAAATATTACATTCAATATTTTATATGTCCATTTTGAGTACCTTATAATGCATAAGGTATAGGTTTGTATAATTTCCTTATACTAGGAGATCATTTGGTGGCTTATGTATCACAACATATTTGGCCACATGATATGAAATTCCCCACTCATTATTTGGATCTCAAAGTTATCGTTTATAACATTAAAAGTTAATTACATCGCCTTTTTTAGGAGAAGATTATCATTTACTCTGAACATAAAAGTTTGGATTACATATTTTACCAAAATAAATTAAGCCTCATGCATAGAAACTGGTTGGAATACCTATAGTAATTCAACTTTTACATTTTCTATACCCCAAGAATGGGTAATGTTCTTGTTGACACTCATAATAGGAATTTTCCCTCTCATTCTATGAATGAATAAAATTATTAATGTAATTTCATGGGACTCTTTATTCAGATTCACTTTGGAGTTAGTGAGGAAGGATCTGATTTTGTTATAGAAAGTGATCATTTAAAATTCTCTCTCCTTCATATTATTCTCTTAGAATTGTAGTGAAACAATGAGTTTTATGATATCATATATTCTATATATGGTGGAAATACCATCAATGATTATTCTCTGTCCTTAGAAGGTACTATTTACTTCAAGAACTAATATTATTTTCTATCGACTATGAGGAAGGTTGTTCTGGGAGATTTTCATCATTATTGGTGGTTTTTCTCCCTTTCACTACAATAATATTTTATGATATTAAGTGATTAATCTGGTTTCTCGGTATGAAATGGGACATAGATAACTTTGTATATTGATGTTACACGTGTCAAAAAATTATAGTTCAGTACCAAAAGCCATTCAGTTTTCTTCAACCTCATCACATTCCAACTTGAAAATATAATGTGGTATCAATGGATTTAACTTCTAGATTTCTATGGACTCTCAGAGGTAAGAACTCCTTTGGGGTGGTGATTGATTAGTTGACCAATTAGTCACACTTCTTACCAATTAATGATAACAATAATGTGGGAGAGTTAGGGAATTTTTTTTGTATATGGTTGTAAGGTTGAAAGGAGATCTGGAGTTAATTATCTCTGATAGAGACCCTCACTTTACCTCCCAGTTTTTGAAAGGTATCTAAGAGGAATTAGTAAGTCATGTTTTTTTTAGCACAACATATCATCGTAAAATGTATGGTTGGATGGAAAGGTTGATTCCCATTCTGGTGTATATTCACTGTTCATGTGTCTTGGACATCAGAGGTTCTTTGGATTTCCATTTGGGGCTGGTGGATTTTTCTTATAATAAAAGTTAACAAACATCCCTCAGAATAACACTTTTTAATCTTTATATGACCAACCCTACAACTCTTTTCTCTGTTGGTCTAATGTGGGTGATAATTCATTGATTAGAATAAGCTTCATTCAAAATAAATGATGAAGGTTTATGTTATTATTCAGTTCTTAGGGATGGCTCAAAGATACTATAAATACTATTCAAATAATGTTCATTATCCTTTGCAGTTTTCATTTGGAGATCAGTTGTTATGAAAAAAATTTCCCTAGTTAGGTCACCTGTGGATTAGAAGGAAAAGGAAGCTCTCTCCTAGGTTTGTTGGAAAATTTAATGTCTTTCAATTATTTGGGAAGGTGGATCATATCTTGAAATTACAACCTCATTTGACTTTGATACACAATTCATTCCATGTATCCAAACTCAATAAATATCATCCTAACTTATCTCGTGTTCAAAATTAGGATGACTGTGAGATATAACTAGATATATCCCCGACTAAGCCACTGTTTCGAGTTGTGTATTCTCATGTAGAGGTTATGTGAGGTAAATATGTCTTATTGGTCTGAGTTCAATGGAAACATGGTTCTGATATTCAAAAGGCTTGGGATCATGAGTCTTTGATGAGGGATAAATTTCCTCATCTATTTGAAGACCAACTTTTTTAACCTATCATTCTGGGGGAATAAATCAAAATGGTGGGGATAATTATAACATCCTTAAATTTGGTTTACTTACTACTGTCTACTCATTTCATTTTCTTAATTATTTTATCAACCCCTTCTTGTTTCTGGCTATTTTAGTTTTTTATGAGGGCTCAAGTGTGTTTCTAGAGTCATTAAAGGGACATATACCTAAAGCTACATCAAATAAAGAAACATTTGATCCACTATCTAGCTAGTAGGCTAGTCGATATATACTATATTTCGGTAGTGGCAACTGGCCAACTGGTGGACCTCCACCGACTAGTTGGTGGAACTGGTCTAGGATGATTAAGTAAGGGTAGTATCATATTTTTGTTCCACTAAAACACCCATTTTATTTCTTAATCATCCTCCCTTAGCATACTCTCAAACCATTCAAAATGGGTACCCATCTTGGATGTATTTAGCTCTCCCAACTTAATTTCTTGGTAGATTAATGTGTTGATCAAATCCACAACCCTCTATTTGTATGTTTTTCTCCATTTTTATCTTGTATCCCCTACATATTTTTATTCCTCTTTCCCAAAGTCTATGGTGTCCATGGTAATTTTTAGGATCTAGTTTTCTAATTCTATTTCTTTTAGATCTATCAGGGTGTATAGGATTTTTTTCTCAGATCTCTAATCCTCTTGGTGAATTGTTCAAAAATTGTATTGTAAAGTGATCTATTTTGTTTCCTTAATTATAAAAATTATTAATTTTTAGATTATTAATTTATTAATCATTATTTATAGTCCTACCACAATTCTTATAATCCATAGTTCATCTTGGCTTCTCCTTTTCCATGTGATTTTTTATATTCCATGTGTTTCCAGGTAGGTGGTTTCATGAATATGATTTATTTTGTGAACCATGCTTACCTTCTCTTTGAAATTGGTTTCTAACATTAGTTTAATGCATAAGAAGGTTTTGATGAAATGTGGTTGTTTTTTATGTTTTTCAAAATATATTTTCCCCAATTATATTGGTTAATGAAAATGGTATTTAAGCATTATTTATATGGTTTCCAAATTTTAATTCCCTTTGAATGATTTGATTATGGTAAATCTTAGTTGTGATCACCAATTAGGCATGGATCCATACATAGGGATGACCACTTACCCCCCCCCCCCCATTTACATTTTCTGATAGGGTAATATGGTCACTAGGTGTATAAGGACCCGACGTTAAATATAAATTATTATATTGACTTATGATTTGAATATATTTTCATTCATTCCTAATGATATTTTAGGTATATAGTTTTAGATAATTAGAAAAAAAATATTACATAAAATTTCAATATTAAAAAGTAGATAATTCTACACAACATCATTTTTTTCTAAAAATAAAAACTATTAAAATGAATCATGATTTATTTTCACGAAAAATCTTCAAAAACATTCATCATAGTGTCATCTTTGTCCATACCAATATTAGGACATGTGAAAAACATTTAAAATACTTATTATGAGCATAAAAATATCAGTAAGGAAAAGAAAGGTAAAAAATTTTCATGTGATCTTGAGAGATATATATAAGAACATGAAGACTTTTGTAAAGGCAAGAGGAAGAGGAATACCATAACAATAAGAACATGGATCATAACAAGAAAATGTGGAAACAATGTTTAATTTTGAAATTCATAATCATATCACTATGGTCCATCCCCAAGGTTTCAGATCACTAATGTCTGTCCCCAAGGTGTTGTAAAAATTCCCAAGGTTATTCACCAAGGTATTGTAAATATTATCAAGGTTATTCACCAAGGTATCGTAAAACATGTCACCTATAGAGATTAATTTCTTTACCCAATGCATTAGAGATCTATCATGGTGCACGCTTAATATTTATTTATTTTAATTTTATCCACATAGTTCAAAGTAAAACATTTCATAAATAATCCATATATAATGAAATAAATTGGTTTCATATCAAAATCATGTCATTTTATAAAGTACTTAAAAACATGATCATTTTGTCATTTATAACACATGAAATAGAAATGTGGGTTTAATGTATATAAATTCTATAATAAAAAAATCATTTTTATGTCATGATAAACACCCTTAAGAATGAAATAGTTTTGGGTACTAACACAAATAGAATAAAATAATATCTTGAGAAAAAGAGAGATTTAGATACAAAAATTCTACAACATACCGGCTATGAATCATGGTTTTAGAATATATTAAAAAGAGAGGGGAAAAGGGTATCACATCCTTAAAAGACTCATAATACAGTATAGGTACAGAATAAAATGTAAATAAGAACATTGAATCGATGTTTTAAATATATACCATATAAAAGAAGACATGAAAGAAAAAAAGAAGTGGAGAATTACCTTATGAAAATCCAACAGCCTAACATCATCACATAAAAAATTTCAGAAAATGAGTTGATGAGAGAGAAAAGTTTCACTCATAACTTGGAAATAAAATGGAAAAGAAATAAGATATTTAAGAACATACCCCATCATAAGAAAATTTCTTTTAAAAGACATAACATAAAAGAAGTCTTTGACTAAATGAGGAGGGTGAAAATATCACTTACCTTGAAGAGTAACATCTAAAACTCTATGATCGAGACCTTAGGGGAATGAGCTCACAATAAAATGACTCCTTGGAAGGTAGAACTAGCATTAATTCATGGATGGTGATTTTTTAATTAATTTAAACGATGTCATGGTAGGGTATTTATAGAAAATGTGAGGGAATATTTTATTAATTTTCAAAAGACACCTCATTAGTGGTATTTGGCAAAACCATGGGATTTTCTATGTCATTTTACTATTTTATTGGCACTTGGGACACCTCATATTATATATTAATCCATAAGAGTCTACTGGATTCTTATCTTACTCATTATATCATTATGACATAGTTATGATGTCATTAAAACATGCTGAAAACTCATAACTGTATTTTTACTATCTCCGAAAATTCAACTACTTCAAAAAAATCCCCAAAATTCACCCTAACCATTTTTTGACGTGTACAATTGAAAAATGAACTCCACTTTATAAGAATAAATTTATTTTTAAATTAAATTAAATGAATAAAATACTAATACTTAACTAATAATTTCAAAAACATTTATTTAATTATAATATGATATAATTATATCACATTACAAATTAATCTTAATAAAACATATTTATACATCCTTATGTGAGGTTAATATTACATTGGTGAAATTATCATTCATAAGGGTAAAATTACTATTCCAAAGGGTACCATTTCAATTCACCAAAAAATTATTTTGATCTTATTGAACCACATTTTTCACCATGATTACAAATATGTATATCCAATTTTCAAAAATATTTTCATAGAAAAGGTTATTTAAAAATAAAATATGTGTTTTATATTCATAAAAAATTGCTATTCATCAAATAATATTCATTAATAAATATTATTCATCAAATACTTTTCATTAAATACTAAATAAAATTGAATCTTTTGAGGAATCTTCTTGAAATTCAACCTAGGTTAATTTTGACAATACTTAGTAACTGATTTTTCTTAATATCATAAAATATTTATTCATTAAAAAATATATTAACTCAAAGATAACATGTCATAATAATCCAAAAAATTAATGGATGACATCAAAATTTCTAAATTAAATTTATTTTAATATTTTTAATATTATTTATTAGAATCCTTTATTAATAAGGTAATCACTACTTCATCATTATATCATATATAAATTTATTTATTTACTCTATAAAATTTATAAATAATATAATATAATTTATGAAAAACAATTTGATTTATAATTACTATTTATAGTCTAAGATATCACTTATATAAACCCATATTATAAATGTAATACTTATTAAAAACATGAGTGTGAGGGAAGCTTTATCCTTTTAATTAAAGATTCTTCTATGAGAATCAGTAAATTGGCTTCCATAAAAAGATTTTTACATTTAATTAAAGAATTGTTTATGATAATCTTTAAAATGGATTCCATGGGAAGCTTACTTAATTTAATTTAACAAGCTTCTTTGAGAAGCATTATAATAGCTTCTATGAGAAACTTTATGCATTTACTTAAACAAGCATCTATGAGAAGCTTTATACCAGTACACATGGAAAGTATTATCCATTTAATTAAAGAATATTCTATGAGAAACTATAAACTATATCATCCAATAAAATTATGACATGTTTTAGGGTAATTTTAAAATTTTATTTTTTCCCTTAATTACCTGATCTACCCTTAACTTTGGTTACTAAAAATAATTACTAAAGTTATTATTCATAAAATAAAAGACATGAATTTAAAAAAATAGACCTTATAATTCCAAGTATGGAATACATTTATCTAAATTAAAAACACAAAATGTTTATTAATTAATTTAAAATAAATTCTCATTGTCAGAATGATAAAATCGATTTTTAAAAAGTGATAACCATCAAAAGATTGACGAGTGTTTATATCTAATTTCAATGTGAAATGACTTTAAATGACCAAAATTGGATTAAATGATAAAAATATATTTTATTTATACCTTAAAACTATTCAATAATATAATTCAACCATATTAAATAACTTGATGAAAAAAGTTGTTTTCTATTAAAATTTAACATATTTTTATTATTCATCAAAACAAGATAGTTATCAGAAAGATATCACAATTTACTCAAATGTAAATTCTGAAATAAATATTCTAAATAATATGATTATTTTGTCAAATATAACATATAAAAGTGACTAAAACTAAATTTAATATGGGTTCTCCATCAAAAGGCGATAAAAATGCATTTTTAGAAAAATACTTCTTTTATCCGAAAAAATGATTTCGTTCTTATATATTATCTAGAAAACATATAAGATAAATTTAAAATAATAAATTTAATATATAACATATAGTTTTCATTAATTAAAAATCCATAATGTGTGATATGATTTTATAGATATATTTATTCACTTTTTAAAATAGGTTATCAGAAAAAAACACATCCTATATATTCAATTGGTTTTCATTTCCTCTTCTAATAATTTTGGTAACCAATGAATCATTATTTAAACATGTTTAAACCATATTTTCATAATTCAGTTGATAATATTTATTACCTCCATTATAAAGACTATGTTATAATGGTAACATTTAAATAATAATATTCTGTTGTTCGTTTAATAACAATGTAGCATATCATGTATGCTATTGAATATAGTGTTTCTTTATTAAAACGTGAGATGTTATATCTTTCCCTCATCTTATAAATTTCTTCCTCACAATTATAAAATGGGGCTTGGAAGCATCATTATAAATCACACATCAGAAAAAGAGTCAATAAAACTATCACTTTAAAAGAAAGAATGAGAAGTACAAATGTCACCCGGGATAACATATATTATGATTCCATGTACAAAAACATGGATATGGAAGAGAAACTAACCATATTGTACTTATGTAGACTTATGTAAAACATGATCAGGAGAAATTTAACAACTAGAAAACCACAAACATTTAATGGGATAAACGGTCTTTGATTTTGCAATATGAAAAGTAAACGATTAACATTTTTGTTTTAATGTCCTTTTTATAAAGTTGAGGAATTTATTAATGATCCTAACTAAGAAAATAATGAAACATACTTACTAGTCAAGTATATTTTCATCCATTAATAATTTTATACCACAAACTCATATTTTCTCCAAATAATAAAGATTCAAGATGACTTGGTCACACCTGAATCACTGTAATCTACTTCTAGAGAATCACAAAAAAAATATGAGCTATATATTTATCATGTCTTTATACCTTAACCAAAACTAAAATGGTTATTACATGATCAAATAATCCCCAAAAATAATAATCCTTTATAAAATAAATTCCACTCTTAATCCCCAAAATTCCACAAACATTACCGAAAGGTCAACAAATACCACTGAATAAACAATTGTCCTTAAAATTATTCAAAATAATCCAAAATGATATTGAAACCCAAATTTCATAAGGATTTTATCACATATTCTTCCAAGATAAATTTTAACATGTATCTCAAAATAAAAAATATTTCTCTTAAAGTCTCATACCAAAAAGTAATTAATCTAATCACATTATCTCTTATATAGGATAATCATTTCATAATTCCCAAAAGTCTGAAATTAAATAATTCAACCTTTAATCCTAAAATATATCTCTATATTATTCTATTTACAGTAATCAAATAAAGACCCCAAAATAGTGAACATCTTCCAAAATTACATTTATCACTGAATCCCAAAATCATTTTCCAATCCCACGGTTATCTATTCGATAAAATATTTGAATCCAAAATCAACTTATTCTTATTTCGTCAACTCATTTAACTAAAAATAATTAACTCTTACTAACCAGGGACCTCATGTAGGTCACTAGTAGGCAATAAAGGCCTCTCGCAATTTGGTTGTGGGTTCGGTTCCTACAGTATTTTCTGACGCAACGGGTTGTCACATGGTCTGCAATATTTTATTATTTCTAGAACTATATAATTCTTATAACATTAAAAAAATATTATAACATCCTCAAAAATACCCATATGATATTTCAACAATAATTATTATCTCATACCTTTTAATTTAAATTCAAAAATTAATTACTCAAAACTACCTAAAAAATGTATCTAAAAATACTGTTAATCACCTTGAAACTTTATAAAATAAGTCTCAAAAGGTTTTCTAAGAACATAAAAATAGGATTAATCGTAAACTTATAAACCCATAAGAATACATCCTAATCTCCAAAGTTTTCTAAACCCTTCTCTAATTTCAACTATATGTACCTGACCTTAAACATAAATTATTCTAGTGAATTTTGACTAGAATTAATCTTCATTCATTCTGAAAAATCATTTAGTTCTAGATTTATAGAGAATTAGGAAAAAGTATTACATAAAATTTCAATATTACAAATTAGATAAGTCTAAAACCATTAATTTTTTCCTAAAAACAAATCTATTAAAATGAAATGGAATTTCTTTTCAAGAAAAATCATCAAATAATTTCATCATAGAATCTTCTTTTTCCATACCAATCTTAATACCTATGAAATTTTTTTTAAATAAATGGGTTGAGAATAAAAATCTCAGTAAGGAAAAGAAATGGAAATTGATTACATGTGAACTTGAGAGATATAAATAAGATCCTAAACACTTTTATAAAGGCATGAGGAAGAGGAGTATCATAACAATAAGAACATAAATCATAACATGACAATGTTGCCACAACATTTAATTTATACATTCATAATCATATCACCAAGTTCTATCCCCAAGTTGTAATATCACCAAGGTCCATCCAGAAAGTATAATATAAATTAAAAAGGTATTTCACTAAGGAATTGTAAAAATAACCAAGGTTATTCACCTGGGTGTCGTAAAACATGTCATCTCTAGAGATTAATTTCTTTACCCAATGCATTGGAGTACTATCAGGGAACACCCTTAATATGTCATTACTTTCATGTGATCCAAATTGATCTTAATAAAACATTTCATAAATAATCCATATAGAATAAATGAAATGGGTTTCATATCAAAATCACGACATTTTAAAAATTGCTTAAAAACAAGATCATTATGTCATTTATAACCCACAAGAAGGGAATTTGAATTTTATGTATGTAAATTTTAGAATAATATAAATCATTTATATGTCATGAAGAATATACCTATAAATTAAATATGTTTGGGTATTTACATAAATAAAATAATATAATTTCTTTAGAAAAAGAAAGATTTTGAGATGAACCTTTTGTAGCATAACAACAATGAAATATAGTTTTAAAAAATATTAAAAAGAGAGGAGAAAAGTGTATACCATCCATAAATGAATCATAATTCAGTAAAGGTGTAGGATAAAATTTAAATATGAAAATGGTATTGAAATTTTTGAGAAATAACACATAAAAGAGAACTTTAAATAAAAAAGATAAGTGGAGAATTCCCTTATAAAAATTTGGCAGCCTAACGGCGTTACAGAAAAATACAGAAAATGATTTGATAAGAATGAAAAGGGTATCTCAACAATTGGAAATAAAATGTATGGAAATATGGATATATAAGAACATACCCCAACATAATAAAATTTAAATTAAAAGTCATAATATAAAATAAGTACTTGACTAAAATAGGAGGGTGAAGGGTTCCCTTACCTTGAAGAGTAACTTCTAAAACTCTATGATCAGGACCCAGGGGGGCATGAGGACACCTTGGGTGGTATAAAAAGCATAAATTTATATAAAATTATTTTTTAATAAAAGGAAACGAAGTAATGGGTGGGTATTTATAGAAAAAGTGAGGGAATATTTTATTAATTTAAAAGGACACATTAGTAGTGGTATTTGAAAATCCTTGGGCATTCCCATGGTATTTTAATTTGGTATTGGACACATGGGACACCTCATATTATATTTTAATTTATAAGAGTCTACTGGAATCTTATCATAATCATTACATCATTATGACATAGTTATGATGTCATTAAACATATCAAAAACTCAAAAATGTGTTTTTATTATTCACAAAGAATTCAATTGTTTCATAAAAATCCCAAAATTTCACCCTAACCATTTTTCAACATGTATAATTGAAAAGTGAACTCCATTTTATAAATATTAATTTCATTTTAAATTAATTTAAATAAATAACAAAATAATACTTAACTAAAAATTTCTAAAACAATTATTTACTTATATCATGATATAATTATATCACATTACCACTTAAGATGACTAAAAAATATTTATACTTTCTTAGGTGAGGTTACTATTCCATTCATCAAATTAATATTCATAAGAGAAAAATTACAATTCCAAATGGTAAAGATACTATTCACCCTAAAAATATTTTAATCTTATTGAACTACATTTTTTACCATGATTACAACCATGTATGTCCAATTTTGAAAAATTATTTCATAGAAAAAGTTATTTAATCATAAAATATTTGTTTTATATTAATTAAAAAAACTATTCATCAAAAAATATTCATAAAAAACACCGTTCATCAAATATTGTTCATCAAATGCTAAAAAAAATTGAAACTTCTTTGGAAACATCTAAAAATTCAACCTAGGATAATTTTGACACTATTTAGAAATTGATTTTTGTTAAAGTCAAAAAAAAATTATTCATTTGAAAAAAAAAATTACATTAACTCAATGATAACATGTAATAATAATCCAAAAATTTCTTGTATGACATCAAAATTTTCCAATTTCATTTATTTTAATATTTTTAATATCATTTATTTGAATCTTTCATTGATAAGGTAATTACTGGATCATCAGTGTGTCATAAATAAATTTATTTATTTAATACCTAAAAATTATAAATCAAATACAATTTTTCGGAAATATTTTCATATTTATAGTTAATATTTATATTCAAAGATATAACTTATTTAAAACCATATTAAAAATTTAATACTTATTAAAAACATGAGTGTGAGATAAGTTTTAAACTTACTTCAATGGGATGCTTTGTCCTTTTAATTAAAGAAGCTTCCATGAGAAGCATTAAAATGTCGTCCATTGGAATCATTTTGCATTAAATTAAATAATATTATATGATAATATTTGAAATTTCTTTCATGGGTTTCTTATTTCATTAAATTTAACAAGATTCTATGAGAAGCATTATAACAGCTTCCTTGGGAAGCTTTACACTTTTAATTAAACAAGTTTCTATGAGATACTTTATGCCAGCTTCCATGGGAAGAATTATCCATTTAATTAAATAATCTTATATTAGAATCTTTAAACTATGTAATCTAATAAAATTAGGACAAGTGTTATTGTAAATTTTTTATTTTATTTTTAACCTTAATTACAAGATTTATTTTTAAATATTGTAACTAAAAATAATTATTAATGTTACTATTCATAAAATAAAAGATACCTATTTACACAATTTCAAACTTATGACTCCAAATATTGAATCCATTTTTCCAAATTCAAAACACATATGTTTTAGTAATTAATTTAATATTAATTCCAGTGGTCAAAACAATAAAATCGGTTTTTAAAAAGTAATAAACATCAAAAGATTGATGTTGGTTTATATCTAATTTCAATGTGAAATCACTTACAATGACCAGAATTGAATTAAATGATAAAAATATATTATATTTATACTTTAAAACCATTCAATAATATAATTTATCCATATAAATTACCTTTATGAAAAATGTTTTTTTCAATTAAAATTTAAAGTATTTTTACTATTCATCAAAACATGATAGTTATCAGAAAAATATCAAAAAATTATCCAAAGGATATTTTTATGTCACAATTAAAAATAATAAGTATATTTTGTCAAATAGAACATATAAATGTGAATAAAATAAAATTTAAAATGGGTTCTCCATTAAAAGGCAGTAAAACTGCATTTTTTGAAAAATAATTCTTTTATGAGAAAAATTGAATTTTTTCTTCAATCATATCTAGAAAACATATAAGATTAATTTTAAACATTACATTTATTATATAAAATATAAATTTCATTATGTAAAAAATCCATAAATAGATATATGATTTTACAAACACAATTATTCTCTTTTTAAAATAGGTTTTCATAAAAAAAAATATCTTTTAAATTCAATTGGATTTTATTTCAATTTCTAATAAATTCGGTTACCAATGAATCATTATTTAAACATTTTAAACCATATTTTCATAAGTATTTTATCACATTTTTTTCTATGATAAATTTTAACATGTATCTCCAAATAAAATAGATCCCTCTTAAAGTCTCATACCAAAAAGTAATTAACCTAATCACATAATCTCTAAGATAGGTTAATCATTTCATAATTCCCAGAATTCCTCAATTAAATAATTCAACCATAAATCCTAGAATATGAATATATATTATTCTACTTAACTTAATGATATAAATTCCCCAAAATAGTGAACCTATTCCAAAATAACATGTATTACTTAATCATAAAATCATTTTCTAATCCCATAGTTATCTATTAGATAAAATATATGTATCTTTAATCAACTTATCTTTAATTTATCAACACATTTAACTAAAAATAATGAATCCATACTAACTAGGGACTTCATGTAGGTCATTTGAAGCTAATAAATGCCTCTCGCACTTCGGTTTTGGGTTTAATTCCTGCAGCCTTGTCCCACGTGACGGCTTGTCACATTGTCTGTGTGTTGTCCTTTTTTCTAAAACTATATAATTCTTATAACATTCCAAAAATATAATAATATCCTAATAAATAACCATATAATATTTCAAAAACAATTTTTTATCTCATACATTTCATTTGACATTCAAAAATTAATAACTCATAACTACTTGAAAAAAATGTCCCCAAAAATACTATCGATCTCTTTGAAATTTTATTACATTATTATCAAAAGGGTTTCTAAGAATATAAAAATAGGATAAACCATAAAATTATAAACCCGTAAGAGTATATCCTAATCTACATAGTTTTATAAACATTTCTTTGATACCAACTATAAGGACCTGACCTTGAAACTAAATTATTATAGTGTATTTTGACAAGAATTTATTTTCATTTATTCTGAAATATCTTTTAGGTATAGAGTTTTAGATAATTAAGAAAACATATTAAATAAACTTTAAATATTTAAAAGAAGATAAGTATACACACCATTATATTTTCCAAAAAAAACTATTAAAATGAAACATAACTTATTTTGAAGAAAAATATTTAAATACTTTCATCATAGCATCTTCTTTATCCATACCAATCTTAAGACAAGTGACAAACTTTTTAAAAACATGGGATGGGCATAAAATGATAAATAATTAAAATAAATGGAAAAAGTTTACATGTGATCTTAAGAGATATAAGTAAGAACATGAGTACTTTCATAAAGGCTTTAGGAAGGGGAATATCAAAACAATAAGAACCTGGATCATAACATGAAAATGTGGCTACAACATTAAATTTAGAAATTCATAATCATATCACCAAGTTCAATCCCCAAGTTCTCATATCACCAAGGTGCTTTCCCAAGGTTTCATTAAAATTAAAAAGGTTATTCACTAAGGTATCATAAAAATTACCAATGTTATTCACCAAGGTATCGTAAAACATGTCATCTCTAGAGATTAATTTCATTACCCAATGAATTGGAGCGCTATCAGGGAGAACCCCTAATATTTCATTTGTTTAATGTGATCCACATAGATGATAATTAAAAATTTCATAAATAATAAAATTAGAATAAAAGAAATGGTTTTCAAATCAAAATAATGGCATTTTAAAAAGTGCATAAAAAGATGATCACTATGTCATTTATAACCCAGAAAAAGGTAATGTGAGTTTTGTGTATGTCAATTCCTGAATAAAATAAATAATTTTCATTTCATTATGAATAACCCTAGATAATAAATAGTTTTGAGTAATCAAATAAATTAAAAAATAATTTCTATAGAAAAAGAGTGATTTTGAGAAGATAGTTCTACAGCTTAACGGCTATGAAACATGGTTTTAGAAAGCATTAAAACTAGATGGAACAAGGGTAATGACTGATAATATAGTATAGGTACAATATAAAATATAAATAATAACATGGTATGGAAATATTAAAGGCATACCCCATAAAAGAGAACTTGAAAGAAATAGAGAAGTGGAGAACTTCCTTACGAAAAATCAACAGCCTAACAGCAGGACTTAAAAATTTATAAAATGAGTTGATGATAACGAAAAGGGCCACTCATCACATGGAAATAAAATGGTATTAAATAATGATATATAAGAACATACCCCAAAATTATAAAATTGAAATTAAAATACATAACATAAAATAATTCTATGACTAAAAGAGGAGGGTGAACGGTTCCCTTACCTTGAATAGTCACTTATAAAACATTATGATCAAGACCTTGGGTGATTGAGGACACCTTGGGAGGACTCATTCGGAGGAAAAACTAGAATAATGTCGCAGAGAATGATTATTTAATGAAAATAAATTAAGGAATGGGTGTGTATTTATAGAAAAAGTGAGTGAATATTTTCTTAATTTCAAAGGACACCTCATTAGTGGTATTTGAAAAACCATGGACTTTAACATGGTATTGGCCTCTTGGGACACCTCATATTATATTTTAATCCATAGGAGTCAACCTGCATTTTATCTTACTCATTAAATCATTATTACATAGTTATGAAGTCATTAAACTTACCAGTACTCAAAATTGAATTTTTACTATTCACCAAAAAAATCAACTATTTTAAAAAAATCCCAAAAAATCACATTAACCTTTTTTCAATGTGTATAATTAAAAATTAAACTATATTTTATAAAATTTAATTTCATTTTAAATTAAATTAAATATATAAAATATTATTACTTAACTAATAGTTTCTAAAACATTTACTAACTTATACTATGATATTACTACATCACATTACCACATAAGATGACTAAACCATATTTACAATTCCTTAGGTGATGTTAATATTCCACTGATAAAATTTCTAATAATAAGGGTAAAATTAATATTCCAAAGGTTAATGTTACTATTCACCAAAAAAATATTTTGATCTTATTAAACAGCATTTTTCACACTCATTACATCCATGTATGTTTGATTTTTTTAAATTATTTAATAGAAAACGTTATTTAATAATTAATTTTCATATAGTCCTAGAAACACTATTCATAATATAATATTCATATAAACACTATTCATAAAATAAAATTCATCCAATACTATGAAAAAATGAAACATCTTAGAAAACATATAAAAATTCAATCTCGGTTAATTTTGACACTATTTAGTAATTGGTTTTTGTTAAATTCATTAGAAAATTTATTCATCTGAAAAAAAAACATATTAACTAAAAGATAACATGTCATAATCATCCAAAAAAATCATGGAGGAAATAAAAAATTTTAAAATTACATTTATGTTAATATTTGTAATACCATTTATTTAAATCTTTCATTAATAAGGTAATCACTATATCATCATTGTGTCCTAAATAAATTTATTTATTTACTGTATAGAAATTATAAATAAAATACCATGATATTTGAAATAATTTTATCTTTCTAATTACTATTTATAGTTGAATATATCACTTATAAAAATCCATAACAAAATTGTAATACTTATTATAAAAAAGAGTGTGAGAGAAGATTTAAACTAGCTTCTATGGGAAGCTTTTTCCTTTTAATTAAAGATGATTACATTATATCATTAAACTATATTCCATAGGAAACATTATAAATTTAACTGAAGAATATTCTGTTATAATATTTAAAATGACTTCTATAGGAAGCTTAGTTCTTTTAATTTAATAATATTTTATGAGAAGCATTATAATAGCTTCCATGGGAAGCTTTATACTTTTAATTAAACAAACTTCTATGAGATGATTTATACCGTATTCCATGGGAGGAATTATCCATTTTATTAAACAATATTATATGATAATCTTTAAACTAGCTCATCCAATAAAATTATGAAATGTGCTTGGGTAATTTTATAATTTTATTTTTACCCTTAATTACCTAATTTAGCCTTAACCGCAGTAATTAAAAATAATTAATGAAGTTTCAATTAATAAAATAAAATATTCCTATTTAAAAAGTTTAGACCTCATGATTCCAAATATAGAATTAATTTTTCCAAATTCAAAACACAAAAGTTGTAGTAATACATTTAAAATTAATTCTCATTGTCAAAATGATAAAACAGTTTTTAAAAGTAATAACCATTAAAATATTGATCTGTGTTTATATCTAATTTTAATTTGAAATCAATTAAAAAGACAAAAATTGGATTAAATAATAAAAATATATTCTATTTATACTTTAAAACCATTCAATAATATAATTTAACCATATAAATTACCTTGAAAAAAAAAGTTGTTTTTAATTAAAATTAAGCGTATTTTTACTATTCATCAAAACATGATAGTTATCAGAATAATTTAAAAAATCATCCAAAGTAAATTTCAATGTCTCTATTATATAGAAGAAGTTTATTTTTTCAATAGAATATATAAAAGTGACTAAAACTAAATTTAAAATGTTTTCTCCATCAAAAGGTGGTAAAACTACAATTTTATAAAAATACTTCTTTTATCTTAAAATTTCAATTTCTTCTTATATCATATCTAGAAAACATATTATTTGAATTTAAAACATTAAATTGAATATATAAAAAATATTTTTCATTAAATAAAAATTCATAAACAATGATTTTATTTTTTAAACATAATTATTCTCTTTTTAAAATATGTTTTCATAAAAAATAAATCCTATATATTCAATTGGTTTTTATTTCCATTTCTAATAAATTTGGTAACTAATGAATCGTTATTTAAACATGTTTAAACCATATTTTAATAATTTAGTTGATAATATTCATTCCCTCCTTTCCAAAAATTATTTTATAATTGTAACATTTAAATAATTATATTTTTTTCATTTAAGATCAATGTAGAGTATCATGTATTCTATTAAACATAGTTTTTCTTTCTTAAAACTCAAGATTTTACAAGGTGGCCTAATTTTTGGTAGGGAGATACTCCCGGGAGTGAACTATTACACCCTAAACCTATTCTTCTTGGGTAATGTGCACATCGGGTGGCCTATTTGTGAAAGGAAATGTAAAAAGATCCTCAATGGCCAGAAACTAATGTGCACCCAAGGGAAATAAATACCCGTTGTTATCCTTGAAAATTATATTTGTAATTTTTATGAATATTCTTTGAAAAGCATGATTATTTTTATGTTTTTTAAACTGTGAAAATGATTATTTTCCATATTTTATAACCAATTTTGTATGTTATTATCCCATACCTTGTTTCCTTAATTAATTTAGCATAATTGGTTTATTTTTTATAAATTATGTTCATAAAATAGTTAGTGGGATCATAATGGGATTTTTTTCACACACCGTGTAAACACTTTTGGGTTTATATTGGCCTTGTTTTTTCTGATGCAGATAAGGGTAAGGCATCATAAGGTGGCGGTGGGTTTGTTTCTTAGTAGGGTGTGGGAGTCTTTAGGTGACCAAATGTCACCTGGAGATGGTATTTTTTTAGTGAAATTGGTTTATTTTTTGGTTTTTGGAACTTGTATTGACCTTAATTTTTCATCTTTTTCTTTGTTGAGTCTTTTTATCATACTGATAATCTCTTTATTTATGTTTTCCTCTTTTATGTTCATTCATGGAAAAATAATTCCCAAAAGTAGTTATCAATACCGAGGAACTTATCTCCAACTCATTGGGATTTATAATACCCTTTAATCCATGTCATAGGCTAAATGGAATTCTTGAAAGATGTTTAATTTGGGTTGGTTGATGAAATAAATTTTGGAGGAGGGGTGTGTAACACCTCTAGATTTTTTAATAATTTTTTTCACTCTTATTATTATGTCTGATAGATTGTTTCACACACAACACTGAACTAAATTGATCCATGATAAATTATATATGTTTTATTAATAAAATTTAAAAATAATTAAACCACTTGTAAATAAAAATATTTTTATCGACAAGAAATGCATAAAATATTTGATTAAGAACACTCAATGTACAAAAAGGGAATTTTTTCAAATAAAGAAGTTGTTTGAATAAATACCTCAAGATGTCCTCTTTGTGTTTACGGGTGTGATTCTGTTTATTAAAAAATCTAGATGACTAGGATTTATGGAGATTTGTGTTTTCAGAAGCAGGTGTCTAAGGTGGCGTAGTTTCCCATTGTTTGCAAATTTTTTGGGTCCAAAATTTGGTGTTTTTATACTATCTAGAAAATATAATTTTCTTACAGTTCATATACAAATATGGTCAATCCATGAATTACATAAATATGGGATTAATGAATAGTTCTTCATGAAGTATTAAAGAATTATGGCTGTGATATTTTCGATTATGATGATCATCGCAAATAGAGAAGATGAAGAGCAACATGTGTGGAGCATCACCGTGATGCGAAGTTTTGATGGAATGCTCCGTTATTACGATGAGCATCACAAATGGATAATGTGTATGGAGCTTCACAAAGAAGTGATCATGTTTATTGAAAATTGGTAGCTCTGTGAAATGGTGATGACGTGGCCCGAAAGGTTCTAGAATTAGTGTAAAATCCGATAAATAGGCCTCTAACCAGTTCAAAAGATTTGTTGAGACTAAATGATAATTAAAAGTCTCGAGGTTCATGAAGTTGGTTCGTGAAGGTTGTTTTGGTGAGAAAATTCATGATTTATATTATATCCAACTGAATGTTATGATCATCATGATAGTATTGGAATTTGCAAAGGCGATAAAAAAGTCTACTGAAATTTGGGAGCTTCGTGAAGGGTGGTTGCTTTGTGAAGGCTTATTTGAGATTCTCAAATGAAGGTTCTTCATGAAGGCTAGTTTGAGCTTTTCAAAGGCAGTGTGCATCATTAAAAGTGTTTAATATGTATTTATTATAAAATGTATCATAAAGTGGTATTCATCAGGTGGATGAAAGTAGAACTCAATGATACACTAAATGAGGTGTAAACCACATTCATTCAAGTGATCAAATCATAATGTTATGAAGAAGATGTGAGAAAACATTAGTTGAGAGATTAATGACTATTAATGTTATGATTGGTCATAAACTATGAGGGATGGTGAGTCCACTCTGAACCTTGTAAAGAATAGTGATCTTTTTTTGGATTTGGTACATCTGCACATTTTCAGTGTATGCTCCGTGGACATAGCCCAGTGAGGGTGAACCAACTGAAATTGTTGAGTCAGGTGGATGTTTTAGTTTTTGTTCATAATTTTTATGGGAAATAGATTGAAGAGTGTTTTTGTTTAATAATGGAACAATATCTAAAGGGTTAGTGGTTTTAATCATTCATACCAAGATTCACCCCCCCCCCCCCGTTAGGATATTTTACCTAGTGGGCCTAACATTAGTTTTCCATTATATATTGTATTTTCATTTAAAATAAAAAATTATAAATTTTATAATTTGAATTTGGGAAAAAATTATATATCCTTATTAAGAGTATAAATATTATCATTGGATGGGTTTCTGAGATTTTTTAAAAATAATTGATTTTTAGGTGAATAGTAAAAAACATCATTTTTCTAATGTCATTACATTCATGAAATTATCGTAATACAAGAATGATTTAACGTTTTTTGTGAAATTATAAATATTTATATATGTAAATTAATATAAATCATTTAAAAATACCATTTTGAAATTATTAAAACTATGTTTAACATTTTTGAAACTTAAGTAATATTTAACTTTAAAAACTATTTTTATTCTCTTATAGTAATTATTTTATTTCATCACCGATATAAATTAAATATAAAAAATGGATTTCATATTTTCAATAAATAATTTCATATTATTCAATAATATTAGTTTCATTTTTAGGAATAAAAGTTTTATTGCTAAAATTAAAGTGGATGAGCATGGTAATAGTGAAAGTGTTATTTTCAAAGATTTATTTTATTAGTGTTGAAAAAAAATTTCTAATGAATTAAATTGATTTATTTTATAAAATTATATATATATTATATATATTTATATATAAATATATTATTAGTCATTTAATTTTTTAGAAAAAATATATGATATTAATAACAATTGATAGAAAAACAGCATTTTTCTTCCAAATAGTTTTTTAATATATTAAATGTTTTAATTCAAAATTAATTTTCTCTTATTTATAAATTTAATTAGAAAATATGGATCCTAAATTTAGTTTTATAAAATAAAAAATTTCTTATAATGGTCAACTTATATTTTTATTAAAATATAAACTACAAGCGTAAAAACTAGTTACCAAGGTAAAAACGCCAATGGGTAAAATGTGAAAAACAATGTAGTAAAATGATTGAAATGTGATTAAAACATGTTTTAAGATGAGTTTTGTAGGAATTATCAACATTATATCACCCCAAAATCAAATTTTTTATGATTTTGGATCCATTCACACATGAATAGTGTCATGTCATTATTGAAAAATAATGGGTATTCATAAAAGTGTCTTTCTCTTCCCTTATAAAAAGTGAACATTTAAACCCATTCATTCCAACCTTATTCATTATAATTTCATCCTAAAACTCTACCATTTTTCTCTTAATATAATTATTTATCAATTTCATAAACCTAATTTTTTAATTAGATATCCTAATACCTTCATATCAAAGGATATTTCCAAATGTTATCTTAGGTTCTCAACATGAGTATTTCTTACTCCATAGTTTGTTCTTCATAACCTTACTTGTCCTAAATTTTTCTAGAAACCATAATATAATGACCAAAATATTATTAAATTAATTTAATTTATTAATATTAATTCATTAACCATTGTTCAATTCTTTCCATCTACTAAGAAAAATAAAATAGCATTGATTTTGTGTACGTGGAGACTATCACCACTATGGAACAATGTGGTTTGTGTATCATCCCCATTATTCGTGGTTCATAATAAGGATGAAATTTATGATTTAATATGATAAATATTTAAAAAATTAAAATTATAAAATGATCAATAAAAAATAATAAATTACCATATAACTTCAATCTATCTCATTTGTTGAGAAATGTAATAGTTAATTGTTCATACGGTGGACTACAACCTCCACGAATGATGACTTTTATTTATCATCACAACCCTTCATGGAAGGTTATAAGAATGAATTTAATAAAGATATATGATATTTATGTCGTGTTTAATATTAAGCAAATTTTATATTTACATTATATAATGACGTATCTTTACGTATAAAATCCTTATAATGGGCTCTCATTTGGCTAGGTTTTTACCACCTATGTGGAGAATTGTATAATTTTTAAAACATGAATTATTAATGAGTTTTATATAATGGTAATATATATATATATATATATATTAGGGTCTTGGGGGTACAATTATATACAAACACAAACACACCACACAAACATAACCCTGGAAGGTGGGCCATAGCACCCCCCAAGGGATAACCAACCCAACTAGCCTCTTTTATTACATAATATATTTTTGACCTGATGGCCTAGTGGAAATGAAGCCCATTGAATGGCCTTTAGGCCCCAAATTGTTGTCCCAAAGGCCCATTCCATGAATAGTACCTAGCTTCTATAGTTACTGCTATAATTACACCACTGCTACAGTGCATGTCGCTGCTACAGTACCCTACACCCAATGGGTTTTGAACCCCCCAACCTCATATAGTATTATAGGGTTTATTTGCACTAATAAAATCCGCAAACATTTGTTATTATTTTATATATTTATTTATGTATCACCTTTCTATAGTAAACCATGTAGATACTTGTTCATCATGATTTCCTTTCTCACAAACCATATCCATGTCTTTCACCTAATGAAATGGGACTTAATGGATCGATCAAAAAAATGATTGTTATTTTTTTAATAATATAGTAATGATAAAATTTCAGATAAGAACAAATAATAAAATCAATATTATGAAATTAGTTCCTAATAATCAAGATTACTTACAATCGATATTGAGAATAGATAACAACTAACTAATATAAAGGTAGAAAATAATTTTAAATGATGTTTATAAAATGTTATATATATGAATAAGGATATGAAATAGGTGATTAAGATATTTAATTTCTTTATATATGATGTTATATCATGTTTTATTAATTGATAATGTAACATCCATTGAATTTTTGAAGGAAACATTGTGTTTGATAACGTACATGATATGCCTCATTGAGCTTAAACGAATAACTAAATATTATTTTTTAAAATTTACAATTATAACAAAGTCTTTAGAATAGATAGTATAAAATAGATAAATTAAATTATTAAAAAATTATTCAAACATTTTTATAGATTTAATTACGGGGATAATAATTAATTAGAAATGAAAATAAAAACCAATTGAATATAAATAAAGTGTTTTTTATGGAAAAACTATTTTTATACCTACTAAGGTTATTGGTTTTAAAAAATTAAATTGATCACTACTATATAATGATCTTAAAAAAATATATATGTTATAGATTCAATCAAATGTTTTTAAAATTTATCCAAAAAGTTTTATGGAAATAAAATAAGAATAAATCCAATTTTAAGCATAAAACTGAATATTTTTCTAAAAGGTAGTTTTGCCACCTTTTAATGGAATACATATGTTATTTATAAATTTTAAAACATCTCTAAACTTCATTTGAAAAAAATTACTATTTTATATTAGAATATCAAAATTTAATTAGGTCGAAAGTTTTTTTATTTTTATAACAAATTTCATTTTTTGATAAATAGTGAAAACTACTACATTTTAATTTAAATAACATTTTTCATATAATTTATTTATATAGTAATATTTTATTATAAGTTTGATAAAAAGTGTATATAGTTCTATAATTCATCTATAAATCCAATTTTGGTAATTATAATTAATTTCACATTCAAATATGATATAAAAACATTTTGAACTTTTGAATATTTTCACTTTAAAAATACTCTTTCTCACCCCGTCTATGAGATCAATTTTAAATTAATTTTAGCCACTTATGTGTATTGAAAAATGAATTCCATATTTTGAATAATAAAGTCTCTATTTAATAAAAAGTTGCCATTTATTTTTTAAAAATGTGAATAGTAAACATTGTAATTTTTATTGTCATGGTTAGGGGTAAATTGGGTAATTAAGTGTAAAAAATAATATTATAAATATTAGAAAATGACCCTGAAACAAGGCCATTTTATTATTATTATTTGTTCATAAGAATTAATGTATTGTTTATGTGACCATTTTTGGTATTTTGGATGATATTAGGACCATTAAAATATTTTAATGGGGGAAGAGTAAAACTCGTCAAAGTCTTGTTTTTAACAGGTGAAATATTTTTACTATGGTGTTATATTGAGGATGTGTTAGAATATAAATATTATTTTGAAATATAAATTGTTTTTATTCGCAATTTTAATTTATTTTTAATTTTTGGGGAATAAATAATTTTTCTAAATGCTTTCACAACTGTTATGCAGTAATTGATTTATTAATACAAATCTCAAATAAATGATATTAAAAATATTAAAATAATATCATTTGAAATAATTAATGTCATCCCCAAATTTAATATATTAATTTAACATTTTATCAGTGCATTAAAATATTTTTATTTAATATATATTGTATTACTATTTTTTTAAAAATTCATGTAATGAATAATGTCAAAATTGATATTAATGATATTTTAAAACAAATAATATTTTATTAAATGACATCAAATTCATAAAAATCTAAATTTATTCCAAATTATTCAGATATGGTTGATAATTCATGACATGGTTCTTTTATGGTTTTTTGCATTTTATAGTAAAAATATTGTCCCTCAATTAGTAAAAATCTATGTCATCACGATAAGAGATGAAGGGATTAAATAACAGTTAAACAGAAAAAAAAAGTGTGAAAATAAAACCTAAACTTGTCTAAAAAATATTTTTTTGGTAGGATATAGAACCATACATAGATTATATTCTAAATAACTCATTTTGGATCCTTTTTTAATTTATAATTAATATATATTAATTTAATATTTTGAGAGTTTTCAAAAGTTCTGCTCACCTCAGTTACAAAATCAAAACTCCTCACCCACTTCTTCACAACACTTTGAGTTATATAGCTCGATGAAACCCTAATCATTTATCTTATATACATCCTTATACAATTTATTGTGGTTTTTTTCCTTCCAAAAGACCATCCACAGTTCCCTTAAAATAAGTTATAAAGGAAGCTTGTCGAACAAGAGGTAATCATCTTTACCGAATCTTTCAAGTGAATTTCTTATTCTAATACATATCAATGTATTTTTTACATTATAAAGTAATAAATTTTGTATCATATCTATTATGATATGATATTATTATTATGAGAAAATCATATTTCACCTTTTATATAACACCCCAACTCCTGAATCCCGGATTCAATTCATTATTTTAATGCATTTCCCTGATTGCAAGGTATCAAGTCCCAAAGGACCTATCACTTTACCAGTCTTGGAAAATAGATTACATACATGAACGTTACATTACACATTAAAAAATAAAACTCAACATAAATAATCCTTTGAAAAACCATTATTACATTAGCTTAACCCTCCATATCATTCAGAATACACTTCTTGGAATCATGGAAAAATAAAACATAAGAAAGGGGTGATCTTAGATGCTCAGTAAGGGTAAATAATTTAGCAGAAGTTGTAAACTTTTAAGACAAGATGTGTAATAAAAACCACAGACTTTTAATTATAAACATGAACATACTATGGATAAAATAAATCAAACATTTCTATATAAACATGCACATTGATATTCTACTAGTCGAATAATCGCATGTAATAATTAATTTCATAATGTGGGAATGTCTAACGCAGGACATCATTACCACATAGTCAGGGCCTCGTGCCAAGACTACAGATAAATTTTTTTTCAAGGACTTTTCCAAGATACTAGTTTCTCTCATTAGACCTACCAATGCATCAAGTATCTATAGCGAGCTCCACCCATCACTTACTATGTCAATTGCATTCCTCATCTGAAAATGTTGAAACATAACATAAAAATTTATATCAAAACTAGAATACAAAATTTCAATACATCAACCATAAACCATTAAGGGTATAAAAAATTGCACATCCATAGTCAAACATATCATAACTCATTCAATAAAATATGGAAGATTTTATTATAATAAATCAGCCTTAATCAAGAATAATATCCATTTAAGGATGCTGACATAGTTGAAAATGATCAGTAAAATTTTTTAAGAGAAGTATCCCTTTTTGTGAAAACATTTTAAAGTCACACATTTATAAAGGAATTCATTTAAATTATATTTTTGAATCAAATTTTTCTGTACCACTTTGAATCTTTTGAATGAAATTATCATTTTAAAACAATCATGTCCATATTAATAAATCCTTAAAACTATTTTGGAACATGGACATTAACGAGAATGACATAGAAAAATAAATAGTTAAAACATTAAAAATAATGATTTAGTTAAATATTATCTTAAAATAATCATTTTAAAATTTCTTTAATGAAACATGGACATGGATATTAAATATGTCATAGAAAATACTAACAAATAAACAATCTCAGATAATAATGAGATTGAGGAATTAACCCTTACCTGGCACTTTCCTTTGGTTGAGGGTAAGTTTATCCTCATGTATAATGACCATAGTATGTTATTAAATTTTAATAGAACCATATTAAAATTTATTCTATCATAAATGATTCATTTATGACTTTATACATCCCATTTAATAATTATTTCCATGTTAAATTAATATTTTGGGTAATAATAGCATTCTCTATTGTACGTGGTTTAACTTGTTATTCTTGATCGTATCATTTAGATCCTGATTTAAATACATCAAGAATATAAAACATGATTTATATAACATATATATTTAGAATATAAATATTTATAATATATACATATATGTAATGGAAAATACCGTTTATGGAGATGGTAGGTCGTACATACACATAAACACTATTTCCATTTTCATATTATATTGACCGAAAATAACTGAATAAGATAAATTTAAGTATATACATTCATATATATATATATATATTAGAATTATTATTTCATATATTACATACTTATTAATAATATATAATTTTATAATCATTTTTGAATGGTGAACGCAGAAATGAATCTCATCGCGTCGTGGAGAGGGTAAGCCGTACGTACACACGAGCGACGATATCATTTCCTTAATGACAAAACGAGGTGTAATTAGAAGGTATATTAATTTTAAAAATAAATTATCATGTTATTACATTATTTATATACATATTATTCAGCATTATATCCATCCAAATAATATAGTGTTGAATAAAAAATTACACCACGGCGTAGAGATGGTAATCCATATGTACGCATGCATGGTGACATTATCATCATAGAATCAATAGAATAATGAATATGGTTTTATCATACATATAATAACATTATAGTACGTATAAGTTTCTAGAGTTATTATTTTTATAGGGAAATAACAAAGATAGTGAAAGTGGAAGAAGAAAAGAACTTTGAAAGTGGTGATAAAATAATTACATCCTCTTTGGGGGGATTTCCATATGATTTGAACAAAAGGGGTCCTTATAATGGATTTTTGCTCAAGGGAAGACATCTTATAAGAATTGAGGGAAGTTTTTAGGAGATTTGGTTAGGGTTTTTTTTGAGCCAAATGGCTTTGTAGGTGTGATTTTGAGAGAAGGGGAAGTACTCTTTTATAGGAGAGGTGATGGTCACTTTAGGAAAAGTTTGAAATATTATTTTATCATAAAATCCATCTTGGCTTCTAATGTCTCAAAATTGATTTATTTCTAACATAAGGTTGGTATGGGTCGATATCCACTCTACAAATAGGTTTTAGACATGTTTAGGTCTCCATATTATACCTATCTTTTAGATTTAACTCTTAGTTAAATAGTTTTACTTTTACCATGTCCTCTAATATTATTATAATAAATGGTTAATAAACATACTATAAAATGACAGTTTAACCCCAAGTGGTTCATTAATGACATATTTATCATTATGTAATTCATTTGGTAAAACTTTATATTTTTAGGAATATTATATCATTTAATAATATAGTATTTTTTTAAAAACTCATTTATATCAATTTTGACACTATTTAGTGTTTGGTTTTTGTGAAAGTTATAAAAAATGATTACTTCAAATAAAATTCATTGAATCAACCCTAAGATGTCATATTAATCTATAAAATTTTTGGATGGCATTAAAATCCTCAATTTACTTTTGTTTTTACATTTATAATCTCAATTATTTTAATCTTTCATTGATAATATAATTACTCCATCATCATTGTGTCATAAATAAATTTAATTATTTAATCTATAAAAATTATAAATAAAATACCACTATGTAGGAAATATTTTTATATTTATAATGAATATTTATAGTCAAATTTATCTTATGTATGACGCTATATAAAACAGTTTAGTTATTAAATTTTGAATTTAACACTTTTAAGTCTTCTTTAAATAAAATAATAATAAATATCCTAATCTAACCCAAGTGGATGAAAAGGATCATATTTTATTCCTAAGGTTGGGTTCGGTCGAAATAAACTTATCCAATAAAATTAGGACATGTTTTAGGGTAATTATAATATCAGTTTTACCTTTAATTACCCTATTTACTTTTAAGCGTGGTGTTAGGTCCAAAAGGTTGAATACCCTGAGGGGGGGGTGAATCATGGTATGACTAATTTAAAATTAACACTCGTTCTGATCTTGTTTCACTATTAAGAAAAACACCCTTCTCTCTCTTTCCTATTTCACAATGTAGACATAAAGTAAAGAAAGCACATGACACAATGATTTTTACTTGGTTCATCCTCACTGGGCTACGTCCTAGGAGAATACGCCGAAGAGTTTTCGGTCGTACCAAATTCCACTAAACTTCACTAGCTGTGGATACAAGGTTCAGGTACAGTCACTCTATCTCAGGCTCACTGCCTTTACAAGATTTAGGGTCAGCTCACTGCTTTCCCAAGGGTCACTCCCTGTTTCTCTCTCCCTGGCTCACTGCCGATGGAGAGGATCACCTTCTTCTTCTTCCTTTGCTCACTGCTCTAGAAAGAATACACTCACAGTTTATAGACTTGTAGGTCTCTTCATTTTCATGAAGGATTTCATCTTAATCAGTATGTATATTCTCTATTGAATCTCAACTTTCACCCGTATATGAATCTCTCTTTGCACCGAAGGTATCGGGAAAACTTCCAGCTTCCACGTAGCCTGAAAATCACTGGTGGAAATAAACCTTATTTGGCGCGCAAGTCAATCTTGGTGCGCAAGTATCGGCACACAAGTCACAACTGGAACGCAAGTCCTCATCAGAACCTTGCACGACACAAGCTTCCCAAACTCGAAACATGTTTGACTCTCTTCCTTTTACACCAAAACCAATATTGGCGCGCAACTACAAACCGGCGCGCATCTTCTACCAACTGGCGCGCAACTTCTACCACTAGCGCGCAACTCCACCAGCACGACCAAACACCACTTGCGCAACCACCACAACTGCGTGATGGGAGTTGTGAATCTTCAAAGTGCTGAACTCTGATGTGGAATGAGGAGGGTTGTTCCGGTATTTATGGGCAATTTGACCACCCTGCGCGACAGCGCACAATTCTCCCTTCGGCGCACAAGTCTCGGTACACAGGTCTCTTCTCCTGCAAGTCACTTGCGCGACCTAATTCCAAATATGGGTGAACCTATTTCCTTTGACATATTTTGATCTTATGATCTTGAAAAATCACAGGTGTGCAAGTTCTCAAGCTTCCAAGGCATCAGCGTGCAAGTCTCTTTCACGGTGCACAAGTCACTTGCGCGACACCATCAATACTTATGCAACACTTATCCCTTTGCCATATTTTGATGATCTGATCTTGAAATACATATGGCACACAAGTTTCCAGGCCTTCAAGTACACGGCATGCAAGTCCCTTTTCAAAAAACCACTTTTCTTCATTTGACGATTTTCAGGCCCAAAAATTTGGCAAACACTGGAAAACAGCGCCGCCTTGTATCTGTTCTTTTATACCACCTCCAGATCATCCATTCCTTTTGTCGATGTTCTTGAATCAAACATGGATCATTGACCTCATCTCTTGAACTCGACATTCCATCATGAAATCCTCTTTTTCAACAAATTAGTATGTTATTGTTTTGATTTTTCAACAATCACCACTCAGATCTCCACTTTCTCAACAAACACAATCACCTCAAAAAAGATTCAATGATACCTTGAGGGATTTTTGCCTAACATGTGGTAAATAAAAGTAAAAAGATACTATTAAATAAAAATTATTTTTATCTTATTGAACCACATTTTATGTACTGATGTCATCCATTTGTCTTTCATTTTTGAAATTCAATTTACAGAAACGGTAAAATAACATATTATGCAAATTTGCAAATGTGCCTAGAAGGAGGGTAGAATTCGTTAAAAAGTTAAATAAAATTTTATACATCTAATTTTATTATAAAATAACTCCAATGAATTACATTTTTATTATATAGGTATTATATAGCTAATTTTACTTAAAATAAATTTAAATAAAATAATTAATTATTTAAATAAAATGTTGGTTTTATACAATAACATAGTGGTTTTCACTATTCATCAAAAATTGAAAGTTTTCAGAAAAATAACCAAACTTCACCCTAAGCTAATTTTGATATTCCAAATTGAAAAATAAATTCTATTTTACCATATTCAAAAAAAATAAGTTACGTTAATTAATTTTAAATTAATTCCCATTGTCAAAACCAAAAAGAGGGTTTTTAAAAAGTAAAAACTATCAAAATATTAACATGTATTTATGTCAAATTTAAATGTGAAATTAATTTTAATGACCTACATTGTATTAAATGATAAAAATATAATTTCATTATACTTCCAAACCATTCAAATGTATAATTTAACACTATAAATTATTTGTATTAAAAAAGATGTTTTCAATTAAAATTTAGTATTATTTACTATTCACCAAAATATGAAAGTTATCAGAAAAACACCAAAAAATTTTCAAAACTAAATTTTTATGTCCATAATCTAAAGAAGAATTTTATTTTTTCTAATTTAATATTTAAAAGTGTCAAATATTGGATTTGACAAAGGGTTCTCTATTAAAGGGTTGTAAAATTGCATTATCTGAAAAATATTTCCTTTATTTGAAAAAATGAATTTGTTCTTATTTTATGTCTAATAAACACATAATATGGATGTTAAAATTAAATAAAGTATATAAATTTCAAAATGAAGTTAATACTATACATAACCGTTTCTGAACGACAAGTTTCGTAAGTCGTGGTGCGCTCAAACTCAGTGTTGCATGTAGCACAAGTCATTTAATTACTTAGAAGAGAAAACGTACTATGAAATCATGGGGTATTACATTCTTCTCTTCTTCAATAAATTTCTTCCTCCCAATTTGAAATTTTTCTATTAAATTAAAAGGTTTAAAATAGAAAAATACCATTGTGGAAAACCCACATTAGAAATTGGGTTAATAAAATTTAGTCTTAATAAGAGGGAAAGGGAAATGAAGAAGTCACCACCAAATTATGAACTATATTATGAGAACTTTGGTGGAAATTAGAGACTCATAATTTGGGGGTGAAACATAAATATTTATTGGGAGTGATTGAGGTCATCAATCAAAAACATGTGTAAAATTGAGGGTCACAAAGACATCAATCTATGATGATTTAAAATATCACCATTTCAACAAAACATAAGGTATTAGGATAACACATTTTTGGTTTTAAGATCGTTTCTCTAAAGATTAAGAATTAATTTATTCATAGAATAAGAGTTAAAATATACTTGATAAATAGAGTTTTGTCCTTCATTTAATTCCTACAATAAACTCATCTTTCTCTCTAAAAGATAATACAATTCAAAAATATTATTTTTATCCTATTCGTATAGGGTTCCAAAAATATTGAATTTATAATTCATATTTCGGAATATTTAAAGAAAATATATTATAAAAACTAGGACATCATGTACGCTGGTGGTAGGTGATGCACCCTTGTCACCCTTTGGTTGTGGGTTCAAGTCTCACGGCCTTGACGAACGCAACAGGTTATCGCCTGACCTCGAGGTTTTCCTTTTTATTACAATCCAAAAATGATTTTAAGAAATTTTTTAACCTTAAACAATAGAATGCAAAATCCAACTTAATTCATTCCAGCCTTTAGACTAATCAAAAATACATTTATCCAAACTCACAGTCCAAAATTTATAAGGAAGGTAAACATAATGAAGATCTCTTCTTCCACATAATAACATGTGAATACCTTCATCATGTATTATTTTAAAACACAGTAACACCCTAAATTACCATAAAACATTATTGATTACATTCATGATACCTTATTCCTTATAGAATATTAGATATACTCTTTATATCAAAAAATGTTGTAAACTCCAATAATGATGGAATAAACAAATAGTTAGTTAGTTCCAAGGTAGTCAATAATATACAATATACTTTATCCAACTCAATTATACCTTATTCTGAAATCATTATCTCAGTTTCAGAAACATATTAAGGGTTATGTTTCCCAAACCAAATATTTTCCAAAATGTTTAACTTGAATGTGTGTCACTTTACTTGGTACCATAAAATCTGAAATTCTTAATTAAAATGTACTCCAATACAATTCTTATATACTTTATAATTCTTATAACTTGTACATCATTAATACAATACTCAAATGACACAATTATTTAATAAAAACATAAGAAAACTAATCATTCCTCTTCATCTGTAGAAGTATCATCACTTGAATATTATCTAGTAGTAGTATTTAAGGTATACTCTTATGATTGGGACATTGATTCACATCGTGTCCCAACTCCTTGAAGATGAAGAATTGTACATTTGAAATATAACGACCCATACTTTACATACATTGTTTTTACTTCATAATTGAAGCACACTTATTACAATATATAACAAAACCAAGAAAGGACCGTATAGGTATAGTGTCTTTAGAAACTGGGAAACATAAACAACTGGTTCATAAAGCATCTAATTTGCCTCCCATTTATTTAATCATATCTAGAGTCCATTTTTGGCATATTCTACGTAATAACCTTATTCCTGGCCTGGGGAAACAAAACATACAAAAGGGTGAGCTCAAATGCTCAGTAAGGGTAAACAAAATAGATATCAATGACATCATATTCATAAGAACATAACATTTTAGAGATATTAACCTGAAAAAGAGAGCATAATTTCATAACATGGGATAAATCATAGTAGTGAAATGAAATCCCAATAATCATAACTTAAAACATGAAACTTTGTGGCATACACACATAATCATAGAGAATTATTTCTTATTAGTGAAGACTCATTTCCAAGACTATCTTAGTGGACAAAGTCCATTTCTGAACTGAGTTCACTCCCCGTTTCAGTCCTGCTTCACTGAAACGGTATAACCTACCGTTCCAACCATTTCTATCTCATGACATATAAAATCATTACCCAATTAATTGGAGGGAGATATAGGTCCCACCCATCTCATAATGATACCATTATTATGTGTGCCACAAAATCATAAATCATACATCATTACATAACCCAAGTAATAAAAATGGAATTCTTAAACAACATGACATCATAAAACAATTCATATAAGATAAAGGAATTCATAAAAATAATTCCATCACAAAATAATCAAATCAATGTAATAATAGGGATAGAAACAGAACCCTATATTATCTTAGATGGAAAATAATTTTGATAAAACACTTGAACTCCATTCTTGAGGAAAATATCCTTTCTACTTCAAAAATATTTTTCCTTTCTTAACATGTCATAAAATTTTAAACTAAAAGAAGTTGATTAAAAATAAACTTGAAAACTTGTAATGGAATCTTCTTCGAAATAATGTGTTAAAAATCCATTCAGGCCGTATAAGTTAAAAAACATTCTTCTCGTACTTTTGTCGGAAAAGTCAAAAAGTGCCTCATACGAAAAACAACAAAAGATTCCTTTCATATCTTTTACTAAAAACTCACCGAAGGGTAAAATTGGATATTAACTATTTTAGAAGTATATTAATATCATATATTGAGGAAACATGGATGTGGATGATAAAATACACCCCAGTAATTACCAAAGTACAAACAATCTCGGATAAAAATGAGATTGTGATATTTCCCTTACCTTAGGTCCGATATGCTTTGTACATGTCCGAACCTCCGGTATAATGATTTAAATAATTTTATTGACTTATTCCAGAATCATACTTATTTTAATGATATCATATTTGGTCATATTCTTAGCTTCTTAGTAGTAATATTTCATTGCTACTTGTTATTCGGGTGTTTATAACTTTTTGTTCTTATGCGTGTTTTGTCGAATAAATTCTTATTCATCTCTTTAGGTTATAGATACCTCATTTCCAGAATGGTATTAGTGTAATATATATCATATTCATTCATTCATTTCATTTCATTTATATAATCATTATGAAATGAAGATCATGTAGAACGAGTCGCATCACATCATGGAGACGGTATTCCGTACGTACGCACGAGTGATTATTTCTTTTTCCATAGGATGGATAGATGGTGAAATAGGGTTGTTTCATACTTATAATAACATAGCATTATATGAGTGATACTGATTTTATTACTTCATAATGAAACAACTAAAGAAGAAGATGAGGAAAAATAAAATAAAGATGAAAGAATCGGTAACGGACATTACCTCTTCTTTGAAGTGCTTCTTTGAGACCTCCTTTTAGGGAACTAAAATAGGTCTTTGAAGAAGACCAGAACCTCTAGGATGTCTCTAGGGAAGTGGGGAGGAGAAAGTGGCAGGGGTTGTCCGAGCATGAAGGCTCAAAGTGGTGTGAGGAAGAGAGGGAGGAGGTGCCCTTTTATAAGGGAGGAGAGGGGCACCTTTGGAATAACTAAAAATATTTTTTTTATTATAAAGTCAAGTTCGGTTTTAAATAGCCTCAAATTGATTTATTTAGAGGATAAGGTGGCGATGGGTCGCAATCATCTCATCCAATATAATTTAGACATGTTTAGGATCCTATTTTAACCTTATCATGTAGACTTAACATTAAGTTAAATAATTTTACTTTTACCGTGTCTTCTTGTGTTCTTATACTATAAGGTTGATAAACTTACTATAAGCAGAGAAACGAACCCAAAGTTGTTTATTATTAATATATATAACCTTATATAATTCATTTGGCCAATCCTTAGATTTTTAGGAATAAAATAACAATTACTAATATAATATTTGTTTTAAAAACTATTTTATGTCAACTTTTAACACTATTTATTAATTAGTTTTTGTGAAACTCATAACAGAATGATTAGTTCAAAAAAAGTTAATTAAATCAATACTAACGTGTCATATTAATCTATAAAATTTTTGGAATTCATAAAAAGTGTCAAATTACATTTATTTTGGTGTTTATAACATCAATTATGTCAATATTTCATTAATAAGATAATTATTGCATCATCTTGGTGTCATAAATAAATTAAATTATTTAATGTATAAAAATTACATATAAAATACCATTATGTAAGAAATATTTGTAGCTTTCTAATGAATATTTATAGTCGAATTTATCTTATGTATAACCCCATATTAAAAATGATTTACTTATTAAACTTTGATTTGAACTATTTTAACCCTTCTTTAAATAAATTAATAATAAATGTACTAATCTAATCCAAGTGGGCCTAAATGGTCATAGTTTATTCCTAAGTTTGTTTTTGGTCGAATTACACTTATCCAATAGAATTAGGACATGTGTTAGGGTAATAATAATATCATTTTTACCCCTAATTACCCTATTTACTTTTAACCGTGGTAAATAAAAGTAAAAAGTTACTATTCACCAAAAATTATTTTCATCTCATCGAACCACATTTTACTTACTGAAAACAACCGTGTCTCTCGGATTTTTGAAATTCCACTCACAGAAGCGGTAAAATTATGTTTTATGAAAAATTCAGTTTTTTAACTACCACTTAGTGGTTTCACTATTCATCAAAAATTGAAATTTTTCAGAAAAATACCAAAATTTCACCCTAGGCTAATTTCGATATTACGAATCCAAAAATGAAGTCCATTTTGAAAAATAAAATTTATAAAATTTCAAAAAGTGGTTATTACTATTCATAACTGCTAGTTTTAATAATATTTTAATAGTATATCGTTGTTTAGTGAAACTCGGTATTGCGTACGACGCAAGCTATCGGGGAAGGTCGCGATTTCATGTAAAGAAATCCAAGCAAGTGTTGTGTAGAAAAAGATTCCTTGGATGATTTATATAACATAAAAGTCTCGGGTGTTACATTCTACCCCCATTAAAATGAATTTCGCCCTCAAAATTTGTCACTTTGTAACAAACAGATGAGGATACCTCTCCCTCATCACATCCTCAAGCTCCCATGTAGCTTCTTCTAATTGGTGGTTCCTACATAAAACTTTCACCAATCGAGTGGTCTTGTTTCGTAGGACTTTTTCGCTACGATCCAGAATCTCTATCGGTTGTTCTTCATAAGAAAGATCTTGCTCCCGCGGTACAACTTCTCAGCTGAGTACATGTGAAAGATCAGGTATGTACTTTCTCAGGAGAGATACATGGAACACATCGTGAACTTGAGAGAGATTCGGTGGAAGCGCCAATCGGTAAGCTACCTTCCCAACACGATCCAGTATTTCTAAAGGACCGATATATCTAGGGCTCAACTTCCCCTTCTTTCCAAATCTCATGACCCTCTTCCAGGGAGATATTCCTAAGAACACTTTATCACCCACTTCAAACTCTAGGTCTTTTCTTCGGTTGTCGGCATAACCTTTCTATCGACTATGAGCTGCTCTTATGTGTTGTTGAATAGATCTGACCTTTTCTGCCATTTCATCAACGAGATCACGTCCTAATAGCTTTCTTTCCCCAACTTCATCCCAGCAAGTTGGAGTCCTGCATTTCTTTTCATAGAGAGCTTCATAAGGATCCATCTGAATACTGGAGTGAAAGATATTATTATAAGAAAATTACACCAAAGGTAGGTGTTGATCCCAACCACCTTTGAAATCCATAGAGCAATCTCTCAACATATCTTATAGGGTTTGAATCGTTCTCTTAGACTGACCGTCTGTCTGAGGATGATAAGCAGTGCTAAAACTCAACTCTGTATCCATAGTATGTTGAAGACTTCGCCAGAACTTCGAGGTAAATCTCGGATCCTGATCAGATATAATAGAAAGTGGTACTCCATGAAATCTTACCACTTCCCTTACATATATCCTGGAAAGACGATCCAGAGATAAATCCTCTCTAATAGCATTGAAGTGTGAAGACTTTGTAAGATGGTCAACTATGACCCAGATAGCATTATTGCATTTGGATGTTTTTGGACGTCCTGTGACAAAGTCCATAGTGATGTTTTCCCATTTCTATTTGGGTATGGGTAATGGTTGTAACATCCCCTTAGACTTCTGTCTCTCACCTTTAACTTTCTGAAAAACAAAGCATCGAGAGACATATTCAGCAACATCTCTTTTCATGTCATCCCACCAGAAGTACTCTTTCAGGTCCCTATACATCTTCGTGCTTCCATGATGAATAGAGAATGAAGAACTATGAGCCTCATCCAGCAGCTCCTTCTTTAATTCTGGGATGGGAGGAACACAAACCCTATTCCTGAACTTTATTATCCCATCACAATAAAGGTTGAATTCAGGAACATTTCTCACCTTCTTTTGTAACTCGACATCTTATTTTTGTGCCTATTTAATCTTCACATGTATAGATGGTTGAACATTCATTTGAGAAAGATACAATTTTTCCTCATTCATTATAATTCCAAGATCCATCCATTGTAAATCTATAAATATTGGATCTTTTGTGATCCTCATCATGGATAAACTAGCGTGGTCTTGTCAACTTAATGCATCTGCCACCTTGTTTGCTTTCCCAGGGTGGTAATGGATTGAGCAGTCATAATACTTAATCATCTCCAACCATCTTCTTTGATGGCTATTCAGCTCCTTTTGTGTGAAAATATACTTTAAACTTTTATGATCAGTATAAATATCACACCTTTCTCCATAAAGGTAATGCCTCCAAATCTTTAATTCAAAGATTATAGCAGCTAACTCCAAATCATGAGTTGGGTAATTTTTCTCATGTATTTTCAACTATCATGAGGCATAAGCTATCACCACATCCTTTTTCATAAGAACACACCCCAATCCCTTCTTGGATGCATCATTGTAGATCACAAACCTTTCTCCACTACAAGGCAGTGTGAGAACAGGTGCACTGGATAACCTTCTTTTCAACTCCTTGAAATTCTCTTCACATTCCTCCGTCCAAACAAACTTAACTCCTTTCGGAGTCAACTTGGTGAGTGGATTAGATAATCGTGAAAAATCTTTCACAAAACGTCGATAATATCCAGCTAAACCAAGAAAACTTCGGATCTCCGTTACTGTTGTTGGTCTCGACCATCTTTCGATAACCTCTGTTTTTGCTGGATCGACAGATATCCCCTCTTTTGAGATTATGTGACCCAAAAATGCAACTTTTTGAAGCCAATATTCACACTTGGTAAATTTGGCATAAAGATTCTCCTTTCTCAGGGTCTTCAATATAATTCTCAAGTGATCTTCATGTTCTTCCTTTCTCATTGAATAGACAAGAATATCATCTATAAAGACTACCACAAACTGATCAAGATAGTCTCTAAAGACTATATTCATCAGATCCATGAAGATAGTGTTGGGTCGGAGAAAAACGGGACGATGGAAAGAGGGGGGGTGAATTGCCTTTTAAAAAATGATTAACAAATTAAAGTCAAAGTGAAATAAAAGTATGTGCAGCGGAAAAAAAAGGCAATCACACAAGAAATTGTTAACGGAGTTTGGCCAAAAACCCGGCCTACGTCTCCGCTCCCAACTCAACAGTTGAGAGATTCCTACCGCTTGCTTTTCAATGGTTTTAGCAAGAAACCCACTAGGCTTTGAGGTAGCACTAGAACCTATTACAGCTTGCTTTTGGTGGTTAAGCAAGAACCCACTTGCTTTTAATGGTTTAGCAAGAACCCACTATCCTTCTTACAGGTGAAGGATAGCTCACCTATGTCTCAAGCTATTTAAAGGAAAGCTTGGTAACCTTTTCACACCTTAATGGTGATGTGAAACCCAAAAGAAGGAGGGGATGAGAAATAGAGTGGTTTGTAGACACAAACCCAAATTAAGCTCAAAATAGATAAACAAGAAAAACTGTAATGGGAGAATCCTTGGGCGCCTTTGATTGATAGGAGAGTTTGAAGGCCGCTTCCAAGCTTCTTTGGTGGTGCTCTTGGATGTGGAATTGGATGGAGCACTTGGGGTTCCTTGAGGTGTCTCGCCGGAGGATTGCCGAATGATCAACAAAGTGTCCTTGGGCTTGATTTAAGTTCCGGTGGGTGTCTGGGGCTTCCTTGGCCTTTATTTATAGGCATGGAACCCTTGGGGAGTCTTCGGAGTCGTTGGAGAGGCTTAAAGAGCCGTTGGGAGCCAAGTGGGAGTTGACTGGTCAAAGCCAACGACTAGTTTGACTGGGCTACCGGCTGGCCGGTGCAGGGCCACCGGCTGGCCGGTGCCTTGGATGTTGAGAAGGCCTTCTGCCCAGGCAGCACCGGCTGACCGGTGCCAGAGCCACCAACTGGCCGGTGGGCAGACAGTAGCTTCCACTGTTTGACTGGATGCCACCGGCTGGCCGGTGACAGAGCCACCGGCTGACCGGTGGAGCCTGGCAGTGGGCAATGCCTCTGCCAGGTCCACCGGCTGGCCGGTGCTATCACACCGGTTGGCTGGTGGACTGCAATTCAGTCCATTTTTGCCAGCTTTCTTGGGCCAATCCTTTGGCAATCTTTTGCCTATCATCCACAACACTTAAAAACAAGGTTAGACAAATAATTGAGTGATTGTGATCATGAAAATAAAACCACGAGGGGTTCGAGAGGTACAACAATCTCCCCCTATTTTGATGATCACAATCACCAAAACAAACAATGTAGAAAATGAAATTAAAGGCATGCTTTAAAAGATTTTTCCCCCAATCAATCAAGAATTTCTCCCCCATTGTGATTATAAAAATAGCACGGGGCATAAAACTTGATTGAGGGAAAGGGTTTGAAAAACTAGATATGAGAATTGAAATATCAATTGAGATTTTTGAAATTGAAATGAAAATTTGAATAACAGTTTGAATTGAAAGTTTTGAATCAAAAATTTGAAATTTGAAACAAAATGAAATTTTTGAAATTGAGAGTTTTGAATCAAAAATGAATTTAAATTGAAAAATGAATCGAAAGAGATTTTTTAATTTAAGAAAATTTCTCCCCCTAAATAAAACAAGAGATCATCGGGGAAACGAAACTATTTTTGGCCCAGAGAGACTCGCCAAAAGGGATTTTTCAATCCAAATTTGTTTCATGGCGGGTCTTCTCCTATAAAACTCGTCCGAATAAAAAATAGATTTGGGTTGACCGTACCGGGCATTTTTGCAATCACACTCATAAATGAGGTGCCCGGGTATTTTTTTACAATAATTACAAAATTTAAATTGGGAGCTCCCCCTTACAAAAACAGTGGGTGCATGGGAGGAGGAAGCTATATTGGTGTAGCCAAGTCCATTGGTGGTTCTAGATACTCGTTGAGAACCTAAGAGTTTGGAAAAATTTTGTTCACCTTGGGTGAACTTGGCTAGGGATTCTCTAAGGTCCTTAATGGTTGATTCCAAAGAATCAACATTTGGGAAATTTTGGATTTTTAGGGATAGTTCCTCCTTCTCTTTGAGAAGTTGGTCTTTTTCAGAGGAAAGCTTTTTGAAATTCTTTTTCAAAGCAATGAATTTTGAAGAAATCTCATGAAAACCATTTTCTAATTGGTCTCGCACATGTTGAAGTTCTTCATATGATAAATGATTAAAAGAATTTGAAGATGAGGATGAGGATGAGGAATCGGAAGAAGTTACCTCGTGAAATGCCATTAGGCATTTTGTACCTTGGTCGCTCGAGGAGGAGGAGGAGGAGGATGAGGAGGAGTCACTCCATGTCGCCTTGAGGACCTTTTTCTTTCCTTTTTCCTTTTGCGTGGCCCGTTTCTTGTTGAGTGGGCAATCGGGCTTGTAATGCCCTTTTTGGCCACACCCGTAGCATTTCACCTTGGGCTCGGATTTTTCGGTGGGTTCTTGCTTTCGGTGCTTGCGAGATTTCTTCTTCTTGTTCTTCTTCATAAACTTGTGCATTTGGCGGGCGAGATTCTCCATTTCCGAGTCGCCGCTTGAAGATGAAGTAGATGAGGAAGATGAGGATGATGAGGAGGAGCTTACTTCTTTTTGTACCTTGAGGGCAATGTTCTTTGGTTTCTTGATTGGTGTTCCCTCCTTTTGATCTTGCCTCCTCATCGTGATCTCGTAGGTCATTAGGGATCCAATGATCTCTTCGATCGGCATGTTCTTTACATCCTTAGCTTCTTGGATAGCCGTCACCTTAGGTGCCCATGAGCTCGGAAGGACCCATAGAATCTTCTTGACCATTGCCTCAGCTGAAACATCATCACCAAGAGATTTTCTACCATTTCATAAGTCAGTGAAGCGTGTAAACATTTCAGAAATAGACTCATTTGGATGCATGGAAAAGCTTTCAAAATCTTGTCTATACATGTCTAACCGAGTATCCTTAACTTTGTTAGTGCCCTCATGGGTCACTTCCAATAGTTTCCAAATTTCATGAGATGAGGTGCAAGTGGAAACTCGGTTGAACTCATTTCGGTCAAGGCCGCAATGTAGAGCGTTCATGGCTTTGCCATCAAGCTCAAAGTTTCTAATATCGGCGGGGGTCCATTTGGATTCGTCGGGGGTAGACAAAGTATAACCTTGCATGACAATTTTTTAAATAGGATATCTTATGCTTCTTAAAAAAGTGGTCATGCGGGTTTTCCAATAATTATAGTCGGACCCATCAAAAAATGGAGCCCGACCCAAAGAAAAGCCTTCGGGGGCGTAAGAGGTTGAAGCGGTAGAAGCCATCAAAAAGGATCTTTAATTTGAAACCGGTTAGGGAATTATTCAAATACTTGCTCTGATACCAATTGTTGGGCGGAGAAAAACGGGAAGTGATGGCAAGAGGGGGGGGGTGAATTTCCTTTTAAAAAAATGATTAACAAATTAAAATCAAAGTGAAATCAAAGTATGTGCAGCGGAAAATAAAAGAGACAATCACACAAGAAATTGTTAACGGAGTTCGGCCAAAAACCCGGCCTACGTCTCCGCTCCCAACTCAACCGTTGAGAGATTCCTACCGCTTTCTTTTCAATGGTTTTAGCAAGAAACCCACTAGGCTTTGAGGTAGCACTAGAACCTATTACAGCTTGCTTTTGGTGGTTAAGCAAGAACCCACTTGCTTTTAATGGTTTAGCAAGAACCCACTATCCTTCTTACAGGTTAAGGATAGCTCACCTATGTCTCAAGCTATTTAAAGGAAAGCGTGACAACCTTTTCACACCTTAATGGTGATGTGAAACCCAAAAGAAAGAGGAAATGAGAAATAGAGTGGTTTGTAGACACAAACCCATATTAAGCTCAAAATAGATAAACAAGAAAAACCGTAATGGGAGAAGCCTTGGGCACCTTTGATTGATAGGAGAGTTTGAAGGCCGCTTCCAAGCTTCTTTGGTGGTGCTCTTGGATGTGGAATTGGATGGAGCACTTGGGGTTCCTTGAGGTGTCTCGCCGTAGGATTGCCGAATGATCAACAAAGTGTCCTTGGGCTTGATTTAAGTTCCGGTGGGTGTCCGGGGCTTCCTTGGCCTTTATTTATAGGCATGGAACCCTTGGGGAGTCTTCGGAGCCATTGGAGAGGCTTAAAGAGCCGTTGGGAGCCAAGTGGGAGTTGACTGGTCAAAGCCAACGGCTAGTTTGACTGGGCTACCGGCTGGCCGGTGCAGGGCCACCGGCTGGCCGGTGCCTTGGATGTTGAGAAGGCCTTCTGCCCAGGCAGCACCGGCTGACCGGTGCCAGAGCCACCGGCTGGCTGGTGGGCAGACAGTAGCTTCCACTGTTTGACTGGATGCCACCGGCTGGCCGGTGATAGAGCCACCGGCTGATCGGTGGAGCCTGGCAGTGGGCAATGCCTCTGCCAGGTCCACCGGCTGGCCGGTGCTATCACACCGGTTGGCCGGTGGACTGCAATTCAGTCCATTTTTGCCAGCTTTCTTGGGCCAATCCTTTGTCAATCTTTTGCCTATCATCCACAACACTAAAAAACAAGGTTATAAAAATAATTGAGTGATTGTGATCATGAAAATAAAACCACGAGGGGTTCGAGAGGTACAACAGATAGCAGGGGCATTAGTAAGACCAAATGGCATCACTATAAATTCATAGTGTCCATACCTTGTACAGAAAGCCTTCTTTGGTATATCCTCCATTTTGACCCTTAATTGATGATACCCTGAATGAAGATCAATCTTGGAAAAGTATTGAGCTCCACGTAGTTGGTCAAATAGGTCATCAATGCGCGGGAGAGGATATTTGTTCTTGATAGTGATCTTGTTAAGTTCTCGATAATCAATGCAGAGTCTCATTGATCCATCTTTCTTCTTAACAAACAGAACAGGTGCTCTCCAAGGTGACGCACTAGGGCGTGTGAAACCCTTATCATGATTCTCTTGGAGTTGCTTCTTTAATTCCGGAAACTCAATTGGGGCCATTCTATAAGGTGTCTTTGAAATAGGCAAAGCACCCAGTACGAGTTCTACTAAAAACTCAACTTCACGATTCGGTTGAAGACCATGTAATTCCTCCATAAAGACATCATCAAACTCACGTACAATGGGAATATTCTTAATCATGAGTTTCTCACCAACCATTTGAGATAAATAGCCTTCATTTAGTGGAATCAATACCCATAAAATGGAAGAAATTTCCACTGGAAGGTTATGTTCATCCTTGCATCGATAGACGATCATAGATTGATCTGGAATATGAAATATGACTTCCCTTCTTTGGAAATTGATATGAGCTCCATGTAGAGAAAGACAATCCATGCCAAGAATCACATCAAATTCCACTATAGGAAGGATCACAAGATTTGCAGGAAGCACTTTCCCACAAACTTCAATCGGAGAAGAATTATAAACTTTTGATGCGACTGTTATGCCATTAGGTGTTGTCACAGCTAACTCAACATCTAATTTTTGAGATAATACGGTGATACCCTTAGAAAATTCTTCAGAAATAAAGGAGTGGGTGGATCCAGAATCAAATAAAACATTTTCTACTTTAGAGTGGATGGTAAGTGTACGTTTCACCACATCGTTATCGTACTCCACATCGCTGATAGAAATTGCATGTGACTTTCCTTTTTCTTTAGCCTTAAGAGTTTGTTGACGTGACCATCATCATCAACCCTTGGATTAGGGAATTTATTGGCATAATGTCCCATCTCCTTGCACTTGAAACATTGAAGTGTTGTAGGGTCATTCTGTGTATCCCTTCCTTTGTTTTCATCATTAGACATCTTCTTCCCATCATTGCGGCATTAAAATGCCCGATGACCTTCCTTTCCACATTTGAAACATTTACTTGTCCATTTAAGACAACTCCATCCATGTTTCTTTCCACACTTTGAGCATAAGGGAAAACTCATCTTCTTTTCGGTGTGCTCTTTAGATTTTCCTTTGAATTTCATGTTCCTCTTCTTATCAAACCCATATGACTGATGGGTTACTCCAATCTCCATCTCAACTTTGAGAGCACATCGAATGATTTCCTCGTAGCTATTGAAGTCTCTTATGGATAAGGCCCTTCGAAGACTTGGTTTTAAGCCAATAAATAATCGATCGATCTTACTCTCAGGTTGGATAATAATACCAGAAGAGTACCTTGCATGTCTTGTAAAATTTTCTTCATAGGTACCAACAGATTCATCATCCTTTTGCTTCAGTTAAAGAAACTCTTTCTCCATATTTGTTCAGAGAATACGAGGGAAGTACTTATTGAAAAATAAGTTTTTTAACTCGTCCCATTCCATGGACTCAATTTCATCCCTTTGCCTCGTATTCTTAATAATATTCCACCATTGATCAGCATCACCTTCCCAACGATACACTGCTAAGATGACTTTATCATGCTCAGAACATTGAAGAACTGAAAATATCTTTTCAGTAGTACTAATCCATTGTTCAGCAACTAATGGATCAGTAGACCCGCTGAATGAAGGTGGATGCTGTCTCATGAAGGATTCAACAGAATGTTGCACCTTCCTTTGCTCGTTTGGAAGTCCTTCATGATTCATAGCTTGAGAAAGTTGTGTGAGCATTGCTACAATATTTTTCATTCCATCTCCCATAACGTTTGGTTGCTCAGGGGGACAATCATTGCATTTCCCGTTGCATTCCGCATTAACACGGTTCCTTCGGGTTCCAACCATTGACTAAAAACATGGAGAATAGTGTGAGAAACACTAATTATAATAGGAAAACCACATAATCAAGAATAAGATTTCACACTTAAGGTCTTATCCTAGGTTATTCATGGCCATTTATAAAACACTAAGATTGTGTTCTATGCTTAGACTTATCCATAGGGTTCTTACTAAGGCTTTCACATCCAAGTTTCCAAATGTTGACTATACCTTTCCTCTAATACCAACTATAATGACCCATACATTAAATACATTGTTTTTACTTCAGAATTGAAGCACATTTATTACAACATATAACAAAACCAGGAAAGGACCGTATAGGTATAGTGTCTTTAGAAACTGGGAATCATAAACAACTGGTTTATAAAGCATCTACTTTGCCTCCCATTTATTTCATTATATATAGAGTCCCTTTTTGGAATATTCTACTTAATAACCTTCTTCCTGACCTGGGGAAACAAAACATACAAAAGGGTGAGATCAAATGCTCAGTAATGGTAAAAAAAATAAATATCAATCACATCATATTCACAAGAACATAACATTTTAGAGATCTTAACCTGCAAAAGAGAGCATAATTTCATAACATGGGATAAATCATAGTAGTGAAATGAAATCCCAATAATCATAACATAAAACATGAAACTTTTTGGCATACACACATAATCATAGAGAATCATTTCTTATTAGTCAATACTCATTTCCAAGACTATCTTAGTGGACAAAGTCCATTTCTGAACCGAGTTCACTCCCCGTTTCAGTCCTGCTTCACTGAACCGGTATAACCTGCCATTCCAGCCATGTCTATCTCATGAGATATAAAATCTTTACCCAATGAAATGGAGGGAGATATAGGTCCCACCCATCTCATAATGATACCATTCTTATGTGTGCCACAAAATCATAAATCATACATCATTTCATAACCCAAGTAATAAAAATTGGATTCTTAAACAACATGACATCATAAAACAATTCATATAAGATAAAGAAATTCATAAAAATAATTCCATCACAACATAATCAAATCAATGTAATAATAGGGATAGAAACAGAACCCTATATTATCTTATATGGAAAATAATTTTGATAAAACACTTGAACTCCATTCTTGAGGAAAATATCCTTTCTACTTCAAAAACATTTTTCCTTTCTTAACATGTCATACAATTTTAAACTAAAAGAAGTTGATTAAAAATAAAATTGAAAACTTGTAAAGGAAGCTTCTTGGAAATAATTTTTTAAAAATCCCTTCATGCCGTATAAGTTAAAAAAACATTCTTCTCGTACTTTTGTCGGAAAAGTCAAAAAGTACCTCGTACGAAAAACGACAAAAGATTCCTTTCATATCTTTTACTAAAAACTCACCAAAGGGTAAAATTGGATATTAACTATTTTAGAAGTATATTAATATCACATATTTAGGAAACATGGATGTGGATGATAAAATACACCCCAGTAATTACCAAAGTACAAACAATCTCGGATAAAAATGAGATTGTGATATTTCCCTTACCTTAGGTCCGATATGATTTTTACGTGTCCGAACCTCATGTATAATGATTTAAATAATGTTATTTAATTATTCCCAAATCATAATTATTTTTATGATATCATATTTTGTCATATTCTTAGCTTCTTAGTAGTAATATTTCATTGCTACTTGTTATTCGGGTGTTTATAACTTTTTGTTCTTATGCGTGTTTTGTCGAATAAATTCTTATTATTCTCTTTAGTTTATAGATACCTCATTTCCAGAATGGTTTTAGTGTAATATATATCATATTCATTCATTCATTTCATTTCATTTATATAATCATTATGAAATGAAGATCTTGTAGAACGAGTCGCATCACATCGAGGAGACGGTATTCCGTACGTACGCACGAGTGATGATTTCTTTTTCCGTAGGATGGATAGATGGTGAAATAGGGTTGTTTCATACTTATAATAACATATCATTAGATGATTTATACTGATGTTATTACTTCATAATGAAACAAATAAAGAAGAAAAAGTGGAAGAAAGAAATAAAGATGAAAGAATCGGTAACGGACATTACCTCTTCTTTGAGGTGCTTCTTTGAGACCTCCTTTTAGGGCACTAAAATAGGTCTTTGAAGAAGACCAGAACCTCTAGGATGTCTCTAGGGAAGTGGAGAGGAGAGAGTGGCAGAGGTTGGCCGAGCATAAAGGGTCAAAGTGGTGTGAGGAAGAGAGGGAGTAGGTGCCCTTTTATAAGGGAGGAGAGGGGCACCTTTGGAATAACTAAAAATATTATTTTATTATAAAGTCAAGTTCGGTTTTAAATAGCTCCAAATTGATTTATTTCGGGGATAAGGTGGTTATGGGTCGAAATAATCTCATCCAATAGAATTTAGACAAGTTTAGGTTCCTATTTTAACCTTATCATGTAGATTTAACATTAAGTTAAATAATTTTACTTTTACCGTGTCTTCTTGTGTTCTTATACTATAAGGTTAATAAACATAATATAAGAAGCCAAACGAACCCCAAGTTGTTTATTATTAATATATATAACCTTATCTAAGTCATTTGGCCGAACCTTAGATTTTTAGGAATAAAATAACAATTACTAATATAATATTTGTTTTAAAAACTATTTAATGTCAATTTTGACACTATTTAGTAATTAGTTTTTGGGAAAATTATAACAGAATGATTTGTTCAAAAAAAGTTAATTAAATCAATACTAACATGTCATAGTAATCTATAAAATTAGTGGAATTCATAAAAAGTGTCAAATTACATTTATTTTGGTGTTTATAACATCAATTATGTCAATATTTCATTAATAAGATAATTACTGCATCATCTTTGTGTCATAAATAAATTAAATTATTTAATGTCTAAAAATTACAAATAAAATACGATTATGTAGGAAATATTTTTATCTTTCTAATGAATATTTATAGTCTAATTTATCTTATGTATAACCCCATATTAAAAATGATTTACTTATTAATCTTTGATTTTAACTATTTTAACCCTTCTTTAAATAAATTAATAATAAATGTCCTAATCTAATCCAAGTGGGCCTAAATGGTCATATTTTACTACTAAGTTTGTTTTTGGTCGAATTACACTTATCCAATAGAATTAGGACATGTGTTAGGGTAATAATAATATCATTTTTACCCTTAATTACCCTATTTACTTTTAACTGTGGTAAATAAAAGTAAAAAGTTACTATTCACCAAAAATTATTTTCATCTCATTGAACCACATTTTACTTACTGACATCAACCGTGTCTCTCAGATTTTTGAAATTCCACTGACAGAAGCGGTAAAATTCAGTTTTATGAAAAATTCAGTTTTTTAACTACCACTTAGTGGTTTCACTATTCATCAAAAATTGAAATTTTTCAGAAAAATACCAAAATTTCACCCGAGGCTAATTTCGATATTACGAATCCAAAAATGAAGTCCATTTTGAAAAATAAAATTTATAAAATTTCAAAAAGTGGTTATTACTATTCATAATGTCTAGTTTTAATAATATTTTAATAGTATATCGTTGTTTAGTAAAACTCGGTATTGCGTACGACGCAAGCTATCGGGGAAGGTCGTGATTTCGTGTAAATCAAGGCAAGAAAGTGTTGTGTAGAAAAAGATTCCTTTTATGATTTTTATAACATAAAAGTCTCGGGTGTTACATGAAATGTTTTTCTTACCCTTTCAATCACGTACTTGGTGTCCTTTTTCTTTACACTTATAATAAACTCACATTCCCTTTAATCATTTTCCAAGGTGATTCTTTTCATAGTTATTAAATATGGTAAAATCCTTCATTCCCATCTTCCATTTATCCAGATTTCTCTCTACCATCATTTTCGTCTCTTGCTTCGCTTAAAATCTATAGGACTCAGATATTATTTACTTATCTTATTAACACATGATACTATTTCATCAAATAATGAGAATACATGGGAGGAAATTTCCCTTATAAATGATTTCTTAATACCATGAATGATATAATCCTTCTTATTCTTGGGATCATGCTTATTACAATTGTTCTCATTCCTTCTACTAGGCGTCATTTCTAAACAAAGGAATACACTAGGTTAGTTTATGAATCGCAATGCATATTTCAAAACTTGTTAAATACCTAACGTAAATTTAAAAGATTGTGCATATAATCTATAATCATAAAAAAAATTTCTTTAAGGAAGTATTTACTCTTAAATCCTTCATAATGGCTTGTAAATAAAATGTGAATTATCCTAAGAATATCCCCTGGGAGTGTCGTAACCAAGAGTGAAGTAAGGCCCGTTGTCGTGTACTAGGATACCCCAGGTCATGCCCAAAACTCCTTGACGGATTTTTCACTCCTAGGAACATTCGTGTTAGAGCTGCCTCTACCAACTCATATCCAAACAGGGATGTATTGCTTAGAAAATTCAAAAAATCTCTATATTACCAAAATTCAAGGAAGTTCTATATTAATCCTCAAAGATTATTTTAGGGTAATGTTCTCTAATAAATTTTTTTCTAAATCTAATTTCCAAGGATTGTACTAAACTTCCTCTGATACCAACTATAATTCCTTGACCCCAGAAGCCTAGAGTCAGTGCATTATTTTAATAAATTTGCCTGACTATAAGGAATCGAGTCCCAAAGGACCGATATGTTTAGAAGTCTTGAAAAATAAATTACATAAATGAACATTACATTACACATTGAAACATAAAACACCACATAAATAATCCTTTGAGAATCTCATTATTCCCCTATCTAAACACTACATATGAATAATAGTACACTTCTTGGAATCCTGGGAAAATAAAACATAAGAAAGGGGTGTGCTCAGATGCCCAGCAAGGGTAAATAATTTTGTAAAAGCAATAAACATTTAAGAAAAGATGTGTAATAAAAACTACTAACTTTTAAAAATAAACATGAACATAATATGGAGAAAATAAATCAAACATTACTATATAAACATGCACAAGGATATTCTATTAGTCTAATAATCACATTTAATAATTAATTTTATAATGAGGGAATGCCTAACGTCGGACATCATTACCACATAGTCAAGGCCTCGTTCCATGATTACAAATAAAGTTTTTGTCATTTCCTTGGGTCAAGACACTAGTTTGTCTCATGGGACCTAATGATACCTCGAGGATTTATATTGGGCGCCACCCATCACTTACTAATTCCACTACATTCCTCATATGAAAATATTGAAACATAACATAAAAAATCGTATTAGAATTAGCATATGAAATGTCAACACTTCAATCATAAACTGTTATAACCTGTCCCCCGAGGCATGAGTCGTGACTACCCCAAGCCCGCCTTCTATAGGGCAGGTGCTGGCGACTAGCACTGAAGGAGTATTTCTTAAAACTGGGAAGACATTTCCTTTATAACCTGTAAGCAAACGCACTCAAGCACACAACAAGATACAAACTAAAGTAAACTAAATAGTAAACAGAGTGAGTGCAGTAAGTAAAGGGGATAAAATACAAGACCAACTAGAAAGTACAAGAAAAACTGGAAAGTACAAGATGGATGATAGGTGAAAAGAATCTCCTGGATCGTCCACCACGAATCCTACCTGAAGGGTAGGTACAACTCACGAACCGCAATCTCTACGGTTTTCCTAGTCTAACGTCCACCATCAACCCACCTCCGGTCTCGATACTCTTGTCCTTAGTCACCGTTGTCTAACATCTACATCAAATACATTAGTGTGTGGGCATAGCCCGTGTAGGGATGAGTATAATGATACTTAGTAGGGACCCCGAGACCCTCAAGGTATCACAAAATCCACCAAGGATAAACCACACTTCATGAAGTGAACTGACAACCCAGCATAGGTATATGCTCATAAATATACCTGGGTTATCAAGTATACCAATATCAATCAAGAGGATAACACATACTTTAAATTAGAGCCCATATCTCAACTGTTCCACAAAGAAAGGAATTCCACGAAGGAAAGTACCACACAGGTACGCCACATAGAAGAATACCACAAAGGTATTACCGCAAAGGAAAGTGCAATGTAGGAATGAACTCAACTCAAACCAGATATAACATAGGTATAGTAGTAGAGATTATTATATGTAACTACTGAATCATCTTACTCTGTTAGGCGGTAGACCCACATAGGATCGCTCAGTGCTGACCCACAAAGGATCGCTAGGTGCTGACCCACAGAGGATCACTCGGTGATGACCCACAAAGGATCCCTCGGTGCTGACCCACACAGGATCACTAGGTGTTGACCAACCAAGTATCACTGGGTGATGACCCACATAGGATCGCTCGGTGCTGATCTATACAAGATCGCTCGATGCTGACCAACACAGGATCACTCGTTGCTGACCCATATAGGATCACTTTTCATTCATCACGTCACAGCCAGCTACAGGGTTCCCGAACTACGCTTGATTTTCTCTGGGAGGATCCGCTCCATAAGCCACTGGTTGATACTCTAACTTTCATGAAATCTCATGAAGAAGTTCCTCAAAGGACCTCCATGTCATAGGGGTCTCAATGCAATAGACGGTGCGTCAATCGGACACCCGGACTATGAGTTATTAGCCTTTTAGTCCCGAAGGCCCGGTTGGATTCATGATTGATCCAACTTGACCATACTCCAACATTATCCAAATCTCAGTGGGGTATAATCAAAGGGACCGTCTCACTCCAAGGTTTCTAGTGCCGCTGAATATTCATCAAATGGACGTCTGCTGCCATAGATATGGCCTAAAGTGCGTAAATGGGTCGTAGTGGGTCTGGGTCGAGTCCGTCCCGGCCTGGGCCAACCCAGTTTGGGTCGACATGGCCCGACCCACTGGGTCTGGCTCGGCCCGCACTAGGTGGCCTGGCCCGATGGGTAGTTTGACCCGCACTGGGTGGCCCATCTTGGCAGCGGCGCGAGGGCCACGAGGGGTTGTGGGGCCCGTGGAGGCCACGAGGGGTGTGGAGGCCGCGAGGGGGCCGTAGTGAGATTCTGGGCGGCACTAAAGGCAGTGGGAAGGGCGGTGGGCCGCGGGGCAGTGTGGAGAGGCCTCCGAGCGGCAAGAATGGCCACGGGGCGGCATGGAAGGCCACGAGGTGGCGCGGCAAGGCCGCTGGGTAGTGTAGCAGGCCGTGGGGCGGCACGGCGAGGCGTTCGGGTGGCGCGGAGAGGCCGCGGGGCGGCGCTGTCGGCCACGGGGTGGTTCCATTGCGTTGTCACCTTCATCGTGGTCTTCGGTGGTTTCGGCCGCCATTCTCGAGTTCCAATGGTGCCAAATGTCGGTACAGGTCACTATCACCATTGTGAAGAACACAAGAAAAGAAGAACGGCGGAGAGTTTGGGCCATGTTTTTTTTGGCCCGCACCATCCGCGTTAGAGCAATAGCAAGCAGCAAAACAAAAAACTTGAATCAAGAACGTCAAATTCAAAAATTTCATATGAATTTTGGATCAAATCATTTTGGTTAATCCATGTTTTCCATGATTTCAAAGAAAGAAGAATTTAATCAAGAAATTACAAAAAATCAACAACAACCCCTACCTCGTTCGTTTGATTCATTCAAGATTGTCCGTGGGGAATGAGATGATGTCACTGGGAATAGACGGACATTGGTGACATCAGTGTTTCCTTGATCATCATTTCATTGATGTTGAATACATTTCTCATCAATGAATGTCCCGAGGAAGAAGTTGAAGTCTAAGTCGGTGTTCTTCATTGGCGTTCTACGTTAGAGAACATTCTACCAATTCTCCAAGCTTCTCTCTTTGCCAATAGTTTCCCCCAATTCCACAAAAATAAGGAATAACCAACATAATAAATTAAATTGGATAATTTAAAATTTGCACAAAATATGTTATCTTAATTAATTAAGGAAGATTTTTCTTAATTAATTAAAGGGGAGAGTTGGTATAATTAATTGAGGGATCTCAATAGGTTATCTCTCATTAAGAGGGAAGTTCAAGGGGGTTTTAGGAATTTTAAGTCTTGATTGGTCCTCACCACCATAACCCACATGGGAGGTAAGGCTCGTGTGGTCCCCAAAACCATATCCTATATTGAGAGGTTTACTTCTAGCGGTCCCCACCTCTCAACATTTACATGGGGAGTTCCAATGAAAAATAAAATAAAATGTAACACAATTTTATTTTATTTCATTCTTTCAAAAAACCCAAATTCTATCTTTCACCCTCGACCCACTATGGTTGAGGTGAAGTTCCCCTTAAGTGAATATCGGCACTGCGATTTCAATGGTGCTCTCAGATTTCAATTCTGAGCACTGGTTCAAAAGTTACAAAAACCCGCTTGCACGTTTACTGAACATACCCGAAAAAAAAGTTTAGAAATTCATTCCAGGAACACTGGGCCTTAGAATCATGCTCCGTCAATTTTCCTGAACTCTTAAAATTCCCATTTAATTAAAATAAAAATTTACATGGAAATTTTGGGTCTTTATATCCTCCCCAACTCAGGGCTTTGCGCCCCCATAAGCCATAACTCAAACTAAGGGAACAAGTGGGGGTACTGAGCACGAATATGAGCCTCCCACTCCCATGTGCTCTCCTGGAGTTTCTTGTGCTTCCAACAAACGTGTAGCAGAGGTATCGACCTCCCACCAAGGACCCACTCTTATCGATCCTCAATATCTACTGAAACCTCCATAAAAGTCTCCCCATCGTCAACGTCTAGCTCGGCGTGGTCAAATATGTGAGAAGGGTTGTGCACATATCTCCTCAATAGGGATATGTGGAAGATGTCATGCACTCAGTGCAACTGAGGTGGAAGAGATAATTGGTAATCCACCTCTCCAACTCTACTGAGGACCGAAAAGGGTCCAATGAACCTCGTAGATAACTTGACACCTTGGCCAAATCTCCGCAAACATCATCAAGGTGAGACCCATAGGAAGACGTGGTCACCATCATCGAAATCCAAAGGTATCCATCTACTATAGGAATAGAACTTATGCCTACTATTTGCAGTCTTAATCCACTCCTGGATGATCTGCACCTTCTATGTGGTATCCTGTACCATCTCTGGTCCCACTACTGCTGACTCCCCTAGGTCAGTCCATCACAATGGTGATCTGCAAGGTCACTCGTATAACGCATCAAAAGGTGTCATCCCAATGGTGGAGTGATAGCTCTTTTTGTATGAAAACTCCACCAAAGGAAGGTTATCCTCCCAGTTGTGACCGAAGTTAAGGAAGTAAGAACGCAGCATGTCCTCGAGGGTCTGAAGGGTCTGCTTAGTCTGGACATCCATTATAGGATGGAAGGCGGTCCTCAAATGAAGTTGTGTCCTGAAAGCCTCCTACAACCCCTTCCATACCCGAGAGGTGAAATTTTTATCACGATTGGAGAAAATCATCAAGGGTAATCCATGTGGCCACACAATCTCTTGCATATAGAGGCATCCCAAGCTCTCTATTAAACCCTACTCTCTGATCGTAGGAAGTGGTCCGACATGGTGAGTCGGTCAATGATCACCCAGAAAGAGTCAAGACATCTGGATGTACATGGATGTCATGTCACGAAGTCCATGGATATCCCATCCGACATCCACTCTGGGACCTCCAAAGGATGAACCAAGCCTGCTGGTACCTAAAGCTCCGCCTTCACTTACGGACAAGTGAGGAACCGGGAGACAAACTCTTTTACTACTTTCTTCATTCCTGGTCACCAGTGTTGTCATTGGAGATCCCGGTACATCTTCTCCGCTCTGGGATATATTTCTAGAGTGGATGTGTGGAACTCCCTTATCACTTCCTCCTGAAGTGACACTAGTACCATGGTACGTCCACTAAAGAGGATAATGTTGTCTCCACCTTCAGAAAATCCATTAGGTGTCCGCCCTGTGGATATCTAAGCACATCGAGCCTTGTAGTCAGCGTCCTCATGTTGTGCCTCCCTAACTCACTGAGGAATTGGGGGAGTGATTGTAAGAGACTAATGAAATGCTTCTCAATCGTGTTCCATGAAGGATATCTATAAGGAATCCAACTGCTACGTTACCTCACCTTGCAGTTTTATACCAGACCTTCGGCTGAGTACATCTGCTACAACATTCCCCTTCCCAGGAGTATAGACTATCTCGAATTTATAGTCCTGGAGGAACTCAAGCCAATGTCGTTGTCTCGGGTTCAGGTCCATCTAAGGGAAGATATACCTGAGACTCTTGTGATCAGAGTACACTTTAAAATTCTCTCCCATCAAGTGATGTCGCCACATCTTCAAGACGAAGACCACTATTACAAACTACAGGTCATGGGTAGTGTAGTTCTGATCATGTTGCCTCATCTGTGAAGAACCATAAGCGATCACTGATCGCTCCTGCATTAGGAAACATCCAAGCCCGGTCCCTGATGCGTCGTAGTAGACTACATACCCTACACCCTTCTCTAGAATCCTAAAGATGGGTGGCACTTGTCATCCTCGGCCTTATCTCCTAAAAACTCCACTGGAATCTCTCCGACCACATGAAGGGTTGCTACTTCATCGTCAACACTGATAGTGGTGCTGCAACTCTACAGAAATATGGCACAAATCTCTGGTAGTAACTGGCAAAACCCAAGAATCTTGGTACCTCCATCACACTCCTGGGTGGCTCCCAAGCAAGTACCACCTCAATATTCGCTGGATCTACTACAACTATAGCCTCTGATATGACATGTCCTAGATAGTGAACCTCTCAGATCCAAAAATGGGACTTTGGGAGCTTACCGTAAAGCTGGTGCTCTCGGACTGTGTCTGGTACTACCTGTAAATGATAGGTATCCTCCTCTTCAGTAGTCGAATAGATCAAAATGTCTTCGATGAAGTCTACTACAAAGAGACCATGGTATGGCAGAAAGATTATGTTCGTGAGTCCCATGAACACTACTGGAGTGTTGGTTACACCTAATGGCATAACAAAGAACTCGTATTGGATTTACTGACACCTGAAAGTCATCTTCTGTACATCCTCATCTCGTACTTTGACCTGGTGGTAGCCTGATTTGAGGTCTATCTTTGAGAACCACCATGCTCCCTTCAGCTGATCAAAGAGGTCATCAATCCTCAGAAGTGGGTACTTGTTCTTCACGGTCACCTGGTTCAGGTGTCGATAGTCAACACAAAGCCTCAAACTCACATCCACCTTCTTGGTGAACAAAATTGGGGCTACCCAAAGAGAAAAACTGGGCCGAATCAACCCTTTCCCCTGCAAGTCCTCTAGTTGTACCTGCATCTCACGAAGCTCTGTGGGAGCCATCTGATATGCTGGTGTAGATATCGGTGTCATCCCGAGGTACAAGTCAATGTAAAATTACACCTCTATATGAGGAGGTATACCCGTAACATCATCATGGAAGATATCATATACTAGTCCACCATTATAGGATAACTTGGACTCTCTACATCCACTACTTCGAGGGTAAGGCTAGCCAACTAATGAGTGATTGGCCGCACTCTCCTCTGGGTAAGTCCATCCTGTGATGAAAAGGCTCCCTTCTCGCTGGTGAAGTTGAACCTGGTCCCATTCGTGCGGACACACCACACTTTGCTCCTAATATAGTCAATCTGATCATGGACAATAGATAACTAGTCCATACATGAGATGACGTCGTAAGGCCTCGACGCTGCTACTAGGAGATCTCATCTGAAGCTCTCACCTCCTAGAGTAATATCACACTATTGGAACTAGTGCGTAATTGTCGATTCCAATCATGTAGGAGTATCTAGCCTTATGGATCGAGCCAAAGGATTTATCGGAATCTCTGATCTTTGAAAAAGGGTAGTGGCAATAACGGAATCACTGGAACATGTGTCTATAAGTACTGCAGCTAAGGAGGAGGAGACACAGATCATACCTCATATCATCTCTGGAGTGTCGTGATTGTAGGCCTCAGCTTCCTAGATCTAAGATTTCCTCTGTCCTCCTGCTCCCTGTTTTCGTGGTGTACCACTTGGTTATGGTGGTGATAACATCTCGAATCAGCGCCCACCGTTAGCTGCAAGACCATCTCCTCTGCCATGTTCGCCTACTCCCTATGTACCTCCTCGGTCGAACCTCTGTATCTGCCTGGGTGGTCCTTCGACCGTCTGTTGATCATCTGTATGGCGGGTTAGACAGTCACGAGCCATGTGACCATGCCCGCCACATGCGTAACACTACCTGATCCTGGCATGATCATCTCTGCCTTGGGTGCCCCGCAGAACCAACCCTGAATCCTGTAGTCATCCACCTGTAGTTCTGGTCCTCTTGGACCTCTGTGGAATATGTTTGCTTCCAGATGCAAAATACTCCCCTATGTGATTACTGTTAGTGGGTATCACTACTAGTGACTACTGAGTAAGGAAACTCTCCACTAAAAGGGATCTCTCTAATACCCCCTCCTAAATTGGGATACTGAGTGAGATCATCAAACCCCTGAACTCCCGCATGAGTCCCAACTCAAAGGTCTTAGCCCTAAATAATGGGTCCGACGCCATATCTGTGGAGTAGAATGAGAGTTCAGTGAACCTTGATAATTACTAAGCCATAATCATGCTACCATACTATAGATAAAGTAGCTTCTGAATGTGCATGGTGCAAAGAGTCACTCAGACAAACTTTGTTCGAAACATGCTCTCGTAGTCTGCCTGGAGAAGTGTCACCTCGTCGTGAGCCTGGAGCATTAAGCTCCACCATCTTCCTTCTGCATCTTGTAGAAGACTGGTAGCAAGGATCACCATGAGATTGGCTGGTGTCCCTACCAGTCGAAAGACTCTCACCACTGCCTCCATCCAATCCTCAGACGCCTGTGGTTCTGTCTCTCCCATGAACCTGGGTGGCCTCTAGTGATCGAACTCATGAAACACGCACAAGCGGCGTGCACCCTCTGCTATTGCGGTTGGTTTCATCGGTGGTCCAATGGGAAATGGTACCACTGTTCCCCCCGCTAGTTCCTCTACTGGTAGTTGGACCTGCACTGAGCCTCGTCGCTTAGTGGGCTATGAGTGCATACAATATCTGGAACCCTAGATGGTTGTTTGCGTGGAGGTATCCTAAAAAGAAACAGGTTCTCCATGTTCAATAAGCTATAATTGGTGAGCTGACTCAAATTGATCACAAATAAGTCTCTTGAAAACACACACGCAATCAGTGTTTTCATGCACTGAGTCAGAAATCATAATTTAGGGTCCTAGTGTATGGATACGTTGGTCGCTACACCAACACTGGATTCCCTAAACTAATAAGCACACTCACTAAACATAACATTATTGCTGTTCAAAAAGAAAGATCATAGTCCTATTTTCTATGGTAGAACCGAACCCTCTGATACCAATTTGTCATGACCCGTCCCCCAGGGCCCGTGTCGTGACTACCCCAAGCCAACCTTCCATAAGCTAGGGGCTAGAAACTAGCACCGAAGGCGTATTCTCTAAAACTGGGAATGCATTGCCTTTATAACCAGTAAGAAAATGCAACCATGAACACATAAAGATACAAATTCAAGTAAACTGAATAGTAAACAGAGTGAGTGCAGTAAGTAAAAGGGGCTAGAATACAAGCCCAACTTGAAAATACAAGGAAAACTGGAAAGTACAAGATGGATGATAGGTGAAAAGAAACTCCTCGATCGACCACCACAAATTCTACCAGATGGGTAGGTACAGCTCACGAATGACCATCTCTATGGTTCGCCTCATCTAACGTCCACTTCCAAGCCACCTCCAGTCCCGGTACTCTCTTCCTCAGTTAGAGTTGTCCGTTGTCTGCATCAAACACAACAGGGTGCGGGTAGATCCTGTTCATGGGTGAGTATAACGATACTCAGTAGGGACCCTGAGACCCTCAAGGTATCGCAAAATCCACCAAGGATAAACCACACATCATGAAGTCAATTGGGAACCCTACTTAGGTTTATTCCCATACATATACCTAAGTTATCAAGTATACTCATCTCAATCATGAGGAAAACATAGAGTCCAACTCAGAGCCCAAATCTCAACTATCCCACAAAGAAAGGAATATCATGAAGGCAAGTACCACACAGGTATGCCACACATAATAATACCACCAAGGTATTACATCAAAGGAAAGTACTGCTCAGGTATGAACTCATCTCACACCAACTTAGGTATAGTAGTATAGATGATTAGATGTATCTACTGAATCATATTAGTTTGTTAGGAGGAAGACCCACATAGGATCTCTCAGTGTTGACCCACACATGATCGCTCAGTGCTGACCCACACAGGATCGCTCAGTGCTGACCCACACAGGATCGCTCATTGCTGACCCACAGAGGATCACTCGGTGATGACCCACACCGGATTACTAGGTGCTGACCCAAACAGGATCTCTTGGTGCTGACCCACATAAGATCGGTCAGTGCTGACGCACATAGGATCTCTCAGTACTGACCAACACAGGATCACTTGGTGGAGACCCACATAGGATTGCTCTTTATTCTTCACGTCACAGAGAGCTACAACGTTCTTTCACTACGCTTTCTTGTCTTTGGGAGGATATCCTCCACAAGCCACTGGTTAATACTAAAACTTCCACGAAGTCTCATGGAGAAGTATATCAAAGTATTTCCACATCATAGGGGTCTCAACGTAACAGACGGTGCGTCCATCGGATGCCCGGTCTGTGTGTTATTAGTCTTTTAGTCTTGAGGGCCCGGTTGGATTCGTGCTCGATCCAACCTGACTATACTCTAACTTTATACAAATATTAGTGGGGTATATTCAAAGGGTTCGTCTCGCTCCACTATTTCCATTTCCACTGACGGTTCGTCAAACGGACGTCTGGTGCCAAAGATATGGCTCAAAGTACGCAAATGGGTTGTAGTGGCTCTGGGTCCGGTCTAACCCAGTCGGACCAACCCAGCCTGGACCAGCCCTGATTGGGTCACCCTTGCCCGACCTGCTAGGTCCATCCCGACCTGCTGGGTTTGACCCGGCCCACACTGGGCTACCCATCCCACTCTCGGTGGCCCAGCCTGTCAAAAGCACGGTGGCCGCGAGGGCCACAGGGGTCTGTAGGGGGTTGTGGAGGTTGCGAGGGGCACAGAGTCTTTGAGGGGGCCGTAGAGAGCCGATGGGTAGTGTGAAGGGCTTCGGGGGGGTGTAGAGGGCCATGGGGAGGCGTGGCAGGCCACGGGGCGGTGCGATGAGGCCGCTTTGCGGTGCGGCAGGCCGCGGGGCGGCTCGACACGTCGCTGGGGGGAATGCGAGGTTGTAGAGAGGCACGACAGGTTGTGAGGTGGCGCGGTGAGATCGCTGGGCAGCGCGGTAGGCCGCAGGGTTGCACAACAAGTCCACAGGGGGGCACAGAAGGCCGCGGGGTAACGCAGTGAGGCCGCTGGGCAGAGGTGGACGTGGGGCAATGTTGTTGCACCTTCACCTTCATCGCAGCCGGTGGTGGTTCATGTCGCCGTTCTCAAGTTCCACCAGTGCCAAATTCTGGGACCAGTCATCATCACCATCTCAAAGAACACACCAAAATAATAATGGTGGAGGGTTCGTGCCATGTTTTTATGGCCCTCTCCCTCTGCGTTAGAACGGTAGCAAGTGGCTCAACAAAAACCTTGAATCAAGAACATCAAATTCAACAATTTCATATAAATTGTGGATCAAATCATTTTGGTTGATCCACATTCACCATGATTTCCAAGAATGATTAATTTAATCAATAACTTACAATAATTCAATAACAACCCCAACCTCATTTGCTTTATTCATTGAAGCTTTTCGGTGGGGAAGGAGACGGTGTCGTTGGGAATAGACATACGTCGATGACGTCAACGATTCCTCGATCATCGGTTGGATGATGTTGAATATGGTCCTCATCATTGAATGTCCTGAAGAATAATTCAAAGTCAAAGTCGGCATTCTTCATTGGTGTTCTACGTTAGAGAGCTTTCTCCCAATTATCTAAGCTTCTTTCTTTGCCAATAGTTTCACCCAATTCCACCAAAATGAAGAATAGACATCTTAATAAATTAAGTTGGCTAATTTAAAATTGTAACAAAATAGCTTAGCTTAATTAATTAAGGAAGATTTGGTTTAATTAATTAAAGGGGAGAGTTGACATAATTAAGTGTGGGAGATCAAGAGGTTATCTCTCATTAAGAGGGAAGTTCAAGGGGGTTTTAGAGGTTTTATGTCTTGGTTGGTCCCCACCACCATAACCAACAAGAGAGGTTAGGTTTGGGTGGTCCCCAACACCATATCCTATGTTGAGAGGTTTACTTCTAGGGGGACCCACCTATCAACATCCACATGGGGAGTTCCAAAGAAAAATAAAATAAAATGTTATAAAATGTTATTTTATTTTATTCATTCACAAAAAACCCAAATTCTATCATTCACCCTTGACCTACTATGGTTGAGGTGAAGGTCCCCTTAAGTGAATATCAGCGCTGCGAGTTCAACGGTGCCCTCATATTTTAATTCCAAGCACTGGTTCAAAAGTTACAAAAACCCACTTGCATATTTATTGAACATACCCGAAAAAAAGTTTAGAAATTCATTCGAGGCACACCAGGCATCAGAATCATGCACCATCAATTTTCACGGACTCCTAAAATTCCCATTTAATTAAAAAAAATACATGGAAATTTTGGATCTTTACATAAACCATGAAGTGTATTAAAATATAACATCCATAGTAAAATATATCATAACTCATTCAATAAAATATAGAAGATTGTATTATAATAAATCAAACTTCATCAAGAATAATATCTAGTAAAGGATGCTGACATAATTGAAAATGATCAGTAAAACTTTTTGAGAGAAATATCCATTTTTTGAAATCATTTAAAAGTGACACATTTATAAAGGAAGTCATTTAAAAGAGATTTTTTCATCAATATTTCCCATAACACTTTTAAACTTTTTAAATAAATTAACATTTAAAAACAATCATGTTCATATAAATAAATTCTTAGAACCATTTTGAAAACGTGGGCATTATTGAAAAATATTTATAAGAACAAATATTTAAAATATTTAAAATGATGTTTTAGTTAAAGAGTATCTTGAAAGAATCATTTTGAAATTTATTTTATGAACATGGACATGGATAATAAATATGTCCCAAAAAATACTTCAACATAAACAATCTCAGGTCATAATGAGATTGAGGATTTAACCCTTACCATGTTGTTTCCCTTGGTCAAGGGTACATTTAACCTCATGTATAATGACCATATTATTTTATTAATTATTCCAGAACCATATTAATAATTATTATATCATAAATTATTCATTTATGACTTTATACTACCCATTTAATAATGATTGCCATGTTGAATTAAAATTTCGGGTAATAGTCACTTTGTTTATCGTACGTGTTTTAACTTTTTATTAATGATCGTATCATTTATAGAATGATTTAAATACTTATAGAATATAAAACATGATTTATATATCATATATATTTATGATATAAATTTTTATAATAGATAGATGTAAGAAATGAAGATGGTAGGCCGTATGTACGCACAAGCATTGTTTCCATTTTTATATCGTATTGAACAAAATTAAGTGAATAAGATACATGTAAGTATATAAATATAAATATATATATATCCAGTTGCATTATTATGTCATATATTACATACTTATTAATAATATATATTATTATAATCATCGTTGAGTGGTGATCGTGGAAATGAATCTCATCATGTCGTGGAGATGGTAAGTTGTATATACACACGAGCGACGATATCATATCATTAATGATTAAAAGTTGTGTAATTGGATTGTATATTAATTGTACATAGAAATTATAATGTTATTTTCATTATTTATATACATATTACTCATCATTATATCCATCCAAATAACATTGTGTTGAATAACAAATTACACCACGATGTGGAGATGGTTAGTCATATGTACGCACACATGGTGACATTATCATTCATAGGATGGATAGAATATTTAATATGGTTATACGATATTTATAATAACATCACAGTATGTAGAATGTACTGGAGTTATTATTTTGTTGTGGAAATAACAATGAAATAGAAAGTGGAAGTAGAAAAGAACTTTCAAAGAGGTGATAAAATAATTACCTCTTCTTTGGGTGTTTCCTTTTGATTTGAACAAAAGGGCTCTATAAGTTAGATTTATGCTTATGGTCAGACATATAGGTTGAAGTGAGTGAATTTTGGGGGAGATTTGGGAAGGTTATGGCAGATCCAAATGGCTTTAGAGGTGTGATTTTGAGAGAAAGGGAGGTACCCTTTTATAAGAGATATGAGGGTCACTTTAGGAAAAGGTAGAAATAATATTTTATTATAAAATCATTTTCAGATTCTAATGGTACCAAATGGATTTATTTCGAAGGTAAGGTGGGGATGGGTCTAAAAACTCTCAACCAATAGGTTTTGGACAAGTTGGGTCACCATATTAACCCTATCTTTTAGATTTAAATCCTAGTTAAATAGTTTACTTTTACCATGTCCTCTTATATTATTTTAATAAAGGGTTAATAAAATTACTATAAATTTCTAAGAAAACCCCAAGTGGTTCATTAATGACATATTTATTATTATATAAGTCCTTTTTCCAAACCATATATTTTTATGAATATTATATCATTGAATAATATATTATTTAAAAAATCTCATTTAGGTCAATTTTGTCACTATTTAGTATTTGGTTTTTTTTGAAAGTCATAACCTAATGATTACATCGAAAAATATTCATTGAATCAACCCTAAAATTTAATATTAAGTGATAAAATTCGTGGATGGAATCTAAATCCTCAATTTACATTTATTTTTATATTTATAATATCAATTATTTTAATTATTCATTGAAAAAGTTATTATTGTATCATCATTGTGTCATAAATAAATTTAATTATTTATTCTCTAAAAATTATAAATAAAATACCATTATGTAGGAAATTGTTTTATCCTTATAATTAATATTTATATTCTAATTTATCTTATGTATAACCCTATATTTAAAATTGTTTAGTTTTTAAACTTTGAATTTAACACTTTTAACTCTTCTTCAAATAAAATAATAACAAATGTCCAAATCTAATCCATGTGTACCAAAAGGATATTATTTTATTCCTAAGGCTTTGTTTTGGTATAAATACACTTATTCAAAATAATTAGGACATGTTTTAGGGTAATTATAATATCATTTTGACCTTTAATTACCACATTTACTTTTAACCTTGGTAAATAAAAGTCCAAAGTTACTATTCACTAAAAACGATTTGTATCTAATTGAAAAAAATTTTACTTACTAATGTCAACCATGTCCCTTAGATTTTTGAAATTAAATACAAAGAAGTTTTAATAATGCATTTTACATAAATTTTCAAATGTGCATAGACGGTTGGTAAAAGACATTAAAAAGTTTAATAAATATTTATACATCTAATTTTATTATAAAATGAATCCAATGAATTAAAGTGAACTTATATAAGTATTATATATCTTTTTTGACTTAAAATAAAATAAAATAAAATAAATAATTATTTAAATAAAAAGTCGGTTTTAAATAATAACATAGTGTTTTCACTATTCATCAAAAATTGAAATTTTTCAGAAAAATACAAAAACATCACTCTAAGATAATTATAATATTCCAAATTCCAAAATTAATTATATTTTACTAAATTCAAAACATATAATTTTCTTTAATTAAATGAAAATAAATTCCCATTGTCAAAACCAAAAGGCAAGTTTTTAAAAAGTAAAAACTATTAAAAGATTAACACGTGTTTATGTCAAATTTAAAGGTGAAATTACTTATAATGACCTATATTGTATTAAATGATAAAAATATAATCTAATTATACTTCTAAACCATTAAAATGTATAATTTAAAACTATAAATTATTTGGATTAAAAAAAGTTGTTTTCAATTAAAATTTTTTATTTTTTACTATTCACCAAAATATGAAAGTTATCAGAAAAACACCAAAAATTTATTGAGAATAAATTTTTATGTCCCAATTCTAAAGAAGAAGTTTATTTTGTCAAATTTAGTATATAAAAGTTCCAAATATGGGATTTAAAAAGGGTTCTCCATTAAAAGGTGGTAAAAGTATATTTTCTGAAAAATACTTCCTTTATCTATAAAATTTAATTCGTTCTTATATTATGTCTAAGAAACATATAATATTTATGTTAAAATTATGTAGATTATATAAAATTCAAAATGCAGTTAATACTATTCATAACCTTTTTTGAATGGCTAGATTGGTAAGTCATGGTGCGCTCAAACTCAGTGTTGTATATTGTGCAAGTTATTAAATTACATGGAAGAGATAATGTACTATGAAATCCTGGGGTGTAATATTTTATCCATTCTATGAAAAATGAAAGCACTGTGTGTGCGTACATCCGGCTTACGATCTCCAAATTATAGTATAATTTACCTTTCATTCCCACATTACTTGGATTGGTATAATGATATAAATAATTGATATATAATATAATTATGACATTATATTTATTTTTTAAAAAATTATTATACCATCCACTTCCTTACTATTTCACCATTAATGGAATGATATTGTCGCTCGTGCTTAAATACGGCTTACTGTCTCCATGATGTGATCTAAATCATTTTCCATGTCCTCCATTCAAGAATTATACTAAAAATGTCTATAATGATTAGATATGATATCTATGACCATAATATAATTATGGAGATGACATAATTATATTCTATGCACAAGAACTAGGACTTTAATAACAAAACAAGAATAGAAAAATGATGTAGTTAACACCCAAAACAAGGGTAATAATGAAATTTTATTAAAAAATGGAAGCAAAGACACTTAAAAAATATATCAATTAACAAAGGTTGATTTTTCATTTAGAAGGGTTTAAAACCCCTTCTTGACACTTTAGTGGTTTTTACACGTAAAAATGGCTAAATTGAAATCCCTATGTTGTTAGAGGTGGTTTTCAGTTGCATTGTAAAAGTATGATTGGATTTTGCAGCGATTAGTTTAGAGGGGTTTTAAACCCCCTCTAATTTTGGCTTAATTTTCTATAATTTTCTCATTTAGAGGGGGTTTAACCCCCGTATAATTAAATTACTAAATTTAAGGGTTGTTTTAACTATCCCTAATTGTTGTTGATAATAAAATGTAGATCTAGTTATGAAGAATGGCCCCTAATTCAAGGAAAATATTGAGGTAGTTTTAACTACCTCTAAATTTTCATTTTATTAATTATTAATTTTTGTATCCCCCCTTCTCCCACCCCACTTGTAATGGCCCTAACCTTCCTAGTATATTACTTCGTCGAATTCTGGTGTTTGGGATTTCATAGGGACCATTGGTGACTCCTTAAAGAGTTTTCCAAATTTCAAGTTAAATGAACAGTGGCACTGAAGGACATCAGTGGCACAGATGGTCATCAGTGGAACATATGGGCCTCAGTGGAACTGATCGGCCATCGGTGGAAACATTGTTCATCGGTGGCACCGATCAGAAATCAGTGGCTCCGATCGGTATCGGTGCCACGGTGACTGTGCCAGGGTGATGGTGACTCACCTAACAGGGAGTCATCTCCATTTCCTCTAGGACATTCCATTTTTGTTCCAGTAACATACCCTTCATTCATAAAAGGGTTTTATTACCCCTTTAAAATCAATTTAAGGCCTATAAAATAAGTTTTATACCACTACAATTTGGGTGACCCTTGAGTTACCAAAATGCCTGGCATGTCAGACCCCTTTTCATGTTTTCCAACTTCTTCATGCTTTTTAGTTTCTCCCCTATTATGTTTTTTCACCATTTAAAGTAAATCTATTAACTCACAGTAATTTTCTCCACCACTTATGTGGAGAATTATTTAATCTCAGTTAATCACAATGTGTGAAACATCTGAGCCTCATGGTCAAGCCCCAATCTGAATTTTATGTACTTAGAAATCATCTCCCTGATTTTAGGATCTGGCCTCTTCTTAAGCCAAGATTCTCTCTTCCTTATTCCTTTTTTCTTTCTCTTAGTGCGCCTTGATACTTACTACCAAGAAGAATCATTCACCCATGTTGGAGCCCTTTCCACTCATCCTTGGAGTCCTTTGAGTTCTCCCCCTACAAGTCGTGCATCCTCAGTTCTTGGTACAAGGACAAAACATCAATCCTTGATCATCTAGTAGGGATTTTCATTTTTCTCTCTTTACTTTGCATTATGAGGGGTGGGTATGATGATGATTCTTTGATACACAGATGAAACTGACTTTAATGAAGATAATAAATGAACTTTTAAAAAATTGAGGAATGAGAAAGTATATGATTATTGATGTTTTATACCTTTTTTTATGTTGTGAATTGTATGGGATTATGTCCACTAAAAATAATGGTCATTGGTGGTCCTTTGTTTCACACTAATGAAGCTCTATTTTTTCAGAAAATATGGGGATTTAATGACCATATCATGGAAATTAGTTAATCACGTAAAATTTGTTGATTAAATGGATGACTGATGAATATGAACCCATGTGTGATCACCCGGGTTAACCAAATGGAAAGAAGGAACATAATGAATGGTGTTGTCTAAATCTAAAAACTTCTTGTTCCATTCTAGTGATATGTATGGTTACTCTCTTTGATTCTATGTGGGGTGATGTAAGGGGGGGAATGGAACCTCTGGTTGAGGGGTTGTTGTTTTGTGAATTAGAGGCAGTATGGTTCCGACATGTTGGGACTTTTTTTGGTTCCATTACATCTAGGGATCTTACATATCCCTTTTGATTTTGTTACTTTACAAGAGAGTTGGGTGTGAATTTTTAAAAGAACACTTACACAATTGTTCTTCAGTTGTTGTTTTGACTTGTGGTTATGCCTATTAGTTGCCCAGTTGTAGAAGAATGTTTTAAATGGAATTACTTTAACATGATAATGATAATGGGTATAATGGGGGAATTGTTTTCCAGAAATGGGTTGTCTACTGGTTGTGGCTATTGGGTACTTGGGCATGTAGGGATAGAAACGAGAGTGGTTGTGTTTGGGTTGGTTGCATGTTTCAATTCCCTTAGCTTGGGATGAGTTATTATTACCAATATGTAAAATATTTAGTACTTGTGTTTCTTATATGCACCCACCCATGTTGACAACTTAGTGTTGAACAACCCCATTCCATGGGGGAGGGTGTTTTTTCCAACATTCCTAAGAGTGGCTGGTTATTATCTCATTTTCTACTCCAGCTCCTAGGATTTCTGAGACTCTTCAGGTAGACTATGAGACCCCAAGGTTCATTATGGCCCAAGATGCTTTGGGCAGGGTGTGTTGTTGTGGTTGGCCCAGGTTTTGTGGGTTGGTTTGTTTATCAAGTGTATTTGGGATGAGGCATGGGTTTCTTTAGGTGTGGCGATGGTTGTTGTGTCCCAGGTGTCTGTGGGCATGGTTATGTGTGGTTTTGGTAGCCCAGGTATCTGTGGGCATGGTTATGTGTGGTTATGGTGGCCTAGGTTTCTTCGGGTGGGATGCGTGGTTTTTTAGTCCCAGAAGTTTGTTTTTGGGGTGATAGTGGGACTGCAGTGGAACTTGTGCGAGGGGTATGATGCATAGGATGTCCTAAATAACAAGGGGGGAAAGAAGTGTGGGGTACCCAAATATCAATGTGCTATTACTATTACATTACCTAACTTGCGTTATTTGGAGAGTGTTCCTTGGGGAGGATGGGTGGATAGTTTCCTTGATAGGTGTTTTCGTTACCTATTTTCTCATGGGGAATTATAATTACTCCCGACTTGTGCGTGAGAGATTTTTGTTTCCCATCCGAGTATACTTGTCTATTCAAACTATGTATATAAAACTGCTTTTAGGTTTATAGGAGGACTTTGGGGACCGTGTCATATCATACAATCATAGACGTCAAGATAGTTTTTGTTGCTACTTTTCTTTCTTTTGGTAGTTCTTTTCAGAGTTTTCTTGTAGTTTTCATCAGCTTATATTGAACATGCATATGAGAATGAATTTTTGTCTTTATATTCACATCCAGTCCTTGTAGTTGTTGGGGTTTACCATCTTATCTCCATATTGTGTTATGTAAAAAGGTTAATTCCTTCTACATTATGTTAGATTCTATACCCTTGGTGCTAGTCGCCACTTCGGGGCCTATTGAAGGAAGGACTTAGGGTGTCATTATCTCTCCTTAAACTTGAATAAGGAAGGGTCTGGTAGTTTTTTGTTCCTTATCTCAACATGGTGAATTTGGGTCATGACCGAATGTTAACAACGGTGTCTGGTTGATAGGTGGGATGGATATTTGGGTTAGGCATAGTGAAAATTGAATTTGATGGTAGGGAAACAATTATATGAAATCTCAGTGTGTGAAATAGGCTAGGGGAAACTGGATAGGACATGGGATTTTAGTGGGCCCCATCATCTGATGCAAGGACTGTCGACCTACTGAATGACCAGGTGAGGCTACACTGATTGGAGGGTAGAAACCCTAGGAAAGGTACATGCATCACAATGACTTGTGTTCTTGTGTTTTTTGGGTGTTTGGGGAATTTAAAATAATAGCAAAAGGATTAAACAAATTTTATGAGAATCTTCCACACTACTCTGGCTTAGGCATTCCTTCTTTACCATGTGGATATAGTACATGGATGACGTCTATGAGTAGTGTGGGTGATCGAGGCCCAACAGGCTGATTTGGATGATCATCGAAGGGTGATCGAGAGGAGGAGGACAACTAGTTGCAGAATACACTTCGTTCCTTTCAACAGAAGACCCTCGATAAGTACAAGGACTTCATCTTGAACATAGAGATAGAGAGAAGTATTGAGTAGATAGTGATAGCTTTAAGATTGATCTAGGATCTGGTAGAGTACCTGGTTCCTCTGTCCATGATCTAGATGTGGTGACCAGCGCATCAGTGGGAGAAGCTCTATCTCGGGGAGAAGACAGAAGTTGAGGTTTTGTTGACTAACATCAAGAAGGAGTTCTGGGTGAAATTTCTTTCTTCCATGATGATGGCCTAAAATAGTAAGAAGCTACTATCCATTCATCAAGATAGTTTTTTGTTAAGGTATTTTGGTATCAAGTTCAAGTATATCATTTCATTCACTCAAGACCTCTTCCTCGATGAGGAGTCATAGGTAGGATGCTTAGAGGATGAGCTCAAAACTTCTCTCCAGTACGTTGTTACTCCTTTTTCTCTACTGACATACTTGGAGGTTCAAAAAAAGGATGAAGTGGTAGAGAGGATGCACAAGATGGGTGGTGTATCATGAGAGGGGATCTTGATGAGATCCTCCGAGGTGAAGGTTGTTAGTAGTAGGCCTCTGGCATCAGGGCCTTCCTGGTTTCAGCCGGTGGGGAACAGACAATAGATGTTCTAGTTCTGATATCCTGGTCATCACCCATTCTCTCCAAGCCTGGGACTGGGATTGTTTATCTGTGGAAGTTGTGGGAACATTCGGAATCAATTCCCAGATCAGTTGCATTACAATGGGGGTGGTCAGGTTCAGCTCCCACCTCAATAGTATCTATTTCCATCCAGACATTTTCACTAGAAGCTGCACAGAGAGTGATCTCCTGCTCCTCCAAGAGTAGACATTGCAAGAGGAGGCTAACCTCAGGGTGCTCCACATGGACCTCGACCAGGTCATGGTCAAGGAGGTGGCCGATAACCGAGTGTTAGAGGAGCTAGGCGTGGGCAGTTGCATGCCATAGAGGCAGTAGTTCCAGCTGGGCCAGAGGTCGTTCGAGTTACAATCAGTTTGTTTAGTACTCTTTCTTATTCCTTGTTTGATTTAGGATCATTACACTCCTTTTTTTTTACCTAGTATGGACCATAACTTGGGTCTAGACATAGAGAGACTTTCCATTCCCCTATTGTTGAGATCACCAGTTGGACGTCAGAACAACCTGTTTGATGTTTTTTGAAGAGAAAAATTGACATTGGGGCCACAACAATCTAGTCGGAATCTATTTCTACTAACAATGCAGTCATATGATGTCATCCTGGGCATCAACTGGATATTCTCCATGCATTTTGTTCTCGAATGCTTTCATCGGATGGTCGTGTTCTCTAGTATGGGCGGCTAGTGTGTAGCTTTCAACAGAGAGTGGGGTTTCCAGAAGGGCAGTTGGTGTTTGGAGCTCTTTATTTTCAAGTAAGATGACCAGTGAGTGGAATGAGATAACTCAATGATGGTGGACGTTTTGGGGATTTTTAGTGAGTTCTTGGAAGTCTCTCTCAAAGAGGTCGGTACTCTATTCCCTCGACGTGATGTTGAGTTCCTAATAAATTTAAAACCCAGTGCATGTCCGATTTCAATGGCTCCCTATTGGATGGGGCCTTCTGATCTATGGGAGTTGTGGATATAGGATGATAACCTAGTGAAGAAGGTTTTTATCTTACCGAGACTATCACTATGGGGTTCTCCACTCTTGTTTTCAAATAAGGTAGATGATGGTCGTAGGCTGTGCATAGACTATCAAAGGAAGAATCAGGTAATGGTCAAGAACTGTTACCCCCTTCTGAGAATCGAAAACATTTTTGACTAGTTGATAGGGGAAATATGGTTCTCTAAATGTCAACCTATGGTCTAGATATCACCAGTTGAGGTTGAAGGAGGGTTTCATCTCAAAGACTTCTTTCAGATGAAGATATGGGCACTTTGAGTTCATGGTCATGTCGTTTGGCGTTATGAACGCACCAACTGTGTTCATGGGGAACATGAACTCTGTTTTTTGCAATTATCTAGACCGGTCCATAGTCGTGTTCATCGATTACATCCTGATCTTATCAATATCAAGGGAGGATCATACTGAGCATCTGAGGATAGTTTTGGAGGTCCTCTGACAACACAAGATCAATGGAAAGTTGTCCAAGTTCATGTTCCGGACATGGGAGGTGTACTTCATTGGACACATGGTGTCCTAGCAAGGAATAGAAGTGGACCCAATTAAGTTTGAAGATATTTTTTCTTTAGAATCACCCAAGAAAATGGTAGAGGTTTGTAGTTTCCTAGGACTGGAAGGTTACTTTAGAAGACTCTTCTCGACTTCTTTCGAGTTGAAGAACCTTCGACATCCTTGAATAGAAAGGACCAGGATTTCTTATGGAGTGAGCAGTGCCAAAATTCTTGTAGTTATCTCAAAGGGAAACTGGTCAGTTCTCCAATGATAAGGTTTCTATAGGAAGGGGAAATGTTTGAAGTGTTATGTGATTTTTCTAGTCTAGGATTTGGGTGTATACTAATGCAGCAGCAGGAAGTGATATCTTATGGGTCTAGACAGTTACGTCCTCATGAACGTAACTATTCCACCCATAACATTGGACCTTGTAGTGATTTTGTTTGCATTGAAGTTTTGGTGGGATTACCTCATCGAGGAACACTTCATGGCCTTCATAGATTACAAGAGCCTGAGGTATGTCCTCTCTTAGAGAGACCTGAACTTGCAGCAACATAGGTGGATGGAGTTTCTCCAAGACTACGACTTTAATATCTCCTAAACTTTAGGAAAGGGGAACATAGTGGCTTATTCTTTGAGTAGGATGTCTCAGAAGGATTTGGTTTGGAATCAGCAGATTCATGGTAGGTAATGGAGTAGTTGGCTACTTTACATCTGAGCATGAGAGTGGAGGATGGTAAAAAATGTATGTTTTAGAGGATAGTGCAGTCTTCCTTGGTATAGAAAGTGGAGTATTCTTAGTGGGGAGACTTAGAGGTTGAAGTGATGTGTTACCATGATATCCAGAGAAATTCTATGGAAGGATGGTTAGAGGATGGTAAAAATTAGATGCTTTTCCACTGGAAGTCGTTTTTCATAGAGATGATATGTGAGGGAGTTCTCCATGAGTTCCATAACTTAGCTCTGGAAGTACACCCAGGAGTCTCCAAGATGTAAAGGGGGTTGAGATGTATGTTTCAGTGGCCCATAGTGAAACAGACAGAGGTGGATTTTGTGGAAAATTTCCTCATGTGTCAGTAGGTGAAGGTTGAACATCGTGTTCCCAGTGGTTTTTTACAGCCTGTAGACATTCCTCAGTGGAATTTGTATGACATATTAATGGATTTCTTCATAGGTATACCCGGATCTAAGAGAGGTTTTGACACCATCTGGGTATTAGTGGACCATTTGACGAAATCGGTTCATGTATTACTTATTAAGGAGTTAAGCATAGTGGATTCCTTAGCACATAAGTACATGGGTGAAATTTTATGGCTACACAGAGTTCCCAAGACCATCATTTCGGATAGGGATACATGCTTTACTTCATGATCCTGGAATGGATTACATCATGCATTTATCACCCAAATATTCTATAGCACTACTTTCTATCCTCAGATGGATAAGTAGATCTAGAGGACCATATAGACGCTGTAAGATTTTTTGTGAGCATGTGTTCTAGGATTTGGAGGATAATGGGTATGACACTTGCCTCTAGTATATTTTTTCTAGAAAAATAGTTATAACTCTACTATTGTCTTGGAACCATTCAAAGCCTTGTAAGGGAGGTCGTGTCATTCACCCATGTGTTTGATGGAGGTTAGAGAGATAGGAGTTCTTGGTCCGTAGGTGGTGCAGAGAATGAAAGAGATGGTTTAACATGTGCATGAAATTATAAAGGTTTCTATGGACTTGCAGAAGTCGTATTCTGATCATAGGAGTATACCATTGGAGTTTCGAGGTTGGGTACCACATGTTCTTAATGGTCTCCCCTTGGTGTGGAAAATGGAGGTTTGGAAGGGGGATTAAGATTTCCCCTATGTTCATCGGACCCTTCAAGGTGTTGGTGTGAGTCGGTGAGGTGGCATATCAGCCGGGGTTACCACCGCCACTGGAGAGGATCCACAATGTCTTCCATGTATCTCAGCTTCATCAGTATCTACATCATGACTCCCACAATCTAGACTAGGGAGAGTTGGATATTAAGGATGATGTGACATTTGTGGAGAGATCGGTGAGGATTGAGGATCGTAAGGAGAGGTGATTTTTGTACGGACAATTCTTTTGGTTCGTGTGTTGTGGAGGAATGATAGCCTCGAAGAGAGTACTTGGGAATGAGAGGCATAGATGTTTTCCCAGTACACAAATATGTTTTCTAGTTTTGATCTTCTATTTTCTTGGTACTTTGTTGTGATGTAATGCTCAACCTTGTTTTAAATAATATTGGATGCTTTCATTTTACTCTGAATGTGTGCAAAAATTCATCACTATGGGGAGGGGAGGACCCGATCCCTAATCAAGATGCATTCATGTGGATGCGATTAAACCTGTGTAGGAGAGTCAGTGCCACCCAAAGTGGTAAGTATATTGAAATGGTAAAAGGGACTTCTTAATCCCAAATATTGGACTTTGTGACCATTATACGTTTGCATGGGTTCTTTGGGGAGAATAGTGGTAGTTTTTTCATAGTTGTTCAAGAAATAGATGTCAGAGAAATGCTCCTAGATATTGAGGTTTGCTCTGGATTTCGAACAAAACTATGGCGGTTAGTCCCTGAGAGGTATCTTATGAGAAATTTGTTCGGACCCCTCTCTTTTCTTTTGATTTAATCTTATATTATTAAGGGTGATAATGGTTTGAGAGGTATCTGATGTAATGGAACAGACCTTTCTAGTCCATTACTATGTCAAATTCTAGTGTTTGGGATATCCTGGGGACCATGGGTGACTCATTATGGGTTTTCCAAATTTTAGGTAGAATGAATATTGGCACTGAAGGACATAGGTTGAACTGATAGGCATTATTGGCACCGATCGGCCATTGGTGGAACTGTTGGCCAATGGTGGCAACGATCTGCAATCAGTGGCACTGATCGTTATTTGTGCCAGGGTGACAGTGACTCACCTAATGGTGAGACACTTCCAGTTCCTCTAGGACTTTCTATTTTTTCTCAAGTAATTTAACCTTTTTGTTTAAAAGTGTTTTATCGCCCCGTTAAAAGAAATTTGAGGACCATAAAATATGATTTAAAACACCAAGAGTCAGGAAACCCTTGATTTACCCAAACAGGTGTCTTGTCACACCCCTTGTCGCATTTTCCAGCTTCCAGTGTTTTATAGTTTCTCCCATGTTACGTGTTTTTTCCATTTAAAGGAAATATATTAACTCAAAGACATTATATCTACCATTTACAATAATAATCAATAAATATAAATTAATCCCAACATGTGAAACTACAGAGACACATGGTGGACCCACAATCAGACTTTTATGTACATCAAAATCATCTCCCTGATTTTAAGATCTGGCCTCTTCTTACGCTTTGATCCTCTCTTCCTTATTCTATTCTATTTCTCTTAGTTCACCTAGAGACTTCCTCCCAGAATGAATCGGGTGACCATGTTGCAGCCCCTCCCACTCATCCTTGGAGTCCATGGAGTTCTCCATCTGCAAGTTGTGAATCCCTAGTTCTTGGAACATGGAGAAAACCTCGATCCTTGATCATATAGGTAGGATTTATTCCTTCATATCTCTTCATTGTGCATTATGCAGGCTGGGTATGGTGTTGATCCCTCGGGGCATAGATCAAACCAACTTTAAAGAAGATAATAAATGAAAATTTATAGAATGAAGGAATGGGAAATTTGATAATGATTGATGTTTTATAACTTTTTTTATTTTGCTAATTGTATAGGATTATGTCAACTGAAAATCGTGGTCATTGGTGTTCTTTTATTGCACACTAATGAAGATTGTTTTTTGGATAATATGGTGATTGAATGACTGTATCATGGAAACTGGTTAATCAAGTAAACATTGTTCATTAAATGGATGCTCGATGAGTTTGAACCCCTGTGAAACCACCCAGGTTAACCAAATGGAAAGAATGAATGTAATGAATGGTGTTGGCTAAATATGAAAACTTATTACTCCATTCTGGGGATGCGTATGGTTTCTCTGTTTGATGCCTTGTGGGGTGACATAAGGTGGGGGGAATAAAACCTATGGTTGAGGGGTTGTTGGATTTTGAATTGAAGTTCATGTTGAAAATTTATATTGGGTCTTGTTTTGGTTCTAGTACTTCAAGGGATCTCACAGATCACTTTTGATGTTGTTACATTACAAGAGAGCGCTGGTTGTGAATGCTTAAAATCATTCTTGTCCATTTTTCCCTCATTTTTTGTTTTGACTTGTGGTTATAAATATTTGTTTATGTTAGTGTGGGAATTTTTTAAATGGAATCACTTTAACATGATAACGATAATGGGTATAATGGGGAAATTTTCTTCTAGAAATGGGTTGTGTTCTAGTTCGGGTTGTTTTGTACTTGTGCATATAGGGATAACAGTGATAGTGGTTGTGTATGAGCTGCTTGTCTATCTCGGAACCCTTAGGTTGGGACGAGTGCATGATTACCTATATATATAATATTTGGTACTTGTGTTTCTTATACGCACTCCACTCATGTTGAGAACTTCGTGCCAAACACCCACATTCCATCATTCCAAATAGTGGCTGGTTATTAGCAGCTTTTCATCTCCCTCTCCCGGGTAGCCCAAGATTCTTTGGGCAGGATTTGATGGCCTAAGGATCATTATGGTCTAAGACTCTTTGGGTAGGGTGTGTTGTAGTGGTTTTCCCAGGTGTGTATGGGTTGGTTTGTTTCCCAAGTGTATTCAGGATGAGGCACATGTGTCTTTGAGAGTGGTAGTGGTTATTGTGGCCCAAATTTCTTCGGGCATGGTTATGCATGGTTTTGGTGGACCAGGTGTCTTTAGGTGTGGTTATGTGTGGTTGTGGTGGATGAGGTTTTTTCAGGCGGGATGTGTGGTTGTGGTGGCCCATAAGGTTGTCGTTAGGGTAGTAGTGGGACCGCAGTGGAACTTGTGGGGGAGATCTAAAGCGAAGGATGTCCTAAATAACCAATGATAAAGTGGTGTAGGGTACCTAAATATTGATGTGCTATTACCATTACTTTACCTGCCTTTTGTTTTTTGAAGAGTGATCCTTGGTGAGTTCGGGTAGATTGTTTCCTTACTAGGTGTTTTGGTTACCTCTTTTCTCATGGGACATTAGAATGCCTCCCCACTTGTGCACGACAGCTTTTGGTTTCCCTACTGAGTATACCTGTATACTCATCCTACATATATAAAACTACTTTCGGGTTTCCCAGAGAACTTTTAGGACCATGTCAGACCTTACTAGCACAGATGTTGGGATAGTTTTTATTACTGCATTTCTTTCTTTTTGTAATTCCTTTCAGAGTTTTCTTATACTTTGTATCAGATTATATTGAACATGTTTATGGGAATTGATTTTTGGATTTATTGTCCCTTTCAGTCCTTGGATTTGTTTGGTTTTACCATCTTATATCACAATCTTGTTATACAAAAAGGGTAATACCATCCACATTATATGAGATTCTATACCCTTAGTGTTAGTTTCCACTCTAGGGCATATTGAATGTGGGACTCATGAGTCATTATCTATCCTTCAACCTAAAGAAGGAAGGGTCTAGTAGTGTGTTTTCACATACCTCATCTTGGTAATGGTGGGTTGTTACACCACTCCCTCCAGTTCCAAATCTTGTACCCAAATCTGACCCTTCTCTTAAACAACCAACCCCTCCAGTTCTCACTGAAGGCCTTTGTAACACCCGAGACTTTTATGTTATATAAATCATCAAAGGAATCTTTTTCTATACAACACTTGCTTGGCTTGCTTTACACGCAATCGCGACCTTCCTCGATAGCTTGCGTCGTACGCAATACCGAGTTTCACTAAACAACATTATGCTATTAAAACTAGCCGTTATGAATAGTAATAACCACTTTTTGAAATTTTATAAATTTTATTTTTCAAAATGGACTTCATTTTTGGACTCAGAATATCGAAATTAGCCTAGGGTGAAATTTTGGTATTTTTCTGAAAACTTTCAATTTTTGATGAATAGTGAAACCACTAAGTGGTAGGTTAAAAACTGAATTTTGCATAAAACTTAATTTTACCGCTTCTGTGAATGGAATTTCAAAAATCCGAGAGACACGGTTAATATCAAGGACTAAAATGTGGTTCAATGAGATGAAAATAATTTTTTGGTGAATAGTAACTGTTTACTATTTTTACCGCGGTTAATAGTAAATAGGGTAACTAAGGGTAAATATGATATTAATATTACCTTAACACATATCCTAATTCTATTGGACAAGTGTAATTCGACCAAAAACAAACTTAGGAATAAAATATGACCATTTAGGCCCACTTGGATTAGATTAGGACAATTATTATTAATTTATTTAAAGAAGGGTTAAAATAGTTAAAATCAAAGTTTAATAAGTAAATCATTTTTAATATGGGGTTATACATAAGATAAATTCTATTGTAAATATTCATTAGAAAGCTAAAAAGATTTCCTACATGACGGTATTTTATTTGTAATTTTTAGACATCAAATAATTTAATTTATTTATGACACAAATATGATGCAGTAATTATCTTATTAATAAAATATTGACAAAATTGATAATATAAATACCAAAATAAATGTAATTTAAGACTTTTTATGAATTCCACTAATTTTCTAGGTTACTATGATATATTAGTGTTGATTTAATCAACTTGGTTCGAACATAAAATTCTGTTATGACTTTCAAACAAATCATATATCAAATAGTGTCAAAATTAACACAAAATAGTTTTTAAATCAAATATTATATTATTAATTGTTATTTTATTCCTAAAAATCTAAGGTTCGGCCAAATGACTTAGATAAGGATATATATATTAATAATAAACAATTTGGGGTTCGTTTGTCATGTTATAGTAAGTGTATTAACCATATAGTGAAAGAAAACAAAAAGACACGGTAAAAGTTAAAATAATTAACTTAGAGTTAAATCTAATTGATAAGGTTAAAATAATACCCTAAACTTGTCTAAATCCTATTGGTTGATAGGATTTCGACCCATCCCCACTTTATCTTCGAAATAAGACCCTTTGTAACCATTATAAACCGATTTTGACTTTAATATAAAATAATATTTTGAGATATTCCTAAGGTGCCCCTCTCCTCTCTTATAAAAGGGCACCTCCTCCCCCTCCTCCTCACACCAAATTGAGCACTCAAGCTCGGCCAACCCCTGACATTTTCTCCTCTCCACTTCCCTAGAATAATCCTAGAGGTCCTGGTCTTCTCCAAAGACCAATCTTAGTTCCTTAAGTGGAGGATTCAAAGAGGCGTTCCAAAGAAGAGGTAGTATCCATTACCGATCTTTTCAATTTCTTTCTTCTTCAACTTCTTCTTCTTTAGTTGTTTCATGATAAAGTAATAACATCAGTATTACTTACATACTGATATGTTATTATAAATATGAAACAACCATATTTCACCTTCTATCCATCCTACGGAAAAATGAAATCACCACGCGTGCGTACGTACGGAATACCGTCTCCACGCCGTGGTGTAATCTATTTTCCACCATCACCTTAAAAGGATGGGTATAATGGTGTAATGAGTAACTAAATATGATTATTATGAAGTAATATTGATACTGAAATAATATATATATACTCCAATACAATTCCACGATCATAGGAATGATATCATCACTCGTGCGTACGTACGGAATACCGTCTCCACGATGTGATGCGACTCGTTCTACATGATCTTCATTTCGTAATGATTATATAAATGAATTGAATGAATGAATATGGTATATAATACACTAATACCATTCTGGAAATGAATTATCTATAACCTAAAGATAAGAATAAGAATTTATTCGACAAAACACGCATAAGAACAAAAAGTTATAAAGACCCGAGTAACAAGTAACAATGAAATATTACTAACAAGAAGCTAATAATATGACCATATATGATATCATATAAATATGTATGATTCTGGAATAAGTCAATAACATTATTTAAACCATTATAAAGGAGCTTCGGACACGTACAAAGCTAATCGGACCTAAGGTAAGGTAGATATCACAATCTCATTTTTATCCGAGATTGTTTATTCGTAAGTATTTACTGGGGTGTATTTTATCATCCACATCCATGTTTCATCAATATGTAATATTATTTACATCCACCTACAATTGGTTAAAATCCATTTTTACCCTTCGGTGAGTTTTTAGTAATATGTATGAAAGGAATGTTTTGTCATTTTTTTGTACGAGGTACTTTTTGACTTTTCCGACAAAAGTACGAAGAATGTTTTTTTAACTTATACGGCATGAATGGATTTTTAAAACATTATTTCCAAGAAACTTCATTTACAAGTTTTCAAGTTTATTTTTAATCAAATTCTTTTATTTTAAAGTCGTATGACATGTTATGAAAGGAAAAATGTTTTTGAAGTAGAAAGGATATTTTCCTCAAGAATGGAGTTCAAGTGTTTTATCAAAATTATTTTCCATCTAAGATAATAAAGGGTTCTGTTTTTATCCCTATTATGAAATTGATTTGATCATGTTGTGATGGAATTATTTTTATGAATTCCTTTATCTTATATGAGTTGTTTTATGATGTCATGTCGTTTAAGAATCCCATTTTTATTACATGGGTTATGCTATGATGTATGTTTTATGATTATGTGGCACACATAAGAAAGGATTCATTATAAGATGGGTGGGACCTATATCTCCCTCCAATGCATTGGGTAAAGATTTTATATCTCATGAGATAGACATGGCTGGAACGGAAGGTTATTTCGGTTCAGTGATACAGGACTGAAACGAGGAGTGAACTCGGTTCAGAAAGGGACTTTGTCCACTAAGATAGTCTTGGCAATGAGTCATGACTAACAAGAAATGATTTTCCATGATTATGTGTGCATGCCACAAAGTTTCAAGTTTTATGTTATGATTATGGGGATCTCATTTTCACTTCTATGATTTATTCCATGTTAAGATATTATGATCTCTTTTGCAGGTTTTGATTTTCAAAAAGATATGATATGATTTTTATTTCCTTTATTTGCCCTTGCTGAGCATTTGAGCTCACCCTTTTATGTTTTCTTTTCCCCAGGTCAGGAAGATGGATATTAAGTAGAATATACTAAAAGGTACCCTAGATATGATGAAATAAATGGGAGACACTGTAGAAGATTTATGAACCAGTTGTTTATGTTTCCCAGTTTCTAAAGACACTATACCTATACGGTCCTTTGTAGTTTTATCATATGTTGTAATAAGTGTGCTTCAATTTTTGAAGTATTAAAAATGTATGTAAAGTATGGGTCGTTATAGTTGGTATCAGAGGAAAGGTATAGTCAACCTTTGGAAACTAGGATGTGAAAGCCTTAGTAAGAACCCTAAGGATAAGTCTAAGCATAGAACACAATTTTAGAAATGGCCATGAATAACCTAGGATAAGACCATAAGCATGAAAATTTTATTCTTGAATTATGTGGTTTCCTATTATAATTAGTGTTGCTCACACTATTCTTCTTGGTTTTAGTCAATGGCTGGAACCCGAAGGAACCGTGTTAATGCGGAATGCGATGGGCAATGCAATGATTGTCCCCCTGAGAAACCAAACGATATGGGAGCTGGAATGCAAAATCTTGTAGCCATGCTCACACAACTTTCTCAAGCTATGAATCATGCAGGATTTCCAAACGAGCAAAGGAGGGAGCAACATTCTGTTGAATCCTTCATGAGGCAGCGTCCACCTTCTTTCAGCGGGTCTACTGATCCATTAGTTGCTGAACAATGGATTAGTACTACTGAAAAGATATTTTCAGTTCTTCAATGTTCTGAACATGATAAAGTCATCCTAGCAGTGTACCGTTTGGAAGGAGATGCTGATCAATGGTGGAATCTTGTTAAGAATACGAGGCAAAGGGATGAAATTGAGTCTATGGAATGGGACGAGTTCAAGAACTTATTTTTCAATAAGTACTTCCCTCGTATTCTCCGAACAAAGATGGAGAAAGAGTTTCTTGAACTGAAGCAAAGGGATGATGAATCTGTTGGTACCTATGAAGCAAATTTTACAAGACTTGCAAGGTACGCTTCTGGTATTATTATCCAACCTGAGAGTAAGATCGATCGATTCTTTAGTGGCTTAAAACCAAGTCTTCGAAGGGCGTTAGCCATAAGGGACTTCAATAGCTACGAGGAAATCGTTCGATGTGCTCTCAAAGTCGAGATGGAGATTGGAGTAACCCATCAGTCACATGGGTTTGATAAGAAGAGGAAGATGGAATTCAAAGGAAACTCTAAAGAGCACACTGAAAAGAAGATGAACTTTCCATTATGCTCAAAGTGTGGAAAGAAACATGGAGGGAGTTGTCTTAAAGGGACAAGTAAATGTTTTAAATGTGGAAAGGAAGGTCATCGGGCATTTGAATGCCGTGATAATGGGAAGAAGATGTCTAATGATGCAAACAAAGGAAGGGATACATAGAATGAACCTACTACACTTCAATGTTTCAAGTGCAAGGATATGGGGCATTATGCTAATCAATGCCCAAATCCAAGGGTTGATGATGATGGTCGACGTCAACAAAATCTTAAGGCTAAAGACAAAGGAAAGTCACATGCAATTTCTATCAGCGATGTGGAGTACGATAACGATGTGGTGAAAGGTACACTTACCATCCACTCTAAAGTAGCAAATGTTTTATTTGATTCTGGATCCACCCACTGTTTTATTTCTGAAGACTTTTCTAAGGGTATCACCGTATTACCTCAACAATTAGATGTTGAGTTAGCCGTGACAACACCTAATGGCACATCAATCGCATCAAAAGTTTATAATTCTTCTCCAATCAAAGTTTGTGGGAAAGTGCTTCCTGCAAATCTTGTGATCCTTCCTTTAGTGGAATTTGATGTGATTCTTGGCATGGATTGGCTTTCTCTACATGGAGCTCATATCAATTGCCAAAGAAGGGAAGTCACATTTCATATTCCAGATCAATCTACGATCGTATACCAATGCAAGGATGAACATAACCTTCCAGTGGAAATTTCTTCCATATTATGGGTATTGATTCCACTAAATGAAGGTTATTTATCTCAAATGGTTGGTGAGAAACTCACGATTAAGAATATGCCCATTGTACGGGAGTTTGATGATGTCTTTCCGGAGGAATTGCCGGGTCTTCCACCAAATCGTGAAGTTGAGTTTTCAATAGAACTCGTACCGGGTGCTTTGCCTATTTCAAAGACACCTTATAGAATGGCCCCAATTGAGTTGCAGGAATTGAAGAAGCAACTCCAAGAGAATCTTGATAAGGGATTCATACGCCCTAGTGCGTCACCTTGGGGAGCACCTGTTCTATTTGTTAAGAAGAAAGATGGATCAATGAGACTCTGCATTGATTATCGAGAACTTAACAAGATCACTATCAAGAACAAATATCCTCTCCCACGCATTGATGACTTATTTGACCAACTACGCGGAGCTCAATACTTTTCCAAGATTGATCTTCGTTCAGGGTATCATCAATTAAGGGTCAAAAGGGAGGATATACCAAAGACGGCTTTCCGTACAAGGTATGGACACTATGAATTTATAGTGATGCCATTTGGTCTTACTAATGCCCCTGCTATCTTCATGGATCTAATGAATAGAGTCTTTAGAGACTATCTTGATCAATTTGTGGTAGTCTTTATAGACGATATTCTTGTATATTCAAAGAGCAAGGAAGAGCATGAAGATCACTTGAGAATTATATTGAAGACCCTGAGAAAGGAGAAGCTTTATGCCAAATTTACCAAGTGTGAATTTTGGCTTCAAAAAGTTGCATTTTTGGGTCATATAATCTCAAAAGAGGGGATATCTGTGGATCCAGCAAAAACAGAGGTTATCGAAAGATGGTCAAGACCAACAACAGTAACTGAGATCCGAAGTTTTCTTGGTTTGGCTGGATATTATCGACGTTTTGTAAAAGATTTTTCACGATTATCTAATCCACTCACCAAGTTGACTCGGAAAGGAGTTAAGTTTGTCTGGACAGAGGAATGTGAAGATAATTTCAAGGAGTTGAAAAGAAGGTTATCCAGTGCACCTGTGCTCACACTGCCTTGTATTGGAGAAAGGTTTCTGATCTACAGTGATGCATCCAAGAAGGGATTGGGGTGTGTTCTTATGCAAAATGATATGGTGATAGCTTATGCCTCACGACAGTTGAAAATCCATGAACAAAATTACCCAACACATGATTTGGAGTTGGTTGCGGTAATCTTTGCATTAAAGATTTGGAGGCATTACCTTTATGGTGAAAGGTGTGATATTTATACTGATCATAAAAGTTTAAAGTATATTTTCACACAAAAGGAGTTGAATATGCGTCAAAGAAGATGGTTGGAGCTGATTAAGGATTATGACTGCTCAATCCATTACCACCCTGGGAAAGCAAACAAGGTGGCAGACGCATTAAGTCGACAAGACCATGCTAGTTTATCCATGATAAGGATCACAAAAGATCCAATATTTATGGATTTACAAAGGATGGATCTTGGAATTATAATGGAAGGGGAAAAATCTTTACTTTCTCAAATGAATGTTCAACCATCTATACATGTGAAGATTAAAGAGGCACAGAAAGAAGATGTCGAGTTACAAAAGAAGGTGAGAAATGTTCCTGAATTCAACCTTGATTGTGATGGGATAATAAAGTTCAGGAATCGGGTTTGTGTTCCTCCCATCCCTGAATTAAAGAAAGAGCTGCTGGATGAGGCTCATAGTTCTTCATTCTCTATTCATCCTGGAAGCACGAAGATGTATAGGGACCTGAAAGAGTACTTCTGGTGGGATGGAATGAAAAGAGATGTTGCTGAATATGTCTCTCGATGCTTGGTTTGTCAACAAGTTAAAGCTGAGAGACAGAAGTCTAAGGGGATGTTACAACCATTACCCATACCCGAATGGAAATGGGAAAACATCACTATGGACTTTGTCACAGGACTTCCTAAAACATCCAAAGGCAATAATGCTATCTGGGTCATAGTTGATCGTCTCACAAAGTCTGCACACTTCATTCCTATTAGAGAGGATTTCTCTCTAGATCAGCTTGCCAGGATATATGTAAAGGAAGTGGTAAGATTGCATGGAGTACCACTTTCTATTATATCTGATCGGGATCCGAGATTTACCTCGATGTTCTGGCGAAGTCTTCAGCGTACTTTGGATACAGAGTTGAGTTTTAGCACTGCTTATCATCCCCAGACAGACGGTCAGTCTGAGAGAACAATTCAAACCCTAGAAGATATGTTGAGAGCTTGCTCTATGGATTTCAAAGGAGGTTGGGATCAACACCTACCTTTGGTGGAATTTTCTTATAATAATAGCTTTCACTCCAGTATTCAAATGGCTCCTTATGAAGCTCTCTATGGAAAGAAATGCAGGACTCCAACTTGCTGGGATGAAGTTGGGGAAAGAAAGCTATTAGGACCTGATCTCGTTGATGAAATGGCAGCAAAGGTCAGATCTATTCAACAACACATAAGAGCAGCTCAGAGTCGACAGAAAAGCTATGCCGACAACCGAAGAAAAGACCTAGAGTTTGAAGTGGGTGATAAAGTGTTCTTACGAATATCTCCCTGGAAGAGGGTTATGAGATTTGGAAAGAAGGGGAAGTTGAGCCCTAGATATATCGGTCCTTTCGAAATATTGGATCGTGTTGGGAAGGTAGCTTACCGATTGGCGCTTCCACCGAATCTCTCTCAAGTTCATGATGTGTTCCATGTATCTCTCCTGAGAAAGTACATACCAGATCCTTCACATGTACTCAGCTCAGAAGTTGTACCGCTGGAGCAAGATCTTTCTTATGAAGAACAGCCGATAGAGATTCTGGATCGTAGCGAAAAATTCCTACGAAACAAGACCACTCGCTTGGTGAAAGTTTTATGGAGGAACCACCAACTTGAAGAAGCTACATGGGAGCTTGAGGATATGATGAGGGAGAAGTATCCTCATCTGTTTGTTGCAAAGTGACGAATTTCGAGGGCGAAATTCTTTTTAAGGGGGGTAGAATGTAACACCCGAGACTTTTATGTTATATAAATCATCAAAGGAATCTTTTTCTATACAACACTTGCTTGGCTTGCTTTACACGCAATCGCGACCTTCCTCGATAGCTTGCGTCGTACGCAATACCGAGTTTCACTAAACAACATTATGCTATTAAAACTAGCCGTTATGAATAGTAATAACCACTTTTTGAAATTTTATAAATTTTATTTTTCAAAATGGACTTCATTTTTGGACTCAGAATATCGAAATTAGCCTAGGGTGAAATTTTGGTATTTTTCTGAAAACTTTCAATTTTTGATGAATAGTGAAACCACTAAGTGGTAGGTTAAAAACTGAATTTTGCATAAAACTTAATTTTACCGCTTCTGTGAATGGAATTTCAAAAATCCGAGAGACACGGTTAATATCAAGGACTAAAATGTGGTTCAATGAGATGAAAATAATTTTTTGGTGAATAGTAACTTTTTACTATTTTTACCGCGGTTAATAGTAAATAGGGTAACTAAGGGTAAATATGATATTAATATTACCCTAACACATGTCCTAATTCTATTGGACAAGTGTAATTCGACCAAAAACAAACTTAGGAATAAAATATGACCATTTAGGCCCACTTGGATTAGATTAGGACAATTATTATTAATTTATTTAAAGAAGGGTTAAAATAGTTAAAATCAAAGTTTAATAAGTAAATCATTTTTAATATGGGGTTATACATACGATAAATTCGATTGTAAATATTCATTAGAAAGCTAAAAAGATTTTCTACATGATGGTATTTTATTTGTAATTTTTAGACATCGAATAATTTAATTTATTTATGACACAAAGATGATGCAGTAATTATCTTATTAATGAAATATTGACAAAATTGATAATATAAATACCAAAATAAATGTAATTTAAGACTTTTTATGAATTCAACTAATTTTCTAGGTTACTATGATATATTAGTGTTGATTTAATCAACTTGGTTCGAACATATAATTCTGTTATGACTTTCAAACAAATCATATATCAAATAGTGTCAAAATTAACACAAAATAGTTTTTAAATCAAATATTATATTATTAATTGTTATTTTATTCCTAAAAATCTAAGGTTCGGCCAAATGACTTATATAAGGATATATATATTAATAATAAACAATTTGGGGTTCGTTTGGCATGTTATAGTAAGTGTATTAACCATATAGTGAAAGAAAACAAAAAGACACGGTAAAAGTTAAAATAATTAACTTAGAGTTAAATCTAATTGATAAGGTTAAAATAATACCCTAAACTTGTCTAAATCCTATTGGTTGATAGGATTTCGACCCATCCCCACTTTATCTTCGAAATAAGACCCTTTGTAACCATTATAAACCGATTTTGACTTTAATATAAAATAATATTTTGAGATATTCCTAAGGTGCCCCTCTCCTCTCTTATAAAAGGGCACCTCCTCCCCCTCCTCCTCACACCAAATTGAGCACTCAAGCTCGGCCAACCCCTGACATTTTCTCCTCTCCACTTCCCTAGAATAATCCTAGAGGTCCTGGTCTTCTCCAAAGACCAATCTTAGTTCCTTAAGTGGAGGATTCAAAGAGGCGTTCCAAAGAAGAGGTAATATCCATTACCGATCTTTTCAATTTCTTTCTTCTTCAACTTCTTCTTCTTTAGTTGTTTCATGATAAAGTAATAACATCAGTATTACTTACATACTGATATGTTATTATAAATATGAAACAACCCTATTTCACCTTCTATCCATCCTACGGAAAAATGAAATCACCACGCGTGCGTACGTACGGAATACCGTCTCCACGCCGTGGTGTAATCTATTTTCCACCATCACCTTACAAGGATGGGTATAATGGTGTAATGAGTAACTAAATATGATTATTATGAAGTAATATTGATACTGAAATAATATATATATACTCCAATACAATTCCACGATCATAGGAATGATATCATCACTCGTGCGTACGTACGGAATACCGTCTCCACGATGTGATGCGACTCGTTCTACATGATCTTCATTTCGTAATGATTATATAAATGAATTGAATGAATGAATATGGTATATAATACACTAATACCATTCTGGAAATGAATTATCTATAACCTAAAGATAAGAATAAGAATTTATTCGACAAAACACGCATAAGAACAAAAAGTTATAAAGACCCGAGTAACAAGTAACAATGAAATATTACTAACAAGAAGCTAATAATATGACCATATATGATATCATATAAATATGTATTATTCTGGAATAAGTCAATAACATTATTTAAACCATTATAAAGGAGCTTCGGACACGTACAAAGCTAATCGGACCTAAGGTAAGGTAGATATCACAATCTCATTTTTATCCGAGATTGTTTATTCGTAAGTATTTACTGGGGTGTATTTTATCATCCACATCCATGTTTCATCAATATGTAATATTATTTACATCCACCTACAATTGGTTAAAATCCATTTTTACCCTTCGGTGAGTTTTTAGTAATATGTATGAAAGGAATGTTTTGTCATTTTTTTGTACGAGGTACTTTTTGACTTTTCCGACAAAAGTACGAAGAATGTTTTTTTAACTTATACGGCATGAATGGATTTTTAAAACATTATTTCCAAGAAACTTCATTTACAAGTTTTCAAGTTTATTTTTAATCAAATTCTTTTATTTTAAAGTCGTATGACATGTTATGAAAGGAAAAATGTTTTTGAAGTAGAAAGGATATTTTCCTCAAGAATGGAGTTCAAGTGTTTTATCAAAATTATTTTCCATCTAAGATAATAAAGGGTTCTGTTTTTATCCCTATTATGAAATTGATTTGATCATGTTGTGATGGAATTATTTTTATGAATTCCTTTATCTTATATGAGTTGTTTTATGATGTCATGTCGTTTAAGAATCCCATTTTTATTACATGGGTTATGCTATGATGTATGTTTTATGATTATGTGGCACACATAAGAAAGGATTCATTATAAGATGGGTGGGACCTATATCTCCCTCCAATGCATTGGGAAAGATTTTATATCTCATGAGATAGACATGGCTGGAACGGAAGGTTATTTCGGTTCAGTGATATAGGACTGAAACGAGGAGTGAACTCGGTTCAGAAAGGGACTTTGTCCACTAAGATAGTCTTGGCAATGAGTCATGACTAACAAGAAATGATTTTCCATGATTATGTGTGCATGCCACAAAGTTTCAAGTTTTATGTTATGATTATGGGGATCTCATTTTCACTTCTATGATTTATTCCATGTTAAGATATTATGATCTCTTTTGCAGGTTTTGATTTTCAAAAAGATATGATATTATTTTTATTTCCTTTATTTGCCCTTGCTGAGCATTTGAGCTCACCCTTTTATGTTTTCTTTTCCCCAGGTCAGGAAGATGGATATTAAGTAGAATATGCTAAAAGGGACCCTAGATATGATGAAATAAATGGGAGACACTGTAGAAGATTTATGAACCAGTTGTTTATGTTTCCCAGTTTCTAAAGACACTATACCTATACGGTCCTTTGTAGTTTTATCATATGTTGTAATAAGTGTGCTTCAATTTTTGAAGTATTAAAAATGTATGTAAAGTATGGGTCGTTATAGCCTTCATCCCTCCTACACAACCCCTTCAGTTCCCACTGAAGCCCTCCCTCCTCTCCTCTTGTGCACCTGCAAACTGGTCCCCCTATGGTCCCACACTTCCCCTTTCTCATGGGTTCCCGCAAGTAAATCCCTTTGGATTTTTGTCTAAAACTTAATGAAGTGGCATTCGAACCAACAATCTATGCAGACCCAGCTTCAACAGCACCATCACCATTTATGACTATGTCACATCTGATTTCAATCTATAATATACCTATCAGTATATATATATATATATATGTGTGTGTGTGTGTGTGTGTGTGTGTATTATTTTTTATTCAAATAATGTTATTTGTAAAATATATTTAAATACATTTAAATTTATAACCTATATAAATAATTATATAATTTAATGTATTCATGTTTTTATTATGTATTTATTTTATAGTATATTTAAATCTCAAGGGTATATATCACATTGTATATTAGAATATGTATATATATATACATTTTTTGAAGAAAAATATATATATACATATACAAATATATTTATAAAAATACAACTTAAAAATATAAATATATACATAATATAAAAATTATATATATATTATTTACTAAATTTTATATATATATTTTTATAAATGTTCTATATTATATATTTAACTATTACCTAAATGTATTATAAATATAAATATATATACATATATATTATTTTTTTATATACAGTTAATAATATATATATATATATATATATATATTTCTCATATTATTATAAATAAAAATATATATTATATATTATATAAAACATTTATATGTATTAAAATATATATTATATAATTTTATATGTATAAAATTTAATATATTTGTATTATATTATATTTAATATACATATAATTAATATAATATATGTTTGAATTAATTATTATATATATAATATTATATTATATATATTCATATAATATAATATAATATTTCCATATAGATGAAATTTTATGTATATTTATATGTAAATAAATTTTAGAAATTAAATATTTTTATACTTATATTTTATTCATATGTATATAGTAATATTATGTATACGAATATATATTTTATATATTAATTTAAATACATATAAAAGTGTATGTTAATATAAATTAATTTATTTATCTATAAATATTTATTTATATTTATATTTGTATATATATATAATGTGTTTATTTATTTATTTGTATGTATATGTATGGAAGCATTATATTACACATTATGTATATTATTAAATGAATTTACATTATATATTATGCATATAAATATATATATTATATAGAAAATTAAATATATTATTTACATAATACATACATGTTTATTTGTATTCAAGTGTGTCTGTATCTATATAATCCATTATTATTATCATTATTATCATTATTATCATTATTATTATTTTTATATAAATTATAAAAACAACAAGGTTTTTATATGATTCGTTTTTTTAAATAAATAATTTTTATGTATGAATTTATATAATATATTTAAGGTTTTTTATAATAATTAATATTATATGATATAACATTTTATAGATATAAATGTTTATTAATGTACATGTAAAACAATTATATTTATATATACATATAAATACAATTAAATAAAATCATCTAAATTATTTATTTAAATATATTTATATAATACATTTATATAATGTATTAAAATACATTTATATACTGTTTATATATATATATATATTATGGGATTTTTTAAGAAAATAGTGTGGGTTCAAGATCCCCCCAAATTTTATAAATTAAAGGGGGTTCAAAACCCTCTCTAATTAAAAGGATTACAAGCTTTTCATTAACACCCTCTAATCTCATATATTAAATGGGGTTGAAAACCCCCTCTAATCTCATATATTATAGGGGTTAAAAACGCTCTCTAATTTTTTATACTAGATGGGTTTCAAAATCCCCTCTAATTTCATAAATTAGATGAGGTTCAAAACCCCCACTAATTTAAGAGATTAGCGGGGGTTGTAAACCCCCATGATTTCTTTCAAAAAAAAATAATCCATTATATATATATATATCCTCTTAAATTTAAATTAATATTTCACACACACACACACACACATATATATATATATAACTTCTAAAATCCAAATAAATATTATATATATATATCACTTCTAAAATGAAATCAGACATATAGTGCCACTTATTATTAAATTTGCAGTGATTTTGACATAATTGCCTTTAAAATACAACAAAATATTAAAAAAATAATTCTGAAAATTTTAAATAGGGTTTTGAACCCCTATAATTTAGATGATTAGTATGGGTGCTTAATAACCCCTATAATTTGTATAGAAAATGAATTTAGAGGTGTGTGTGCATAATTTCCTCTAAAAACCCCCACTAATCACCATATTTTTTGTTGTGTGATGATATAAGAGGATTATATATGATATGATAAATATCTATATGGTTCTATAGTAAATTAATAACATTGTTTATACCATTATACAAAAGATTAAATCACATTCAACTAAAGGAAAGCACAAGGTAAGGGTTTCTCATCTCACTTTTATTTTTGTGAGATATGACTAATTCACAACTTATTTATTTAGTGTGGTAGAATTACTCTTTGATATATAATATCATGAGTATCTTTATTTTCATTGTATATAATGTTTTGTAAATTTCATTCTTTTATGTAGCATACGATTCAACTAAATAAAAATATGTATGGGATTTCTTAACTCAATTTCCATTCATTTGGTTAAACAACTAATTCATTGATTATGTCATGCTAGGATTATGTGTGAAATTTATTTTTATTGTATTATGTTGTATTTACACCTGTTTTATGGGGATTTAGAGTCGATACACATAATCGATTTATTTGATTATTTTCTAAACCATATACCATTTTTACATATAGTGTTCACTTTGAATGTTATTTGATTAATTATGAAAATTTTCATAAATATATATGTCTTTTATTTAGTAAAGATATTGGATGATAGGGAAAATTGTTTATCAATTAAATTTATTACTTGATATATGAGGAATGGTTTGGACTGGTAGAAACAAGTGGGTCCCTATTATAGATATCCACCTGATGTATTGGTAGTCGCATGGGACAAATCAATTAATCTGACATTAAATAGGATTTTATCTGTAGATTAAAATATCTTGTGAAGGGTCTTGGCTATAGTGGTTCATGTTATAGATACATGACATCCAATAATTTAGAATTTCAAAAATTCATAATTTAGTTATTATTATCCATAAGATTTTCACTAGGACATAATCTATGAATGAATTTCATTCTTAGCTTATTGATTAAATGGAATGTGTGCTCAGTTATTTACCTTTCCATGATAATTATGCTTATTCATTTAGGTTAGGTTTTTTTGTACTCAACCCTTACTGAGTATTTGAGATCACCACTTATGTTTTATTTTTCCTCAGGTCTCCAATAAGTTTATTATGATTGACATGTATGGTTACCCTAAGGGGAATAATGGTGTTTTCAATGAAAATAATTATATTATTTTATATTGAAAATGTAATATTAATTTCAAATATGTATCTAGTTTACCATGACTAATAGAATATTTTGACCTTTGGGATACGATCCCTTGTAATCATGGCAATGTAATAAAGTAAGGAACCAGCTCTGAACTTCTGGATTCTGGGTCTTTACAGTTAGTATCAGAGTAAGTTTAGTTAAAACATTGTGAATCTTATTTAGGAAAACATAGATTATAAAAGAAAACCTTATGATAAAAATTAAGGGAAATTGTACAAGAACGTCCCAAAAAACTATGATTATTATTAGGGGATTATCTATGTAATTTTATTTAAATTTATGATTAGTATTAAACTAGTTTTGGGATCATGCGTTATATTTCATAATGATATGATGTAATCCAATAAATGTTGTTTTATAGAAATGGAACCATGAATGAAGAATGATATCAATACTTAGGGAAAAGGTATAGACTTCCCCCCCTAATATAACCAATATAACTGGTATTGGAATAGAGAAAATTGTGGATATTTTAGGGTAGCTTAATTGGATTATAAAAAATAACCTTTCATATATTGAGAATCATATTCCACAGTAAGAATCTCCTATGCTGGATCACTTTATGCAACAAAATCCCCCATCCTTTTGTGATAATACTAATCAAATTGTTGTTGAGTAATGGATAAATTATTTGGAGAAGATATTTGTAAAATTGGGATGTGATGAAATGGAAAAGGTCACACTTGTAGTATATTACCTCAAAGAAAATTCTAACCAACTATAGTCATTGATCTTGAATACTAGGGAGGAAGAATAAATATAAATCATAGAATATGATGCTTTTAAGGATACATTCTTTAACAAATATTTCCCTTATGAGGAAAAAATTTAAATTAACATAACATTACTCTGTTTAATGAAAAAGGGAGAAGAATTTGTTGTAGAGTATGAATCTACCTTTCAGGGTTATCTATGTATGCTATGGATTATATATGAATTATAGAGTGCAAGATTGAAATTTTTTTTTTGAAGGGATTAAGACGAGTCTCTGAAGGGTGCTGGTCTAATAAACATTTTCTTCATAGGATGGAATAGTTTTATGAGCTATAAAGATAGGGAAAGAATAATCTAATTCCTATATATTCTTTGGGAAGAAAGAGAAGAAGAATATGACAGATAAAAAGATGGATAAAGGTAAGAAGAGAAAGAAAGGTATTCCCAAATTTGATAATTGTGGAATGAATCGCCCTGGGATGTTCTCGAAGGGATTCCGAGTTTTTTATAAATGTAGAGGTAAGTGTTACCAAGAAAACGAATGCAAAGGGGAGGAAAAAGTTTTATATTTATTGTTAAAACTACAAATATATGGGACACTATGTAATTTAATTCCCTAAGAGTCAATAGAATATACCTTAGAAGAAGCTAAGGGATCAAGGTCAAGCTTATTTAGTTGATACAGTTTTCTCCTATTTTAGGATCCATAAAAAATGTTTTAAGAGTATTTTATCAATGATATCTTGGTTATCTGAATTATGAAATTTATAAGGATTGTAATGCAGTACTTTTTTAATAATGATTTGAAAGTGTGTTTTTAATAGTACCAAGAAAAGTGAATCAGTGGAATTCTGAAATTCTTGTAAAATACATGATTTAGGGAAAGATAACCCTTAATATAATCATGATTTATTGATAATTCTGTTTGGATAAAGATATAATTGAAATGTATAATTAAAATTGGATAGTGCTGACTACCTAATAACTAATTATTTATTTGATGAAAAAGTGTTTTATACCCTCATTGATGGAGTTTACAATATTTTTGGATTTAAGGAATACATATAGCAACCTTAGATATTATTTTTTGGAGCATTATTATTTTCATTGAGGTTTTAAGGTGATAAAGGTATTCATATATTTGATATGTGAAAATAGGAGCTACATTATGATGTTTATGAAATCTAATTCTATGTTTTGAAATTTAGTGGCCTTCCTTCTAAATTTTTTGACTTTGAATTTTTACAGATGTATTTTGGATGATTATTAAGGTTAACTACTTATGGAATGGATTAAACATATTATTGTTTGATGTTAAAGTATGATTTATCATATTGGATAATATGTTATAACCATTTCTATTTCAGTAAACATTTAATGGCATAAAGAATGAATTGTGGATCCTGCGATTCCTTAAAGTGATTTAGGTATGAGAAATTCATCTTGAACATCCATTTACTAGCATTAGAGAAGAATTCAAAATAAATCAAAGCACAACCAAAAGGATGAAATTATGCTTATGACATGGAATGAAATCAAGTATGTTTTTTCATTGAGTTTTTTATTTTGATAATAAAAGTGTTCCACTAGTCCAAGAAAAATATTTTGGAACAAAAACATTATCCATTTACATTAATTTTTGATAAATCAATGTTATTTTAACAGAACTTGGATTTATAGTTTTGGGATGGTTGACCATATAATGACCATGTTCACTATCACTCTCTAACAATGACTGATAGTTATATCTCTATTCCATGACCTGGATTTCCTAATTGGAAACTGAGTATGTTTTAACTCCAGTGATCATTGTTATGAGGACCCTGCTTTAAACATTACATAATCTTGAGTTAAATCAAGAATTAACATTGAGTATCTTTTTAGGTTTAGTGTTTTACAGAATTACGCCATAACTATTACATATCAGCTTGAAAATTACATGTAGACACTACTAATCAGTATCCATTTTTTTCATAATATATAAAATCTTCAAAAGAATCATGTCTAGTTCCATGTTTTATACATCATGACATTTCCTTGATCCCATCCTTGTCCCTGTTCCACTTCATGTCCTATGAAAAACATTTCAAAAATAGGGGATGAGAAAAAAGATAAATAAGTGATACACAAATAAGGAAAACTATTATTTTTTTGAAACAACATGTAAACCATGAATACTTTATCATAAGTAATACTTTTCACCTTTATTCTCTGAATAAAATATCATTTCTTACCCTTTTATAACCAAATTACTGCCATAAAACCCATAGAAATCACACATAACATATATAGGTAACTTGGGACATAAATGTACTTAAATGGAATAACTATAAGGTCAACTTCCACACATATCACTAAATGTAATAGTAATACGACCGAATTCTATACCCAATGCATTGGAGGTTATAACATAACCACTCATCCTTGTTTATCATGTCATCACCCATCATTTGGTTTATCACGTAACCACCCGTCAAATGTCCACGTACCATTATAAAATCATAACACATAAAACATTTCAAATATAAACATTTCACTAATAACATTTCCACATTGGAATTACAAAATATCATTTCCAAATATTGACATAATCGATGCTTTATCGAACCATTTTCAAAACCATTTAAAACATTTTATAAAGATATTTTTGAATCAAAGTGTCCAATACCACTTTGAAAATTTTAAAAGGAAGTTTAATTTCAAACATTCCTATCCAAATAAATAAATCCATAAAACCTTTTTTTGAAAATATATATTAATGAGAAATATTTAGAAGAATAAATCTTTAAAACAATACTTTATTTAAGGAGTTATTAACCAAATGAGACATGATTGAATACAAATAATTGGGGAATAACATTAATAAAATATTATAATATCATGACAATAAAGATATTCATGATATAATATATCAAAGGGATGTATATACTCCGTATACAAGTGAATTGGTGTATAAAAAAAATAAGTCTCAATGGAATGTAAATTGAGACAACGTCCCTTACAAAGATAATATCCATAGTTTAAGGATAAATCAATGAAATAGTTATGTGTGACAAGTAAGAATACACCCAATATAAGTGTATACTAAGTTTAAAACAATCATTGTAAATTCATAAATATTCCTATCATGAAATAATCGAGAAGTAGAAGTTTAGCAGAAAGAATTGAAATTGGGTTAAGAAGTTTTCTTACTAAAATTTCAGATCCTAATGGAGTCACATAAAATTTAATAAAATGTGTTGATGAGAGAGAAAAGGTTCTATCATAAATTGGGCACACAATTTATATAAATAAGGATACATAATAACATATCTTGATATAAGAAAGTTGAAATTAAAAGACATGACATAAAATAAGTCTTTTACTAAAAGAGTACAGTGAAAGGTTCCCTTAATGATTTGATAACATACGAAACATACACCATATGAAAGAAGAATTGTACCATGAAAATGTAAATTATCATAATTTAAATCATATTAAACAATGAATAAAATCATGGGAAGTACATACACCACACAAAATAAAATAGTGGAAAATATAGCATGAATCTCATGGGAATAAAAATTGAGATAAAAACTCCTTACCACGTTGTAATGAATCAAGTCATATGAAAAAAAAATTAATAAACCCCAAATAAATCACGAAATAACATAAATATAAAGATAATAAGGTTAATATATATCAAATTCCAGTACACATTACACGACATGAAATAAATATGTGGCAAACAATGGAAATATCACAGAATTAAAAGTGAGATAAGAAACCCCTTACCTCATGTCCGACTTGAATCATTTGTTCCTTATTCTTACAGAATAATAAATGTATGATAATTTATACTTTATTAAGATTTTTTTTGTTTATTTTTACTTTTATATTACTTATTACATTACTATAATAATTAGTTAATTGTTTGAGTTCATATTGGACATTTTTTCAATGTTCGGAACTTCAGTCAGAAATGAACTTGTTATAATTATGAATTGTCAATGTGGTCAAAATTCCATTATCTCGAAAATAATATTCATGATTTTGATATCATATATATCATATATATCCAGTATATATATATATATGTATTTATAATAGTACATAACATTTGGAGATAATAGATGAAATGCACCGTTTATGGAGACGATAAGCCATACGTATGCATGAACGCTACTTTCATTTCTATTTCATATTTAATGGAATAAGAACTTAATGATACATAAATATATTATAATTACCGTATAATATCATAAGATATATATATGTTACATAATTTCATAACCCCGTCCTTTATATGTTCCAAGTATGTCATGAACGAATCATGTCACCTTGAGGGGGTGGTAGTCCGCACTTCCTCAAATGAAATTATCATGTTTACACATATCGGAAAGAATAAAGGTATGTTTGTAAAATCAAAAAAATCATATAATAGTAGAGAAAACATAAACATAATATATATATATATAACATAAATATAGTGTCATCATAATGTTCACCATGAGAGGTGGTAGGAGAATATTGAACAATCATCATTTTGTGAGGCAGTAGTTCATCGTCCACAGAAACACTATGTTCTTTACCCATTTGATGGAGGTGTGTGGAAGTGTAGTTCGAATAATTCTCATAAAAATTTATATTATATTGAGGATATTGTTTTAGTTATAAAATAATGTAATAAAAAGAGTTTATGGTGTTGTAGAAGTAAAATAAAATAAAGGAACTTAAGAGAGGATGTTACAATTAAATTGGGTGACTCTCTTTGGTTTGAACCAAAATTACTTCTTGAAGTGTATTACGCCTAAGGTAAGGCATTTAAGTGGAAGAGTGGGATGTAGGGAGCTTAATTGGCCAGATTTGGTATGAGCTAAGGGTCATGAGTGGTGTGAGTAATGGGTTAGAAGTGATATCTTTTTATAATGGGGAGGAGGGGCTCTTTAGGAATGTTTGAAAATATCATTTTATTATATAATTATATTCGGTTTCTAAAGGTCCAAAAATAATTCAAGTACAATTAAAGATTACTCACATTCAAAATAAAATCATCCAATAAGAATTGGACAGGTTTTGGATATTGTTTTAATTTTTATAATCTTATTTATTTAAATCATTCATTAATGAGGTAAACACTGCCTCATTATTATGTCATAAATAATTTTATTTAAATAATGTCTAAAAATTATTAAAAAAATAAATAATGTTGGAAATATTTTTTTCTTTCAAATTAATATTTATATACTAAGAGATAACATATATAACCCCATATAAAATCTGATTTATTAAAAGATATATGTTTATGTCATTTTTGTCATTACTTTAAATTAATTGATATAAATTGTCATTATCACTCTTAAGTGGCTCTATGGGGTCCCAAAATAAACCCAAATATTCCCATGGTCTTAAATGTGTCAAAAAATAGGATTATGACACATGTTAGGGTAATTTAATAATATTATAATATTATTTTTAACTTGAATTACCCTATTTTCCTTTAACTATGGTAAATAAATGTAAAAAGATACTATGCACCAAAAATTATTTTCATCTAATTGAACCAGATTTTACTTATTGATAATAACCATGTATGTCTTATTTTTGAAATTCAATTCACAGAAGCGGTAAAATTTCATTTAAATGAAAAAGTTAGATTTTTAACTACTACTAAGTGTTTTCATTATTCATCAAAAATTGATGTTTTTCAGAAAAATACCAAAAAATTCGGCCTAAGATATATTCAATATTATGAATTCAAAAATGACGTCTATTTTACGAAATTACAATCAAATAATTTGTATTAATTATTTTAAAATTAATTCCCACTGTCAAAACAAAAAAAGTGTTTTTTAAGAAATATTAACTATCAAAAGATTGGCAGTTGTTTATGTCAAATTTCAAATTGAAATTACTTACAATGACCAAAATTGGATTAAATGGTAAAAATATAATCTAATTAACCTTTAAAACCAATTAAAAAGATAATCTATCTATATAAATAAATTAGTTTAAAAGAAATTTTTGAATTAAAATACATTATTTTTCATTTATCTGTTAAACAAAATTATCAGAAAAATACTAAAAATTTACCCAAAGTAAATTTTGATGTAAAAATTATACAGAATAATTTTATTTTGTTAAATATAATATATAAAAGAGACCAAAAATAGATTTAAAGTGAGTTCTCCGTCAAAAGAGGGTAAATCGACCTTTTAAATAATATTAGAGTATTTATGCTTAAAATTAGATTCATTCACATTTTAAGCTGCTAACTTTTATTGGATAAATGCAAAAACATTTATCAAACATGTATAATCATATTGTAGTTAGTTATTTTCATTCCCTCTATTACAATTTATAGTCTTTATCTACCATTTAAAATAATAATATATTATTATTTTCTAGTATGACTCAGAATTGTGTGCAACATAAGACTTTGGAGAAATCCATGGTTACGTGTCATGCAATCCATTGAATATAGAATCCAATTTAAAAAGAATTAATATTTTATTAAAAAATATTAATAAATATGAAAATGTCATATTCTTTATTTTCCTTGGATGTTACATCCTTCCCCCCATTTGGAAATTGTGTCCTCAAAATTTTAAAATTGGGTATGGAAACTTCATTAAAAGTCCCACATTGGAAAAAGTGTCAATAAAACTATCACATTAATAGAAATAAAGAGAAGTACAAAAGTCACCAGAGAAAAAAAATACTAGGATTCCATAAAGACATGGATATGGAGGAGAATAAAACCCATCACGTTCTGATGGAGAGTGATAGAAAACATCATTAGGAGAAAGTTAACCACCAAAAAATTACAAACTTTTGATGGGTTAAACAGTCATTGATTTCCTGGTATTAAAAGTTAACAAACAACATTTTTTTTAATTTACTTTTCATAATGTTGAGAAATTTATTTATGATCATGAATAAAAACCTAAGGAAACAAACTTACTTTTCATGAAGAAATTCATTCTATACAAAATTTCTACCACAAACTCATCTATTCTCCAAAAAATGAGTATTCAAACTGACTTGGTCACATTCAGAGAACTAAAATCAACTTCAAGAGTATCACATAATACACAAAATATGAACTATATATTTCCCCTATCTTTAGATATCAACCAAAACTAAAATGGTTAGTACGAGATCAGATAATCCCCCAAAAGGATAATCCTTTATAAAAAGGAAAACTATTGTTAGTCTCCAAAATTAAACAAAAAGTACCCAAAGTTAAGAAAAGACCATTCAATATACAATTGTCCTTAAAATTATTCAAAAATAAACCAAACTAATATTGAAACCCAAAACTCATAAGGATTTAATCACATATTCTTTAATGATAAATCATAACATTTATCTCCATATAACATTAAATACTCTTAAAGTCTCATTATGAAGTGTAATTAACCTAATCACATATTCTCTTTGATAGGTTAATCATTTCCATTGATAACCGAAAATCACCATATGTCCATAATAAAAACCAATATTCTTCCAAAATAAAATTCCACCATTACTCATCAAAAGAAAGGATAATTATTCCTTGAATAACATTTTCATATATCAAACTTCAGGGATACACATACTATAAAATATCTTCGAATGTAATCCCATCATCAAAATATCCTTAATACTTTTAAGCATTTCATCACATTAAAATCTATCATAACTCTGGAATCCATTGTATGTTTACTTCTTACTCATTAAACATTCTTCATGATCCATTAACATTTCTTTACCAACTTATTCTAAAATACATATTTCCTACAAACAAAATCTTAAATCATGTCATAAGATTCAATAATATTAAAACATATGTTAAGAAATAATCCATACCTTTCATTGGTCATTGTTAGTTTCTTCATCCTCAATCAGAATGGCATATGGTATTTGTAAACATATTTTTGTACAATCCTGGTGATCCCATTCCCAAAACTTCTTCAAAGGACATTTGTTTGTATAATTACCTTACACGCCACATTTAAAACATTTAATTGATCCCTCATAAAGAACATCTTTCCCTTTCCAAGCGTCAGCTGGATGCTTCCTTCTTCCAAGGATGGTTCTCACTTTATGACCTTCATTCCCACATCTATATCATCTTCTCGTCCCTTTTAATCATTTTCCTAGGTGTTTCTTTCCACATCCATGACACGTAAGTTTTTTAACATACTTACCTTTATGATTATTACCTGAAATTATGTAGGGATTTGTTTCTCACATATAAGATGCCTTATAAAAATCACCAAGGTTTATGTAGAGACCCCAAACTTGACGTACATGGACATTACATTACTTTTGTGGAATACTTAATACATAACAAAAACAAACACACAAGGATCGTAATAGTTTAGAGTCTTTGGAAACTTGGAACACAATCTTCTAATCGTGGTGAAAGATCTTCAACATATCCCATAATGATCTTCCCCTTTTTTTCTTACCTTAAACCTTTCTTTATATCCTGGGGAAAAAATATATAAAGGGTGAGCTCAAATGCTCAATAAGGGTAATCATGGAGAAAATAAAACAAATCATATAAATTTGAACATAAAAACATGAACATAATGTTTAAACATCGAAATCATGAGTAATAACATAAACCATGGCAGTACATAAGGCATAGATCATAATGGAACACCAATCATGATAAAATTTCTTGGAAATAAAACTTGTAATTCTGGAAAAACATTAAGCACATGATTTGATTTCCATAATAGTCAAGGGATTGTTGCAAACAGCATCTTAGTGGACAAAGTCCCTTACTGAACTGAGTTCACTCCTCGTTCCTGTCCTATATCACTAAACCGAATTAACTTTTCATTCCATCCATGTCTATATCATGAGATAAAAATCATTACCCAATGAATTGGAGGGAGATATAGGTCCCACCAATCTCATAATGAAATCATTCTTACTTGTGCCAGAACATGAACATAAATCATTCATCATTACCCAAACTATAAAATGGGTTTCATAAATATCATCCCATAATTACATAATCTATAAAAAAATGGATATCATATCATCATAAAAAAAGTGAAACCATGTAAATCATAGAGGAATTATACTTGAAATGTACACATATGAAATAATACCATCATATATGGAAAATGGGTTTGATAAAACACTTGAAATGAATTCTTGAGGAAAATATCATTTCTTCATCAAAATCATTTTCTTTTCACAAAATGCCATGAAATTTTAAAAGAAAAAGATTTTGTTGAAAATAGTCATTAAATCTTGTAGAGTAAGCTTCATGAAAATAAGGCGTTATGAAACCATAAAAATCTGTTCATGCCATATAAGTTAAAAAAACATTCTTCTCGTTCTTTTTCCAGAAAAGTCAAAAAGTACCTCATATGGTAAACAAAATAAACATTCATTCCATACGATGTGGTAACAGTAAAAAGGGGTAAAAATGACTTTAAACATACATGGAGGAAAAAGTAAACATTTTATGAAAACATTTTGAGAACATATGGACATGGATAATAAACATAACACTAGTAAATACTTATGAATAATCAATCTCGGATAAGAATGAAATTGGAATAAATATCTCTTACCTTAGGTCCAATTTATTCTGTATGTGTCTGAGACTTCTGTATTGTGGGTTTAAACATATTATTAACTTTTAACATAACCATAATAATATTTGTGATATCATATATGATTCACCTACGACTTTATATTATCTGTTCATTTGTCAATTCCATGTTAAAGCAGCGTTTTGGGTAAAATCATTTTATTTATCGTTCGTGTTTTGACTTATAATTATTAATATGATTACGTATATCATGATTAATTAATTACAGAATATAAAACATGATTCATATATAATATATATTCATAATAAACATATATATATTAGATTGATAAATGAAAATAAATACACCGTTCATGGTGACGGTAAGTCGTACGTACGCATGAACGCTGATATTCGTTTCCTTATTGAATTGAATTGAATTAAGTAGATGACATACATATATATATACATAAATCCAGTAGAATTATTATGTCATTTATTTCATGATTACTTATTATATATACTTTATAATCATTCTTGAATTGTTAACATGGAAAATGAATCCCATCGCGTCGTGGAGACAGTAATCTGTACGTACGCACGAGCGATGATATCATTCCCATATTTTTGAATGGATTTGGAGTAGATGATATAATATCTTAGAATAATTATGATTTTATAATAATTATATATAGTTATTATTTACACCATTATACCCATCCAAGTATGGTGGTGGTGGAAAAACTGATTACACCACGGCGTGAAGATGGTATTTCGTAAGTACGCACACGCGGTGCTTTCGTTTTCCATAGGATGTATATAAGGTGAAATAGGGTTGTTTCATATTTATAATAACATATCAGAATATAATTAATACTTATGTAATTACTTTATAATGAAAAATCTAAAGAAGAGGATGTAGAAGAAGAAAGAAACTTGAAAGAGTCGATAGAAGAGATTACCTCTTCCTTGACACACCACCTTTAAACATCTTATTAGGGAACTAGAGTTGGTCCTTTGAGAAGACCATAACCTCTATGATATAACTATAGATGTTGATAAGAGTAATTGGTAGAGTTTTTCCGAGCTTCAAGGCTCAAAAGGGTGTGAAGAGAAGAGAGAAGGGGTGCCCTTTTTATAAGGGAGGAGAGGGGCACCTTTGGAAAAACATAAAATATTATTTTATAATAAAGTCATATTCGGTTTATAATAGCTCCAAATAGATTTATTTCAAAGATAAAGTGAGGTTGGGTCGAAATCCCCTGATAAAATAGGTTTTAGACAAGTTTAGGTTACTATTTTAACCTTATCATTTAGATTTAACACTAAGTTAAATAATTTAACTTTTACCGTGTCTTCTTGTATTCTTACACTATATGGTTAATAATGTTACTATTACAAGCCAAACGAACCCCAAGTGGTTCATTATTAATATATATAACCTTATCTAAGTCATTTGGCCGAACCATAGATTTTTATGAATATAATGACAATTAATAATATATTATTGGTTTTAAAATATATTTTATGTCAATTTTGACACAATTTGGTAATTGATTTTTGTGAAACACATAAAAACATTATTATTTCAAAAAAAAGTAAATTTATTCAATACTAACATGTCATATTAACATATAAAATTAGTTTAATTCATGAAAAGTCTCAAATTACATTTATTTGGTATTTATAACATCAATTATGTTAATATTTCATTAATAAGGTAATTACTGCATCATCATTGTGTCATAAATAAGTTAAATTATTTAATGTCTAAAAATTATAAATAAAATACCATTATGTAGGAAATCGTTTTAGAATTATAATGAATATTTATTGTTTAATTTATCTTATGTATAACACTATATTAAAAAAAAGTGTTATTAAACATTGATTTTAACTATTTTAACAATTCTTTATATAAAATAATAATAAGTGTCCTAATCTAATCCAAGTGGACCTAAAGGGTAATATTTTATTCCTAAGGTTTTTTATAGTAGAATAAAATGTATCCAATATAATTAGGACATTTTTTAGGGTAATAATAATATCATTTTTACCCTTAATTAACTTATTTACTTTTAACCGTGGTAAATAAATGTAAAAAGTTACTATTCACCAAAAATTATTTTAATCTTATTGAACCTAATTTTACTCCTTGATATTAACCGTGTCTCTCGGATTTTTTAAACTCCACTCACAGAAGCGGTAAAATTAAGTTTTATGTAAATTTTCAAATTCTCCTAGGAGGTGGGTAAAAGACGGTGAAAAGTTCAAAAAAAAATTATATATCTAAAATTATTATAAAATGACTCAAATGAATTACATTAAACTTATGTAGGTATTATGTATCAATTTTGACCTAAGATAAATTTAAATAAAATAAATAATTATTTAAAAAAAGTCAGTTTTTAAATAGTAACCCATTGTTTTCACTATTCATCAAAAATAGAAATTTTTCAGAAAAATACCAAAAAATTCACCCTAGGCTAATTTTGATATTCCAAATCCAAAAATGTAGTCAATTTTGAATGATAAAATTTATAAAATTTCAAAAGGTGTGTATTACTATTCATAACAACTTGTTCATAATAATATCTCGTTTAGTGAAACTTGGTATTGCGTACTACACACGCTATCAAAGAAGGTCTTGATTGCGTGTAATGTAAGCCAAGTCAGTGCTGCGTGTAGTGAACGATATGTTTCGTGTTGTGTATAGCATAATCAAAACTTATTTCATTTATACATTATACAAAATCTATACTTAATGTTGCATAGAATAATTTCCACAAAACAAACTTGAAATTGTGTGTAACACGAGCCAAAAATAGTGTTGCATATACTGCAAGCTAATACGGTGTTGCATATAGTACAAGATAATCTTGGTGTAACATATAATATAAGACATCAAAGAAATTAAACAATAATATATCTCATAAAATCTCGGGGTGTTACATTCTACCCCCCTTAAAATGAATTTCGCCCTCAAAATTCATCGGGGTTATAAATGGTTTACTACTTGAATGTTTCTTTCATAGAAACCCACACTGTAAAAAGGAACACTAAAAAATCATTTTAAAAAGGGAAGTTATAATCATAACAGTCACCTAAAGTAACTCAGCACTTGGTTTCCACATAAGACAACATGGGTGAAAATATGGATATGGAAGAGAAATATAACCATCAACTTATAATGAAGAGTGGTAGAGGACATGGTTATGAAAAATCCAAAAATCACAAAGTCATAAATTTGTGATGATCTAAGGTACCATCTAATTCATCAGATTAAAGGGCACTAGGACAACATTTTTGGTTTTCAAGATCATTTCCCTAAAGTTGATGAAATTGGAATTAGAAGAAATACCTTCTTTATTTTGGTACAATATCATCGTTCGTTGTTCCTTGGAAAATTTCCACTTCATCTCTTAAATAAATGAAGTTGAATTGGTCATTCGTGAAGTGTTAGCAGATCATGCAATAGAATGATAGGTCATTCCATCTGTTTTGATTGCAAAAAATTTAGCACAATTTATTAAATATACATAAGTCTATCTATGCTGAGATTAATCATATATGGTTGCTAAAACGGACTTATACTTCATCTATCATAGCACTTAATAAAATAAAACTAGTTTCTACTTACCAGGGACTTCTTATAGGCCAGTTGTAGGTGATAGAGGCATGTCTCAGTTTGGTTGTGGGTTCGATTCCCGCATCCTTGTCTGACACGATGGGTGGTCGCTCGTCCTACGGGTTATCCTTTTTCTAAACCTATACTATTATGACATAACAAAAATTTCTAGCCTTAAACAATACTATCTGATGTCTAACATAATCTATTCAAATATTTAGGTTTATCCAAAATAATTCTATCCAATATCATATTATAAATAAAACGATTACTAGAAAGGTCGTCTACCAAGCATTGAATACAATCATTTATCGCCCGTATATCATAAGATATATATATCTTGTTGATCACATTACAAAATGTGTATTCCTTAATCATGTATTCTCTTGAAATATGAGTTACCATAGAACCTTAGTGAAAACATGAATGATGTCAAAAGTTATCTCTTTCCACATACCAAAATCACAAAATTTTTTATACTCAAACCATGATATCACTTTGTCCTTGTGCCAGTCATGATCTCATGAATACTATCAAAAATATTATTTTCTCCTTATCTATTCATTGTGTGCATATCATCTATTTTCCAAAAATATTTAAATCACTTTTCATGGTTACCAGTACCATAAAATTATTAAAAACCACAATAGACCAATACATAAATATTCAAATATTCCACAATACTAGAACATTATTTTGGAATCTAATTACATAAACACTTTGTCATTACACCACATTTTTGTCATATTCAACATTGCCAATAGTGATCGCATGTGACTTCCATTTGTCCTTTTCCTTAAGAGGTTGTTGAGGTCGATCATCATTAAACCTTGGATTAGGGAATTTATTAGAATGATTCCCCATTTCCTTGCACTTGTAGCATTGAAGTGTTGGTGGTACGTTCTCTATAGTCTTTTTTCTATTTTCATCATTAGCTACCTTTTTCCCATTACTTTGACACTCAGCTGCTCGATGACCTTATTTTCCACACTTAAAATATTTTCTAGTCCCTTTAAGACAATCTCCACCATGCTTCCTTCCACACTTTGATCATAAAGAAACATTCATCTTCTTTTCATGATTATTCAGATATTTCTCCTTGAACTCCATCTTTTGTTTCTTGTCAAAACCATGAGATGGATATGTAACACCAACTTCCATTTCTACCTTGATAGCACAATGCACAATTTCTTCATAGCTATTGAAGTCTCTTATAGCTAATGCCCTTCAACGACTTGGTTTTAAGCCACTGAAGAATCGATCAACTTTACTTTCGTGTTGGATGATAAATCCAGATGCATACCTTGTAAGCCTTGTAAAATTCTCTTTGTATATACCAACAGATTGATCATCCTTTTTCTTAATCTCAAGGAAATCCTTTTCCATATTTTTTTTGAATAATACGAGGGATGTACTTATTGAAAAATAAGTTCTTGAACTCATCCCATTCCATGGATTCAATTCCATATCGGGGCCTCATATTCTTAATTAGAGTCTACCATTGATCTGCTTCACCTTCTAAACAGTAAATAGCCCAAATGACTTTTTCATGTTTTGAATAGGGAAGTATGGAAAATATCTTTTCAATGGTATTGATCCATTGTCAAAAAACAAGTGGATCAGAATACCAACTGAAAGAAGGTGGACGTTGCCTTATGAAGGACTCAATAGAATATTGTTCCCTTATTTGCTCATTTGGAAGTCCAGAATGATTCATAGCTTGTGTAAGTATAGCAATAAGATTTTTCAATCCATCTACCATAACATTGGTTTGTTCAGGAGGACAATCATTTCATTTTCCATTACATTGATCAACACAGTTCCTTCAGGTTCCAGCCATCGTCTAAAACCCAAAAAGAATAGCGTGAGAGGCAAAAATCATTCTAGGGAAAACAATATAATAAAGGTGGAGTACCTTCAATATATAACATCTTAGAGTTAATTCTAATAATGTTACCATTATTCTAGGACTATAACCTATACTTATACTTAACCTTAGAGACATCCCTAGACATACCTTAGAAATATCTCTATGTATCTCCCTAAAGTTTTCACATCCTAGTTTCCAAAGGTTAACTAAACCTTTCCTCTGAAACCAAATGTAGAGACCCCAAAGTTGACGTACATGGACATTACATTACATTTGATGAATACTTAATACATACCAAAAACAAACACACAAGGACCGTAATAGTTTAGTGTCTTTGGAACTCGGAACATAATCTTCTAATCATGGTGAAAGATATTCAACATCTCCCATAAAGATATTCCCCTTTTGTTTTCTTACCTAAAACTGTTCTTTATATCCTAGGGAAAATAAAACATATAAAGGGTGAGCTCAAATTCTTAGTAAGGGTAAGCATGGAGAAAATAAAACAAACCATATACATTTGAATATAAAAACATGAACATAATGTTTAAACATCAAAATCTTGAGCAATGACATAAAACATGGTAGTACGTAAGGCATAGATCATAATTGAACATCAATCATGATAAAATATCTTGTAAATAAAACTTTTAATTGTGGAAAAACATTAAGAACTTGATATGATTTCCATAGTAGCCAAGGCATTGCTGCCAAGACCATCTTAGTGGGCAAAGACCCTTACTAAACCGAGTTCACTCCTCGTTCCAGTCCTGCATCACTGAACTGGATTAACTTGTCATTCTAGCCATGTCTATCTCATGAGATATAAATATTTACCCAATGCATTGGAGGTAGATGTAGGTCCCACCCATCTCATAATTAAATCATTCTTACTTGTGCCACATCATGAACATTAATCATTCATCATTACCCAAAGTATAAAATGGGTTTCATAAACATCATCCCATCATAACATAATCCATATAAAAAAATGGATATCATTTCATCATAAGAAAAGTGAAACCATGTAAATCATAGAGAAATTATACATGAAACAAACACATATGAAATAATTCCTTCTTATATGGAAAATGGTTTTGATAAAACACTTGAAATGACTTCTTGAAGAAAATATCCTTTCTTATTAAAAATAATTTTCTTTTCACAAAATGCCATGTAATTTTAAAATAAAAGGATTTTTTTGAAAATAGTCATTAAATCTTTTAGAGTAAGCTTCATGAAAATATTGCGTTATGAGACCGTAAAAATCTGTTCATGTTGTATAAGTTAAAAAAACATAATTCTAGTACTTTTTCCAGAAAAGTCAAAAAGTACCTCATATGGTAAACAAAAGAATGATTCATTCCATACGATGTGGTAAAAGTAAAAAGGGGTAAAATGACTTTAAAAATACATGGAGGAAAAATTAAACATTTTATGAAAACATTTTGAGAACATATGGACATGGATAATAAACATAACCCTGGTAAATACTTACGAATAAATAATCTCGGATAAGAATGAGATTGGAATAATTATACCTTACCATATTTCCAATTTCTTATGTCTGTCTCCGAGACTCCTGTATAGTGGGTTTAAACATATTATTAACTTGTAATAGAACCATAATAATATTTATGATATCATATATGATTCACTTGAGGCTTTATATTATCCGTTCATTTGTCAATTCCATGTTAAAGCAGTGTTTTGGGTAAAATCGTTTCATTTATCGTCCGTGTTTTGGCTTGTAATTATTTATATGACTACATAAATCATTATTACTTAATTCCAGAATATAAAACATGATTTATATATAATATATATTCATAATATACATATATATAATATATCAATAAATAGAATGAAATACACCGTTCAGTGAGACGGTAGACCGTACGTATGCATGAACGCTGTTTTTCGTTTCATTATTGAATTTAATAGAATTAAGTAGATGAAATACATATATATGTACATAAATACACTAGCATTATTATTTCATATATTTCATGATTACTTATTATATATACTTTATAATCATTCTTGAATAGGTAACATTGAAAATGAATCTCATCACGTCGTGGAGACGGTAATCCGTACGTACGCACGAGCGATGATATCATTCCCATATTTGTTTAATGGAATTGGAGTGGATGATATAATATATTAGAATCAGTATGATGTTATAATAATCATATATAGTTATTCTTTACACCATTATACCCATCCAAGTAAGGTGGTGGTGGAAAAACTGATTACACCACGGTGTGGAGATGGTATTTCGTACGTACGCACGCGTGGTGATTTCGTTTTCCATAGGATGGATAGAATGTGAAATAGGGTTGTTTAGTATTTATAATAACATATCAGTATATAATTAATACTGATTTTATTAATATATACTGAAACAACTAAAGAAGAGGAAGTTTAAGAAGAATGAAATTTGAAGGAGTCGGTAGAAGAGATTACCTCTTCCTCGACGCACCTCCTTTAAACATCTTCTTAGGGCACTAGATTTGGTCTTTTGAGAAGACCAGAACCTCTTTGATATAACTACATAGTTTTATAAGAGGTATTGGTACGGGCTGGATGAGCTTCAAGTCTCAAAATGGTGTGAAGAGAAGAGGGAAGGGGTTCCATTTTAATAAAGGAGGAGAGGGGCACCTTTGGAAAAAATTAAAATATTATTTTATAATAAAGTCATATTCAGTTTATAATAGCTCCAAATTGATTTTTTTAGAAACTATAGTTAGTATGGTTCGAAATATTCTCAACCAATAGGTTTTAGACAAGTATAGGTTACTATTGTTACCTTATCATTTAGATTTAACTCTAAGTTAAATAATTTACCTTTTACCATGTCTTCTTGTTTTCTTACACTATATGGTTAATAAACTTACTATAACAAATCAAAATAACCACAAGTTGTTCATTGTTAATATATATAACTTTTTCTAAGTCATTTGGCCAAACCATAGATTTTGAGTAATATAATAACAATTAATAATATAATATTTGTTTTAAAAACTATTTTATGTCAATTTTGACACTATTTCATAATTGATTTTTGTGAAACTCATAAAAACATGATTAGTTAGAAAAAATTTAATTGAATCAATACTAACATGTCATATTAACCTAGAAAATTTTTGTAATTCATAAAAAGTCTCAAATTACATTTATTTGGGTATTTATAACATTAATTATGTTAATATTTCATTAATAGGGTAATTACTGCATCATCATTGTGTCATAAATAAATTAAATTATTTAATGTCTAAAAATTATAAATAAAATAAAATTATGTAAGAAATATTTTTATATTTTTAATGAATTTTTATAGTCTAATTTATCTTATCTATAACCCTATATTAAAAATGGTTTGGTTATTAAACATTGATTTTAACTATTTTAACTCTTCTTTAAATAAAATAATAATAACTGTCCTAATCTAATCCAATTGGACCTAAAGGGTAATATTTTATTCCTAAGGTTGTTTTTGGTCGAATTAAACTTATCCAATAGAATTAGGAGATATGTTAGGGTAATAATAATATCATTTTTACCCTTAATTACCCTATTTACTTGTAACCGTGGTAAATAAATGTAAAAAGTTACTATTCACCAAAAATTATTTTTATCTTATTGAACCACATTTTACTCCTTGATATTAACCGTGTCTCCTGGATTTTCAAAACTCCACTAACAGAAGCAGTAAAATTATGTTTTATGTAAATTTTCAAATTCTCTTAGGAGGTGGTTAAAAGATGGTGAAAAGTTCAATAAAATTGTTATATATCTAAAATTTTTTTAAAATGACTCAAATGAATTAAATTGAATTTATATAGGTATTATGTATCAATTTTGACATAAAATAAATTTAAATAAAAAAAATAACTATTTAAATAAAAAGTTGGTTTTTAAATAGTAACCTAGTGTTTTCACTATTCATCAAAAAATTGAAAGTTTTTAGAAAAATACGAAAAATTCACCCAAGGATAATTTCGATATTCCAAATCCAAAAATGAAGTCCATTTTGAATGAAAAAATTTATAAAATTTAAAAAAGTGGGTATTACTTTTCATAACGGCTAGTTCATAATAATATTATAATAATATCTCGTTTAGTGAAACTTTTTATTGCGTACTACACACGCTATCGAAGAAGGGCTTGATTGCATGTAATGAAAGCCTAGTCAGGGCTGTGTATAGTGAAAGTTCCGTTTGGTGTTGTGTATAACATAATCAAAACTTATTTAATTTATACATTAAACAAAATCTATACTTAATGTTGCGTAGAATAATTTCCACAAAATGAACATGAAATTGTGTGTAACACAAGACAAGAATAGTGTTGTGTATACTGCAAGCTAATATGATGTTGTGTATAGAACAAGATAATCTTGGTGTAGTGTATAATAGAAGACATCAAAGAAATTAAAAATAATATATAACATAAAATCTCAGGGTGTTACAGTTTAGATGGTCAATCATGACTCGAGATAGGTGGTTGAGAATAACCACAAGAGTTCTCATTGTAGCTCCCATTTCATTCAGTTGCTCATTCTGAAAACTGTCATAGTTTTCTTCACATCAACTGTTACTTTGGTTCCTAGTAGATCTATCCATTTACTAAAACTAGAAAGTTTAATGTGAGTATATAAATAAAATCATCATATAATATCTTATGAGTAGGGTAAATACTAAGATATACTTATTCATGGTATCTTAAACTCATTCACTTTATCTAAAATAACTATAACTCTTTCTAAAATCCTAACCATTATGGTTATGTCACTAATGATTAAAGAACACCCTAACCTACAAAGTAATCTAAACGACCTATGATACCAATTATAGGGACCCAGCCTTAAACATTACATAATCTTGAGTTAAATCAATAATTCACATTGAGGATCTTTTCAGGATTAGATTTTTATAGAATTAGGACATAGCTATTAAAAATCATATTTAATATTACATGTAGACACTACTACTCAATATCCATTTTTTTTATAAAATATAAACTCTTAAAAATAAAATTGTCTAGTTCTATGTTTTTGACATCATTACTTTTCCTTAATCCTATCCTTTTCCATATTCCGCTTTATGTCCTGTGAAAAAACATTTCAAAAACATGGGATGAGAAAAAACCTCAGTAAGGGATACATAAAAAAGGAAAATTATTTGTTTTTCCAAAAAAACAAGTAAACAATGAATACTTTTTCTTAAGTAATACATTTCACCTTTATGAATTAGTAAATACTCTTATCTAAATAAAAGATCATTGTTTACCATTTTGTAACCAAATATTACCGTAAAACCCATAAGAATCACACATAACATATATAGGTAACTTGGGACATAATTGTACTTAAATAAAATACCCATACGGTCAACTTCCACACATATCACTAAATTGAATAGCTATATGGATGAATTCCATACCCAATACATTGGAGGTTATAACATAACCACCTGTCCTGGTTTATCACGGAACCACCCGTCATTTGGTTTATCATGTAACCACTCGTCAAAAGTCCAAGTACCATTATAAAATCACAACAAATAAAATATTGAAAATATAAACATTTCACTAATTATATTTCCACATTGTAATTTCAATATATCATTTCAAGATATTGACATAATCAATGCTTTATCAAACAATTTTCAAAACCACTTAAAACATTTAATAAAATATTTTCCAATAAAAGTTTCCCATACCACTTTGAAACTTTTAAAATTATTTTTATTTTAAAACATTCATATCCATAGAAATAAATATTTATAACATTTTTTTAAACATGGATATTAATTAGAAATTTTTAGAAGAAGAAATCATTAAAACAATACTTTAGTTAAAAAGTTTTTAACTAAATGAGAGATGTGTGAATACATATAATTGAAGAATAAATTTTATAAAAGATTATAATATCAGGATAATATTGAGATTCAAGATATAATATGTCAATGGGAAGTATATAAAGTATATAAAATTGAACTTGTGTATAACAACAAATAAGTATTAATGGAATTTAATTGAGACAAAGTCCCTTACAGAGATTGTGTCTTTAGATTAAGGATAAATCAATGACATAATTTTGTGTGAAAAAATAATAATGCATCCAATATAAGAGGTTATTAATTGTAAAACAATCAGATTTCATTCACACATATTCCTAGCATGAAATAATCAAGAAGTAGAAGTTTAACCCAAAGAATTGAAATTGGGTTAAGAAGTTTTCATACCGAAATTTGATACCCTAACGACATCACATAAAAATTAAGAAAATGTGTTGATGAGAGAGAAAAGGTTTTATCATAACTTGGACACAAAATTTATTTAAATAAGGATATATAATAACATATCCTAACATAAGAGAGTGGAGATTAAAAGACATGACATAAAATAAGTCTTTAACTAAAAGAGAACAGTGAAAGGTTCCCTTACCGATTTGGTAACATATGAAACATACACCACATGAAAGAATAATCACACAATGAATATTTAAATACTGATAATTTAAATTATATTACATAGAGAATACAATCATGGTCAGTACATACACCACACAAAAGTAAATATTGGCAAATATAGCATGAATCTCACAAGAATAAAACGTGAGATTAAAACCCCTAAACACGTTGTAATCAATGGAGTCGTATGACCAAAAGTTAATAACCACAAAATGAATCACAGAATACCATGAATATAAATATAATCATGATTATATATATCAAATGTCTGTACACAATACACCACATGCAATAAATAAGTGGCGAAAAATGGAAATCTCAAGGAATTATAAGTTAGATAAGAAACCTCTTTCCTCATGTCTGACATGACTCATTTGTTCCTTGTTCTTCCTGAATAATAAACATAAGTTAATTTATACTTTCTTAAGAAAAAATTTCATGTCTATTATTCCTTTTATATCATATATTAAACTATTATAACAATTAGTTAATTATTTGAGTTCATATTGGACATTTTTTCGATGTTCGGAACTTGAGTCAACAAATGAACTTGTTATTATTACAAATTATCCATGTGCTCAAAATTACATTATCTCCAGAATAATATTCATGATTTAGATATCATATATATCATATATATCAAGCATAAATATTTATTTATAATATTACATAACATTTAGAGATAAGAAATTAATTGCATCGTTAATGGGGATGGTAAGCCTTACGTATGCAAGAACGCTACTATCATTTATATTTCATATTTAATGGAATGAGAAATTAATGATACATAGTTATATTATAATTCTAGTATAATATCATAAGATATATATATGTTAAATAATTTCATAATTTTTGAGTCAATAATTTTTCCTTATGACTTTTCCATTCATTCTTGTTTTGAAAATCACAAACACCTTCTCTTAAGGAAAATTTCCTTTACCCTATGTTTTTCTTTCATAAGGAAATTTTCCTTCCCCAAGGAAATTTATCCTTACCATGTTTTCATTGTTCATAATCTAAGTATAAAATTCAGTTTCGTATCCAAAACCTCAGAATCAGATATATACATAGATATAAAGCATTCTGTTTTCAAGATCTGAATTCAGACTCCGAACTCTTATGAGTTCTGACTCCAAGTTCTCTGAATTGAGATTTCAAACTTTTAAGAGTTTAGGTTCCGAGTTCTATGAATTCAGACTCCAAAATCTTCTGATCTCTAACTTGGAGTTCTATAAATTCAGATACCAAACTTTTATGAGTTCAAGTTCTGAGTTCTCTGAATTCAGACACTAAACTTTTATGAGTTCAGGTTCTGAGTTCTCTGAATTCAGACTCGGAACTCTTATGAGTTCAGGTTTCAAATTCTTATGATATCAAACTCAGAATTCTATATAATTCTAACTCTGAATTCTTCTGATAATCAAAATTAGAATATCCATGTATTATAGACTCCGAATAGTTTTTGGGTAGACTCTGAACATTCATTTTTCTTACACTCTGGAAAAATGAATGTGTTCAAGAAATCATATTTTTTCTTACAATTGTTTTTGTAATAAAATGATGTAATTCAGTTACTAAATAACTATTTCTTGAGTGACACATGTATAGGTCCCTCTGAAATTTAAGAAAAAATATAACCATTGGAGGAGGGACCCGACTGTTGGAGCTATGCCTATAAATAGGAGCTCATTTGAAAGAGATTAAAAACATTGACCATTCTAGAGATTACATGCTGTTGAAGTGATTTCTAGAGAGAGAGACTTTATTGCTTTGTGTGTACTGAACATCTTGTTCAGACTTGCTTCGTGTGACTCTGAATGTTGGTGATTACATTCTAGGTCTTCTGGGGATATGAAGACAGAGGTCTGAATACCTTAATGTTCGAGGACTTCCTTGATAAGGAAGACATAGTTTCCAACTACCATGAAGTTGAGGGCATGAATGGATAGAAATAAAGACTTCGATCTTCATATCATGGGCTTACCCCAGTGTGGGTAAGATAGACTTTCTTGAAAGTAAAAATCAAGGGACCATTATCCATGATTGTTGGATACCCTTCTCTTTGGATTAAAAGATTTACTACTTGTTACTTGTTTGTTTCAAGTTTTCTGTTACATTTTATTGTTGAGGAAAGTATAAATATCTTATAATTTCTTATACTTTTATACTCTAATTTATAAAGATTATATATTCTTTAAGGTAGAATCTTTATCTTTGTAAACTTTTGTTAATTTTCTTTTCCAGAACCATCTTTTTGGAATAACATTCTCGAAATCATATTTTTGGAATCAAGAAAGTGTGTAGAACTATAGGTTTTTTGAATTAACTTGTTTAACTTTGTTAAACATCATCATATTTATAATTCCAAAGGAATTTTGTAATGTATAAAATTCACCCCCTCTTGTATATTGAGCATGATTAGATACTACATACAGTATCTTTGTCATTTTTATCCAAAAATTGGTATCAGAGCAGGTCTCTGAAATACTCATATTCACATATAAGTTTTTCTGGCTCAAGTCTTTCATTGTTCTATATATTCCTTACTGGGGAATATTTTCCTTTGGTTACAAACATTTATTACTGACAAGTTTGTGTAGAAAGATATTTTCTTTAAGATGGTAGGAATCAATTTTGGTTCCATAGACAACCTAGATCCTACTAGACCACCTATTTTGATGGGAATTATTATGAATATTGGAGAGATCACATGAAGATATTCATTATCAATACTAGAGTAGATAATTTTGTTATTCTTATTAGAGGATATAAAATCTCAGACAAAGAATTTAGTACTTTAACCAACCAAGAAAAGCATGAATATCAACTAAATTATAAGGTATGCAATAAATTTCTTTGTTCTATGACTAGAAATATATACATCCAAATTTCATCTTGTGGAGTAGAAAATTGTATTTAGAAGAAGCTTGAAGTTACATAATTTGGAACATACAAAGTTATTGAAACTATAATAGCCATGCTCAGAGCTAAATATCATGATTTCTGCTTTCCTTATGGAGAACCCATATGTATGGTACAACAGAGATTTATGACTATTGTTAATAGTTTACAATATATGGGTGAGAAATGATTATATAATTAATCTCTTGTTGAAAAATTCATAGACATCATGCCTAATGAGTGGGAATCCAAAAGAACTGATATTCATGAGAATAGAAAGGTTACTTAGATTTCTCTTGATGAACTTTTGGGAACACTTCTTTAACATGAGACTTGAATAATGAGAGATGCTAACAATATTAAGAATGATGGGAAAGGAAGTGTGGCTTTTACAACTACTTCAAATAATATGAAAACCAAGACTCATGAGAGAGTTACTAGATCTAAGTATAAGAAGGTTATTATCCAATCCGATCAGGTGGAAGTGAATCATCAAAAAATGAGTTAGCAAATCTTACTCGAAGGATGAACAAGATTTTTGGACAGAATAACTTTCAATCCAGATACAAGAATAAAGAAAGGAATGATAATAAAGACTCATAAGTCATGTTTTATGAATACAAGAGAGCTGGACATATAAGACATGATTTTCCTATGCTTAAGATAAAGGAAAGAGAGGAAAATGACTTTGAGAGGAATATAAAGAAGTACTAAAATGATAAAGCTAAGATTGTTATAAAGATAATGACACATGTAGTGCCAGTGGTGGTGACTCTTCAGATGAATCATCATATTACAAATTTTCTGGATAGAATAATCTTGGTCTAATAGCCAAAATACCAATTGAAAATCATTGTTTAATGGCTAAGGTTCACAATGCTGAATCTACGACAAATGTATCCTTGAATGATAATTATAGTGATAATAAATATTATAACTCTTTTGATGAAGACAATACTTTACCTACCTATTAAGAAGTTTCTAGGTTTGCTATCCTCCTTGAGAATGAGAATTCAAAACTCCAGAAAAAGATTCATAAGGAAAATTCTAGGAAAACTATTCTCACTAAGGAAATATCAGATCTTTTTAAATAGCTTGATAAGAAAATTTTTTATTTTGAAAGTATTTCAAAAAATCACGAGGAAGTAAATTCTAGGAAGGATAAACATTCTAAGGATATTGAAAATGTAATTTATAAGAAATTTTTTTTCATGCCTAACTCTTGTTCTAAAGCTGATGTTTTGGAAGATAAGAACTTAGTTATTAGACTAAAATTTGAGATATTTTCCTTGAGGAAGTGTTTGTCAAACTTTACCTTAGGTTAGGAAAATTTTGATAAGATGTATTCTCAAATCGAACCTTAAAGGAATAGTTCTGGTTTGGGTTATATTGGTTCAAAACCGATTTTTAGTAACAATTATTGTGTTCCTCAAAGAGCTCCATTCTGCACTAAGTGTCAGTGTGGTGGGAATTGGGCAATAAATTTTTCCCTAAACAAAACCCATTCTTTAGGATTTTATAAAGCTTATTTTCAAAGAAAATGTGGGTGCTAATGATTTTTCTTTTTGAAGTTTCCGGATCCAAGAAAGTTTGGATTCCGAAAGTCTAACACTTTTATTTTCTGGAAAATAGAGAAGGTACCAAAAACAATACATGGTACAAGGATAGTGGATGTTCTTGGCATATGACTGGTAACAAAAAATTCATTGAAAAGATTATAAAGATGAAAAGAGGAAAAGTAACTTTCAGAGATAATGATAAGGGATAAATTGTTGGTCTAGGTAACATCGTTCTTCTTGGAAAAACTTTGATTTCAAATGTTTTATTTGTTAAGGGTCTTAAGAACAACCTCATTATTATAGTACAATTATGTGATGAAGGTTACCTTGAGAATTTTAGGAATTATAAGTTATTAGTACACAATTCCAAGGAAGAGTTTATTCTTTCTTCCCATAGGCAAGAGAATTTATACACACTAAACTTATAAGACCATAAGAGTAAAGACTTACCTTGACTTAGTGCAATGGAAGATCATTCTTGCTTATGTCATAGAAGGTTAGGACACTGTAAACTTCAGAACCTATGAAAACTCTCTAAGAAAAGACTATTTAAGGTTCTACCGGAGTATAGATTTGATTCTTCAAAATTTTGTAATCCTTATCAATATGGAAAGAAACATAATTAATGTTTTAAATCAGTTGGTGAAGTCTCAACCACTGATGCGTTACAGTTAGTGTATATGGATTTTTTTGGTCCAACACAAACTGGAAGCATTGGGGGAAAGTATTATGTATTTGTCTTAGTTGATGATTACTCTAGATTTACGTGGGTCTATTTTCTAGAAAATAAATCTGATGATTTTTCTTATTTCAAAAGTTTTATATCCCAAGTTAAAAATGATAAAAACCTTCAATTGATAATTATTTATAGTGATCATGAATGAGAATTTCAAAATTCTGATTTCGAAACATTTTGTAGTAGAAAAGGAATTAATCATAACTTCTCAGCAGCCAGAACATGTCAACAAAACGGTGTTGTTGAAAACATGAATAAAATTATTTAAGAGATAACTAGAACCATGTTGAGTGAGTATTTGGTAGCCAAACATTTTTGGGATGAAGCTGTAAGTACTACTTATTATTCTATAAATTGAGTTTTGATTAGACCGTTTCTTAATAAAACTCATTATGAGTTATGGAATTGTAGAAAACATAGACTTTACTACTTCAAGGTTTTTGGTTGCAAGTTATTTATTCTAAATACTAAAGATAATCATTACAAATTCACACCAAAATCTGATGAAGTAATTTTCTTAGGCTACTCCACAACTTCTAATGCTTACATAGTTTTCAATAAAAATACTTGTAATGTTGAAGAAATAGTACATGTAAAATTTGATGAAACTGGTCCCTTTGTTTTTAAACAACCTCAAACTACATCTCCAGATGTGTTTTTAAAAACTGAATATCAACTGTTATTAGAAGATCCTTCTAATAGGGATAATTTCAAAGAAGATATTTTTGAAACATTTACCCCAGGAGATTTCCTACCCTATGTTGATGAACAGGTTTTACAAAACCTAAATCAGTTGTTTCATAAGAATCATCCCAATGATAGTATCATTGGTGATGTAAATCAACCTATAGGGACTAGAATTTCCTTAAGAAATGAAGTAGAACATCTATAATTTCATTCCCAATTAGAACCAAAAAGCACTAATGAATCATTAGGTGTTGATGATTGGATAAAATCTATGCAAGATGAACTAAATGAATTAGAAAGGAATAAAGTCTGGACCTTGGTTGAAATACATAAGGAAACTTCTGTTATTAGAGTAAAGTGGGTCTTCAGAAATAAGTGTGATGAAAATGGAATCATTATAATAAATAAATATTGATTGGTTACTAAAGGATTTAATCAACAAGAAGGAATAGACTATAAAAAAACCTATGCTCCAGTAGCTAGACTTGAATCTATTCATATTATACTTTCTTTTCCAGCATTATTCAATTTCAAACATTTTCAAATGGATGTTAAATTTTCTTTCCTTAATGGTTTTTTACAAGAAGAAGTATTTTTTGAAAAACCTCCTGGTTTTGAAGATTTAAAACATCCTGAACATGTTTACAAACTTACAAAATCTTTGTATATATTTAAGTAAGCCCCTCGATCCTAGTATGATAGACTTACATGATTTTTTCTTCAAAATAACTATATTAAGGGAAATGATGATCTAACCCTTTTTATAAAGAGAGATAATAAAAATGTTTTTATTGTTCAAATTTATGTTTATGACATTATATTTGGTTCAACTTAGCAATATTTAACTGATTCTTTTGCTAATCTAATGAAATCTGAGTTTGAAATGAGTATGATGGGTGAGTTAGCATTTTTTCTTGGTTTTCATATTTTTCAAAAACCTGAAGGAATCTATATATCCCAACATAAGTATATTAAATGTCTTCTTAAAAAGTATGGATATGAAAACAGTAAGAGTATAAGTACTCCCATTGGTACCTCAAAGTCACATGATATAGATGAAGTTGGGAAACTAGTAGATAAAATATCTTTTAGAGGTATGATAGGAATTCTACTTTACTTGACATCTAGTCATCTAGACATAATGTTTTCGGTATTATTATGTTCAAGATATCAATCAAATCCTATGTAATCTCATTTAAAGGCTGTGAAAAGTATTTTCCACTATTTAAAGGGATCCATGGGTTTAGGACTCTTTTATACTTATGGAAATTATTTTTTTGAAAAGTTTTTTGGATGCTGACTTTGGTTGATGTAGAATGGATAGAGAAATTACATCCGGAACATTTCCTTTCTTAAGAGATTCATTAGTTTCTTGGTCATGCAAATAGAAACACTCAGTAGCACTTTCCACTGCTAAATCTGAATATATAGTAGCTGGAAGTTGTTGTGCTCAAGTGTTTTGGATGCAACACACACTCACAGACTATGGTATGACTTTTACCAAAACACAAATTTTGTTTGATAATACTAGTTCCATTGCCCTAAGTAAAAATCCTTCACATCACTCTCGTGAAAAATACATAGATATTAGGCATCACTTTCTTAGGGATCACACAGAAAAAGGGGATATCATTCTTCAATTTATTGGAACACAATATCAACTTGATGATATTTTCACAAAATATATACCCTTCGATAGATTTTAATACATTAAACCGAAGTTAGGAATGATAATCGCAAAGTAATATTATTTCTTAACTTCTTGTTAAAACCTATCTTCCTACAGTAATAAAATCCTTTTCATAGGGGGAGTAAATTTGTTTGTTAGAGTCTAAATTATTTCATAGTTTTTAAAATTTTCATAGTAAATATTTTCAAAATTTTCGTAATGAATATTTTATAAATTTTCGTAATGAAGATTTTATAAATTTTCGTAATGAAGATTTTAAAATTTTTTATAATGAAGATTTTCTAAATTTTTTTAATGATGATTTTATAAATTTTCTTAATGAAGATTTTCTAAAAAAATTCATAGTCATATTTTCTAAAAAAAATCGTAATCAAATTTTCGGAATCTAAAGTTCTTCAAGAGGAATTTCCCTCACTATGAATAATATTCCAGCAATCTGAAAGGTAGGTTTCCTTTCTTGTGTTTTCGTAATCATCTTTTACTTGTTGGTATTTTCATTCGTTTTTAAATTTTTCATATTATTTTTACCTTAAATCTGAATGTTTTTTTTCTTTTAAAACCTCAAAAGATCGGATCGTACCAAAATTTCCTTGAGGCTATAATTTTCAACCATCAGATCTGATCAGAAAGACTTCCAGCCATTGTATTGAGTTTTGAAGGTGAACTGTCACTTCAAACACCTATAAAAAAGTACCCCTTATGGTTGTCCCACTTCGATCTCAAAGCTTTTGCATGCTGAATCTCTACCCTTATACATAAGCCCATTTCAGATTTCAAGATTAGCTTGCTCAAATTAAAATGTTTGTCGAAGAATCTTCTCAGAAAGACATGTCAACTGTCAAGCCAATCTCAGAGTGATAGGATTATAGAGAAAGGTTGGTGCATCCAAACATCTTCACTTAGTATGATTCCATCATTTCAAAGAACATCATGTTGAAAGGATGGGACAATATTTGCGTATCGAATCCAGGAGCTCTAGATTTAGTATATCCAGATTTGCTTGTTGTAATTCATGAATCAGTGAGTTTTTTCAAGGATGAAGGAAGAGATATGTTCTCTTTCAAGAGATATGTGAAAGATTATTCTCTTTCATACACCAAGGCTGCTAGCTTGGTTGGTATTTTATATAAAGGAGAAGCTTAATTTTGATCTCATAAATTTCTTAATTTTCAAGGATGCTTTGTTAAGGTGAAGGCTATGGATTGCCTTGGTCTTATAGATGTTAAGACTCTAAAGATTTCTCATCTGTCTACAAATTTCTGGATTCTCGAATTATGGTTTCAAGGATTCTTCATTTCAAGAAAAGGTGACAATGAAACATTAAAGAAGAGTGACACATATATTTTGGATTTTCTGGTGAACCTGAGAAAGACTAACTTGGTTAAGCATATTCTTATTATGATCGAGAATATAAATAATGGAAATATGAAGGCTTTGATCATAATGTACCCATCCATTCTTTCAAATATATTTTTTCGATGCTTGGAATATTTTAAAATTCCTTGTAGTTCAAAACCAAGGAATTGCAAAGTCATGTTGGTTAGTTATGATACTTTGAATAAAATAAAATTTGGTTTTTCTAAGGAATCTGGAGAATTTTTTGAATTCCCAGAAGAAGAAGCTGAATCCATACCGAAGAAACATGAGGTGGATGAACCATCTAAAAAGGCTCAAAGGAAGAAGAAATTGAAGTAAGTAGAAGAGGAAGGAAAACTCACAAAGCCTAATGAAATCCAATCCACACCACCAAAACCTAAGAACCAAAAAGCTTATTTGGATGAGGTAGTAGCTATGTGGAGGGAAGACAAGAAGAATAGGAAATAAGGGGAGCCCAAGTTTGGACTAGACCCTACTGAAGAAAAATGTCTGAAGGAGAAGATACCTAAGTATCAAGAAAGATAAGGGAAAAAAAGAAGAAAAAGAGGAAGATGATTGAAGCAGATATTGTGCAATATCTTCCAAAGGCTACTGCGAGAAAGCCTCTGATAATATCCAGGTACCACAATCTTTCTTGGTAGATGATTTACCAGAGACCCCTAGGAAGAAATTTGTGAATCCAGAGAAATTCATAGAAAGAGAAGTATAAGTAGTTAAAGAAGTTGAAAGGAGTGGTTACACCATAGAGTTGATTAAGCAAGTAGAATATTTCCATGAGAAATAAAGTCCATCCGAGAATCAATCAATATGAACTTATGAAGCAGAATCTTCAAAGCATTCTACCCCTGGGAAATATAAGAAATGAGAAAATGAAAAGGTTGAAGAAGAAGTGAATAAGATGTCTGACGAAGAAAGCTGTAAACATCATTGCATACACCAAGAGGATATTGAGACAGGAGATCAAAAAGAAGATATAGATGAAGATAAAATAGTTCAGCCATCTGACAGTGAACATTATTTTATGGATGATGAATCCATTTCGATGGTCAATAAGGGTAAAAGGTGGTTTTTTATCCACCTATTAAAGATGTTGTGAAGAAGAAGGAAGCTGGTGGATCATCGAAGAGGAATGCTACTGAGTTAGAGAAAGATCCCTCACCAAGAAATGTTTCAGATTCTAAATCATCATCCCTTAGACATGATTTTGTAGTACAATCTTTGAAAAAGCTTGTGGGAACTATTCCTATTTTCCCCAGCATTGATTTGAGATGCCAGATGCTTCAAAAAACCTTAAATCAAAAATAAAATTCAGTGTCCATGATGATGGAAAAGTGTGTCAAGATTGAGGCATATTTCAAGAATTTTATCATTAACTACGAAGCCCACAAGAGATCATGAAAGAAGATGACCAGTTGGTCAAGGAAAACTATAGAGGACATGATAAATCTTGATGAGTTCCAAGATAGTGTCAAGAAGGCATTTGACATAGAAGATAGTAAGATCAAGGATCTCATAAATAGTTTTGAGGAGAAGTTAACTCTGGAATAGAATTCTAGAATTCAAGAAGATAAAGATTTGAATGGAAAGTTGTATTCAGTTTCCTAGAGTTGGAAGAGAGAAAGAGATCTCAGGATAGAGATAGAAGAGAAGCTTGCTAGGCAGGAATAAATCTTGAAGGTTCAGGAAGAATCACTCAAGGCTCAGGAATATAAAATCAAAGCCTTAGAAAATATAGCATAGGACTAGGATCAGATTCTTAAGAGAGAAGATTAATATCATAAGGAGATCAAAAAAGATGAAAACAATAGTGATGTAGTTGATGCCCAAGGAGAAGGAAGGATAAATTTATTCAATTCAGAACTTTTTTTGTATTCCTCCGTTTTAAATTTTTTTCCAATCATAATAAATTCATTGTTTCTTTTCTTGTGGATGTTTAGTACTAATTTTTCAGGTACCATATTTTATTTTACATTCCCTTTAATCAGTTTCAAAAATAAAAAATAGGGGGAAAGGAATGTCAAAAATAATACTAATCCCAAGTCACGGGGAGTTCATCTTAGGGGGAGTTTTCATTATAAAGATTTCTGTATTCAAGATAATAAAAAATATCATTCAGGAAATCCAGATATGATCCTTAGTGGTTCCAAATACTAAGGGGGAGTTATTCATATACATCATTACACATGTGTTAAGGGGGATAAGTTGTATTTTCAAAGTGTAGAAAAATACTTTCATACTCCTTATATTCATTTTTCGTAAGGATGTTTGTGCTTTATAAAAATGGGTAGACTGTTAAGTTAATAAGTTTTCCTTATGAATTTTCCATTCCACCTTGTTTTGAAAATCACAAACACCTTATCTTAAGGAAAATTTCATTTATCCTATGTTTTGCTTTCATTAGGAAATTTTCCTTCCCCAAGGAAATTTATCCTTACCACATTTTAATTTTTCATAATCTAAGTATAAAATTCGGTTTCATATCCAAAACGTCACAATCATATATATATATATCATTCTTTTTTTAGGATCCAAATTCGGACTCCAAACTCTTATGAGTTCTGACTCCGAGTTCCTTGAATTCAGGCTCCAAAATTTTATGAGTTCAGGTTCTGAGTTCTCTGAATTCAGACACCAAACTCTTCTGAGTTCTCTGAATTCAGATACTGAACATTTATGAGTTTAGGTTAGGAGTTCTCTAAATTCATACACTAATATTTTATGAGTTTAGGTTCCGAGTTCTCTGAATTCAGACTCCGAACTCTTATGTGTTCAGGTTTTGAATTCTTATGAATTCAGACTCCAAATTCTATAGAATTCTTACTCTGAATTCTTATGATAAATAGAATCTGAATATCCATGTATTATAGACTCTGAATAGTTTTTGGGTAGACTTCAAACTTTCATTTTTTTCTTACACTCTGGAAAAATGAATTTGTTCAAGCAATCATATTTTTTCTTACACTTTTTTTGTTATAAAATGATGTTGTGCATTCAGTTACTAACTAACCGCTTCTTGAGTGACACGTGAACAGGTACCTCAGAAATTCAAGGAAAAATATGATCATTAAAGGAGAGATTAGACCATTTTAGTTGTGCCTATAAATAATAACACATTTGAAAGAGATCAAAAAGTTTGATCAATCTAGTGATTACATGTTGCTGAAGTGATTTCTAGAGAGAGAGACTTTATTTTTGTGTATGTACTGAACATCTTGTTAAGACTTGCTTCATGAGACTCTGAATGTTGCTGATTACTTTTGAGGGCTTCCTAGTATAGGAAGACAGAGGTGCCGACTACCTTAAAGTTCTAGGACTTCCTTGCTGAGGAAGACAGAGGTGTCAACTACTTTGAAGTTGAGGGATTGCGGGGATAGCAAGACAGACTCCGATCATCGTATCGTGGGCTTACCCTGGTGTGGGTAAGACCGACTTTTTTCAAAGTATAAATCAAGGGACCTTTATCCAAGGTTGTTGGATACGCTTCTCTTTGGGTTAAAAGATTTACTACTTGTTACTTGTTTGTTTCAAGTTTTCCACAACATTTTTTTTGTTCAAGAATGTATAACTATAATATACTTTCTTATACATGTAAACTATGATTTAGTAAGATTATATATGATTTAATGTAGAATCATTATCTTTGTAAACTTTTGTTAAGTTTCTTTTCCAGAACCATCTATTCGGAATCACATTCTCGAAATCATATTTCTGGAATCAAGAAAGTGTGTAGAACTAGATGTTTTGTGAATTACCTTTTTAAACTTTTTTAAACATCATCATATTTAAAATTTCAAAAGGAATTTTTTAAAGTATACAATTCACCCCCCTCTTGTATATTGATCATCATTAGATACTACATATAGTATCTTTATCATTTTGATCCAATAATAATGCCATCCTTTATGTGTTCCATGTATGTCAAGAACGAATAATATCACCTAGAGGGGGTGGTAGTTCGCACTTCCTCAAATGAAATTATCATGTTTACACATATTGGAAATCATAATGGTATTTTTGTAAAATAAAAAATCAAATAATAATAGAAAAAACATAAACATAATATATATCATATATAAATATAGTTCCATCATAATGGCCACCATGAGAGGTGGTAGGAGAAGATAGAATAATCATTGTTTTGTGAGGCACTAGTTGACCGTCCGTAGAAACAGTATGTTCTTTACCCATTAGATATAGGTGTGTAGAAGTTTAGTTATAATACTTCTCATAAAAACAATATAGTATATTGATGATTGTAACGTCCATGTTCTAGAAGCCCCCCAGAGGCACCCGTACCCGGTTGGTCACATAGCCTCAAGTGAATTTACCCAAATGCCAGAGGCTGCCGACTAGGACCGAGGGCCTTGGGTGTGATAGTAGGGAAACTATTCCCTCATTGGAAGAGTACACAGTGGAAATAAATAAACATGCAATAGAGGAAGCATTAAATACCCAACAGTAATAAATAGTGGAATACTACATCAACAAACTGGAGCACATAGGTACATATGAAATGATGCATGTTACATATCTATGAAAGAATCCAAAAAAGTCACAATCCTGGAAAACACCACATTACCAAAACAAGTACAAAATAAAGTAAACATCTTCTCAGCATCACAAGACAAATCTTGGTCCCATTCTCTCCTGCTCCAAGCAATCATGTATCGGAAGTCGAAGGGTGATTGCCCTTGTCTATACCTGCAACAACATAGTATGCTTGGGCCCAAAAGTATGGCCCAAACAGGGTGTGAGACTAAATCCCAGTTGGAAACCACCCGAAGATCTTTGCCTAACAGTCGATGAGTATATGGAAGGTAATAGTCCAGTAATCAGTAAACAGTAACAGTAACAACAGGCAGTAACAGTAAGCAGTAAAGAGGATGATGCACATCGCTAATCAATCCACAGAACAACAACAAGCACTAGTAAGAAAAAGCTAACACAATAGTAAACCCTATGGGAAGTACTCATAGCCATCCCCTCTGGTCCTAATCAAGAAGTACCACAACCCTCTGGCCAGTGCACTCAGCCAAACCCCTTTGGTTTGGTCATACTAAATTATGAGACTCTCTGGGGAAGCTCGCTCGGTAAATTCCCCTCCTAGTCTAGGGTAGTCTAGGACTCTCTGAGGAAGATAACGTGGTCTAACCCTCTTTGACGCAAGGTCCGAAGACTTTCTGAGGAAGCTCACTCGGTAAATCCTTCTATAGCCTTAGTTTTACCACAGACTCTCTGAGGAAGCTCATTCGGTCAATTCCTCCTCTAGCCTGGGAAGGTTTTAAAGACATTCAAACAAGTAAAGACTCTCTGAGGAAGCTCACTCAGTCTACCCTCCTATAGTCTATAATAATCAATGGCACTCTGGGAAGCTCACTCAGTCTATTCCCGGTAGCCTATAATATCCAAGACACTCTGGGAAGCTCACTCGGTCTCTCCCTTGTAGTCTCTTGCACTAGGTTCTCACAGCCCCGTGCCAGTCAGTGCATAATAATGCGATAAGGCCAATGTACACCTATAAAGATACATGGCTAAAAAAATCACATCTATAGAGATACTTGGATAAACAATCTACAACAAATAATAATATTATCAACATTTCTCCATCCTACGGTCACTAGGCATGGAAACATGCAAAACGACCAAGGCTAACAAAGACCCAAAGGTCGTAAAAAGAATAGAACATGGGAAAAACGTCCAAGAACAACAATTATCCAGAAACATGATCAAATAATTTCTACACAAGCATGAAAGAAAGACATGAAAGCAAGGCAGTAAAGCAACAAGGGAAAAATGGTAAACAAACAATACCCCGTTCATGGGTATTTTGGAATTTGAACATAAAACCCAAAGACTTTGAAAGATATGGCACAAACCACTAACCTGGATGCTATGAGATAAATATAATTGATCCACGAAGATTTATTCTCCTTAGAATGCTGAATATCTGAGAAAATGTTCAAAACATTTAACTGAAGATATCTTGAGAAAGAGTCTGAATTGGAAAATAAGGATCAAGGATAAGTAAGAACTCACCGCTGCGGTTCCAACATAGTAGACGGCGATCTAATCCGAGAACAGATGGAGGCTCGGAGGGTCAAAGAAGATCCATGGTGGTATGGCTTCTCTCGGTCGAACGAGACCTAAAAGAAGACGTTTTTGTCGATTAGGCGCGACCCCGGTCCATTTAATGAAAAAAAAAGAAAATACATGGCGTGTACTTCTTGGGTACACTGCGTGTACTCTATTTTTCTGTACTCCTCTTTAACCGACCTCCACTTCATCCCTACACACCATGTGTGTGGCCCGGACAGGGACATCACACGGCCTGGCGTGGCAAGGGAGTACACGGCGTGTACTCAGAAAGTACGCGGCGTGGACTTCAAAAATTTCCATAAAATCCTCTATTCTAAAAAACATCGGAAAAGGAAAAGACATACCTAAAAATGAAGATCCAGGTTCTTAAAAACACCCCCCCCCCCCCCCTTAAAGAAATTCGTCCCCGAATTTCCATAGCGAGGCATAGAAAAAGAAACCCCGACCAACTCATGCCACTAAGATCATACCTCGGCCTCCCTCTCCTAAGTCTCGTTATTTACTCACCCATGCTGCCATATCACCCATACTAGAGGAACATACCAGCCACAGAGAACCTTCGTACTGCGATCGACAATCCAGATAGGATGGTCCTCAAACTATGCATCTACTACAAGCTCAACCTCCTCAGGTTGAAATACATGAGACAGGTCTGAAAAGTAACGTCGGAGTTGAGAGACGTGGAAGACATCATTCATGGCCCGGTACCTCTGAGGTAACTGCAACTGATAGGAAATCGGCCCAACTCTCTCTAACACCTCAAATGGTCTGACATATCGTGGTGAAAGCTTACCCTATCTCCAAATCCTCTTGTGACCCAACCTCGGTGCGACATGTAGGAAGACCTGATCCCCGACCTCGAACCCGAGAGGTCATCTCTACTGATCAGCATAAGACTTCTACCGAGAATATATTGTATCCACCCTTCTCCGAATCAACTCTATCTGCCCAGAGGTCTTTTGTACAAGATGGGGTCCTAGAAAAGCTACCTCTCCTGTCTCTAGCCAGCATAAGGGTGATCGGCATGGACTACCATACAAATCCTTGTAAGGTGCCATCTAAATTGTCGCCTGAAAACTGTTGTTGTAGGCGAACTCAACAAGAGGTATATGCTTCTTCCAAGAACCGAAAAAGTATAGAATAAAATCACAGAGCATATCCTCTAGCACCTGGATCGTGCGCTCAGATTGGCCATCAGTCTGGGGATGGTATGATGTACTCAAAAGTACCTGTGTACCCAAAGCCTTCTGATGTCCCTGCCAGAACCGAGAAGTAAAACTCACATCCCTATCTAAAGAAATGGAGTTTGGAACTCCATGCAGACGTACAATTTCTCGGATGTATAGTCGTCCTAGATCATCAACACTGAAGGTCCCCTTGATTGGAAAGAAGTGAGCAACCTTCATAAGCCTATCGACGACAACCCAAACAACATTGTTCCCTCAAGGCGACCTCGAAAAACTAGTCATGAAGTCCATCACGACATCATTCCATTTCCACTCCATAATGGGTAACTGTTGTAGAAGCTTTGCCGGTTGCTGATGCTCGGCTTTCACCTGCTGACAAGTAGAACATCTCATGACAAAACCAGCTACATCTTTCTTCATACCTGGAACCAATACTGGGGGTGTAGATCACGATACATCTTGGTGACGCCAGGATGAACTTCCCAAACAGAGAAATGAAAATCCCACATCAGCTCCTCATGTATGTCTAATGGAACCCACACGCATCCCTGGAAACGCAAAATCTCATCCTCTCCCACTATCCATCGAGGAAGAGGGTCTTCTCCTGACACACTCTCCCATAGGACTAAGCCTTCTGATTCAGATAGATGCCTCATCTGTACCTGATCAATAAGTGTAGAGGTAATAGCTACAGAAAAAAAGAAAGTTTGTCCCTGTCTGTCATGCACCTCCAAGTGAATCTTAGAAACAGAGCCATAAGCTTCCACTCACTACTGGCCTCCTGAACTTCTTGAGTTTGAGTTCTCCTGCTCAACACATCTTCCACTTCGTTGCCCATTCCTGGTGTATAGGCAAGCTCAAAATCAAAATACTGAAGATAATCAACCCACCTACGCTGCCTTAGATTCAAATCACACTGAGTGAAGATATATTTGAGGATATTTTGGTCGGTGAAAACCACAATGTTCTCTCCCAGAAGATAATGTCTCCAACAGTGTAAGTCATGAACAAAATCTGGCAACTCCAGATCGTGCGTCGGGTAGTTTCCCTCATGTGGCGTCAACTGCCGAGACCCGTACGCAATGACTCCATCTCCTTGTATAATCCCAGCGCCCAGTCCGATACCTGAAGCATCACAGTAAATAGTATAGCTCTTTCCCAGCGATGGAAAGACTAGTATAGGTGCTAACTTCAACCTTCACTTCAGCTCATGAAAGGATGACTCACAAGACTCTAACCATAATAACTTCTTCCCCTTCTTGGTCAGACCTATCAATGGTGCTTCTTGGTGCGAAAAGTCCTGAATAATGCACCTGTAGTATCCATCCAGCCTTAGGAAACTTCGCACCTCAAAGACATTATTTGGATGCTCCTAGGAAAGTTTCGCTCTCACTTTCTATGGGTCCATAGATACTCCTTTCTCTGAGATGACGTAGCCCAATAAGTGAATCTGATCCATCCAAAAGTGGCACTCTGAGAGTTTATCATAAAGAAGATGCTCTCTCAGTGTACTCAAAATGATCTCAAGATGGTTAGAATGGTCGTTTTGAGTGTGAGAGTACACCAAGATATCGTCCTCGAAGACCACGACGAAGGAATCCAAGTAAGGATGGAACATTCGGTTCATCAACGCCATGAAAACTGTCGGCGCTTTCGTGAGACCGAATGACATGACTGTATACTCGTGAAGACCATACCTACTCCTGAAGGCTGTCATAGGTATGTCTGATCATCTAACACGCAACTGATGATAGTCGGATCTCAAACCAATCTTCGAGAACACTCTGGATCCTCGAATCTGATTGAATAGATCATCGATCCTTGGAAAGGGATATCAGTTCATGACTCTAAACTGGTTCAACTTCCGATAATCCACACAAAGACTAAGGGTACCGTCTACCTTCTTCGCAAAAAGATCAGGCAAACCCCAAGGGGAAGTACTGGGTCGGATGAAACCCTTGCCTGCAACTCCTCCAACTACTTCTTGAGCTCCTGCAACTCAAGTGTAGCCATCCTATAGGGAGTAATGGACACTGGTGCCACTCTAGGCATGAGCTCAATCGAGAAGTCTACCTCACGCTCCGGAGGTAAAACTAAAAAGTCCTCTGGAAAGACATCTCTGAAACGATCCACCACTGTAGGAAAGTCCAACTGTGAACTCTCCTGGTCTTCTAGATAAAGACTAGTTATTTGGGCTATAACTCCTCCTAGACCATGATTCTTGAGTCCTTCTTGACTCACCTGAACATCCCACTTTCCTCTATGAAGAAAAGATTCACCCTCTAGGGACATGAAACTCACCCTGTGGCGATAACAATCAAAGACTACCTGGAATGGAACCATCCAGTCCATCCCGAGAATGACGTCATAGCATGTCATATCTAGGTCATAGAGATCCCATAAGAAAATATTCCTTGAAACCATGAGAGGGAACTCTCTACACTAACGTATGCTAGAAGTCCTTATTCCCAATGGCATGTTCAGTGTCAACAAGTAGGCACATGAAAAGAGACAGAGCCCAATGCTCTTCACAACATCAACAGAGATAAAACTATGAAAATCACCAGTATCGAAAAGGGATAAAGATAAAACTGAGGCTACTAAGATCGTACCTAGAACTGTGGAAGGGTTGGTATCCTGCTCCTGATAGGTCTGCTCCATGGTGAAAGATTGGCATGTACCGCGGCCCCGCGCCCCTGGCTGACCACTCTGAGCTGATCCACTCTACTGTTGCTGGGAACCTGGTGACTGACCACCACAGCCGTGAGCTCCACCTTGGCCTGAATGGCTAAAAGTACTCCAGTTCCTAGACTGGTGGGAAACTAGCGAAGCATCTCCAGAACGCAGAGTGATAGAAGAACCCCTACCACCAGCTGAAGGTGAAAAGATCTGACAAAAGCGCTAAAGATAGCCTATCTTTCCGCAATATCGGCACTCCATCGGATCTCTCTAGCATTGGGGACTAGTATTCCCACTCCTACCACACTGGTAGCATACAACCTGGCTTCCAGAAGATACATCCCCTGGACCTCGATCTCATCGAGAAGACTCTTTGTGACGCTTCCTACTATCCGTAGGAGGAATACTATCTCTGGATATCGAACTGCCCTGGCTCACAGCTCCAGAATCCCTCAGATTGTGCTCAGAGATAAGCTCCTGGTTGATGATAGAGGATATTGAATTCAACCTAATGATATTCACCTGGGAGAAGATCTCCTGCCTGAGACCTTCCTCGAACTTCCTAGTAAGGAACAACTCATCACCTTCTGGGATCGGTGTGAAACGTTTCAGCTCAGTAAAACGAGACGAGTACTCCATAACAGAAAGAGTACCCAGCTAAAGACTCATAAAATCTCAGGCTCGAATAGACCTTAGGGTCTCTGGATAAAATTAGTCATAGAAGGTGCATTGAAACTCATCCCAAGACATACCCTGCTGGCGCCCTGACTATGAGATCACCTCCCACCACCTCTTGGCGATGTCTCGGAGCATATAGGTGGCCAGCTTTACCCTCTTCTCTGGGGGTATCTCGAGATGCTCGAAGATGGTCAGTGTGGCCTCTAACCACAACTCAGCAGCCTGGGGTCCTCCATCCCCTGAGAAAGTAAGAGGATGCTGCTGCTGAAAGACCTACGTCAATTCGGCCATCTACGGGGTAGGAGGCGGTGCTCCCTGAAAATTCTGCATCATCCTGAAGAAGTCCTCCCTAAACTATGTATTGGCTCCTGCGGTAGGTATAACTATTGGAACCAAGGCTGAAACAGTAGGAGGATCTGTAGAAGGATCCTGAACGGCCATATCTGGTGTCTGATCTCCTCCTGGAAATTGACGTATAACCGGAGGACGTGTCAGAGGCATAGCTCTGAAAGATCAAAAGCACACCTCAGATCAGGATTATAAAGACTTAGAACACAAGAGTACAAAACGGGAACAGGAGAAGGAAACAATCATGTTTTACAAAACATGACTACACTACATGTTCTATTAAACCATTCACATGGGCATGTACTCCCGCCACCTCTGGTCGTGTAACACCCCAAACTACATGGATTGTTGTCCCCACACACGGTGTGTAGTTGGATTCTATTCCCCTACCCGAGTCACACTACACAGCTAACCCACATGGTCCGCTTAAACTGAGACTACACGGCATGTTCCCTTTGAACACATCATGTACTAGAAAAGGTTTCTCCAACCCATGTTGTTAGTTACATAGCCGGCTACATGGCTGACCCTTGCATGGAATGTTCTGAACAAACACGGCATGTATAGGAGAAGATAACACCGACCCGTGTTGTTTGTGACACGGTCAGGTACCTGGAATAAGACTACATGATGTGTTCTTTACCAACACGGCATGTTCTACTCGAGCTTCCCTAGCCCTTGTTGTTAGTGACATGGCTGGGTACACAGATCTATACTACACCGTGTGCACCTACCATACACGGCATGTTCCTAAAGACATTTCCACAACACCGTGTTCATGCTCACACAGTCAGAGACACAATCTAAAACTACATGGTGTTTAGACAGAAGTACACGCTGTGCATTCTGTGTTTTTTCTGGGCAGTAGCTCAAAAACTGCACCGAAGCCCAAAAAACACAGAGAACAAGGCATGAAGGTGCCAAATTCTGATCTGTGAGGGCTTATACTCCCCGCGAATGAAAGCATGGAATCCAATACAGTAATATATAAGGAAAACAGGTCAATGATTCACCAATTTCTAATTTAAGAGGTCCCATAACACCTCAAGAACCAAAATTTGGTGTTTATTTAAGCAAAGTACAATACAAAAATCCCATATCAAATAGTAGAGATTCTATCAAATCATCTATCACAACATCATGCATAATCTACACAAAGTCTATCACAACAACATTCAATCGCTAATGCACCCTAGACGGCATGGAAAGAATGCATGGCATATGATTTCTAACATGTCCCTATATGATGTATGAGATGGAATACCCTCATTGCCTCAGGTTGCGACAAAAATAGAACTATAATATCAACAACAATAACAACACAAGTCATGTGAATCACTCTAGGTGAAATCATATCAACCGTAAATCTCAAAACCAGAAAACTATAATAAACGAGGTAGTATGGAATTACCCTGTACATAGGTTAGCTACTCCCGCACACAGCTGAATACCAAGTACCTATTATATCCTATCCCTGGATAAGGCTCCAAACATTAATTCAAGAGAAAAGAATTCCTCTGATACCACTTTGTAACGTCCCAGTTCTGGAAGCCACCTAGAGGCTCCCGTACCCGGTTGGTCATATAGCCCCAAGAGCATTTCCCCAAATGCCAGAGGATGCCGACTAGTAGCGAGGGAATTGGGTGTGATAGTGGGGAAACTATTCCCTCATTGGTAGAGTACACATCGAATGTAAATAAACGTGCAATAACAGAAGCATTAAATACCCAACAGTAATAAACAACGGAAGACTAAATCAACAAACTGAAGCACATAGATACATATGAAATGATGCATGTTACATATCTAGGAAAGCATCCAAACAAGTCACAATGATAGAAAACACCATAGTACCAAAACAAGTACAAATGAAAGTAAACATCTCCTCAGCATCACAAGCCAATGCTTGTTCCCATGCTCTCCTGCTCTAAATAATCAAGTACCAGAAGTCGAAGGGTGCTTGCCCTTTTCTGTACCCACAACAACATAGTCTGCTTGGGCCCAAAAGCATTGACCAAACAGGGTGTGAGACTAAATCCCAGTAGGCAACCACCCGAAGATCTTTTCCTAACAGTCAATGCGTATATGGCAGGTAATAGTGCAGTAGGCAGTAAACAGTAACAGTAACAACAGACAGTAACAGTAAGTAGTAAACAGGATGATGCACATCGGTAATCAATCCCCAGAACAACAAAAAGTAGCAGTAATCAAAAGCTAACACAATAGGAAACCCTCTGTGAAATACTCACATTCATCCCCTTTGGTCCTAATCAAGAAGTACCACAACCCTCTGGGTAGTGCACTCAGCCTAACCCCTCTGGTTTGGTCATACGAAATTATGAGACTCTCTGTGGAAGCTCTCTCAGTCAATTACCCTCATAGTCTAGGGTAGTATGGGACTCTCTGAGGAAGATCACATGGTATACTCCTCTTGGCCCCAATGTATAGAGACTCTCTGAGGAAGCTTACTCGGTCAATCATCCTATAGCCTCAGGTATACCATAGACTCTCTGAGGAAGCTCACTCGGTCAATTCATCCTCTAGCCTGGGAAGGTTTTATAGGCATTCAAACAAGTAAATACTCTCTGAGGAAGCTCACTCGGTCTACCCTCCTATAGTATATAATATCCAAAGGAACTCTGGGAAGCTTACTCAGTTTATTCCCTGTAGCCTATAATATCCAAGGAACTCTAGGAAACTCACTCAGTCTATCCCTTATAGTCTGTTGCAACAGGTTCTCACGGCCTCGTGCTGGTCAGTGCATAATAATGTGATAAGGCCAAAGTACACTTATAGAGCTACTTGGATAACCAAAGCACACCTATAGAGCTACTTGGCTAAACAGTCTACAACAAATAAGCATATTATCAACACTTCTCCATCCTACGGTCACTAGGAAGCAGTAAATACCCAACAGTAATAAATAGCGGAAGACTAAATAAACAAACTGGAGCACCTAGGTACATATGAAATGATGAATGTAACATATCTAGAAAAGTATCCAAACAAGTCATAATGCGGGAAAACACCGTAGTACCAAAACAAGTACAAAAGAAAGTGAACAGCTCCTTAGCATCACAAGACAAAGCATGGTCCCATGCTCTCCTGCTCCAAGCAATCAAGTACCAGAAGTCGAAGGGCGCTTTCCCTTGTCTACACCTACAACAACATAGTCTGCTTGGGTCCAAAAGCATGGCCCAAACAAGGTGTGAGACTAAATCCCAGTAGGCAGCCACCCGAAGATCTGTTCCTAACAGTCAATGAGTATATGGTAGGTAATAGTGCAGTAAGCAGTAAACAGTAACAATAACAACAGGTAGTAACAATATGCAGTAAACATGATGATGCACATCTCTAATCATTCCACTGAAAAACAACAACCAGCAGTTAGCAAAATCTAACATAATAGGAAACCCTCTGGTAAATACTCGCATCCATCCCCTTTGTTCCTAATCAAGAAGTACCACAACCCTCTTGGCAGTTAACATAGCCTAAACCCTATATTTTGGTTATACGAAATTATGAGACTCTCTGGGGAAGCTCAGTCTGTAAATTCCCTTCATAGTCTAGGGTTTTCTAGGAATCCCTGAGGAAGATCACGTGGTCTAACCCTCTTGGCCCCAAGGTCTAGAGACTCTCTGAGGAAGCTCACTTGGTCAATCCTCCTATAGCCTCAGGTATACCACAGACTCTTTGATGAATCTCACTCAGTCAATTCCACCTCTAGCCTAGGAAGGTTTTAAAGACATTAAAACAAGTAAAGTATCTCTGAGGATGTTCACTCGGTCTACCCTCCTGTAGTCTATAATATCCAAAGGCACTCTGGGAAGCTCACTCGATCTATTACCGGTAGCCTATAATATCCAAGGCACTCTGGAAATCTCACTCAATCTATACCTTATAGTCTATTGCACCAGGTTCTCATGGCCTTGTTCCAGTCAGTGAATAATAATGCGATAAGGCCAAAGTACACATATAGAGCTACTTGGCTAACCAAATCACACCTATAGAGATACTTGTCTAAACAATCTACAGAAAATAAGCATATAATCAACATTTCTCCATTATACGGTCACTAGGCATGGAAACAGGAAAAACAGCCAAGGATAAAAAATACCCAAAGGTCATAAACAGAACATAGCATGGGAAAAACGTCTAAGCACAAAAATTATCCACAAACATGATCAAATCACCTCTACACAATCATGCAATCAAGGAAGGAAAGCAACAAGGGAAAAATGGTAAACACACAATACCCCTTTCATTGGTATTGGTGGAATTTGAACATAAAACTCAAAGACTTCAAAAGGAATAGCACAAACCACCAACCTGGATGCTAGGAGATCAATATACTTGAGCCATGAATATTGATTCTCCTTAGAATGTCAATGATCTGAGAAAATGTCCAAAACGTTTAACCGATGATATCTTGAGAAAGATGAGGAATTAGAAAACAAGGCTCAAGGGGAAGGAAGAACTCACCGCTGTGTTTCCAAAGCAATTGACAGAGATCGAACTGAATAATGGATGGAGGATCGGAGGCTCGGAGATGATCAGTGGCTGTACAGCTTCTCTTGGTCGAATGAGACCTAAAAGAAGATGTTTCTGTCGATTAGGCGTGACCCCGGTCTTTTTAATGAAAAAAAAGAAAATACACGGCGTGCACTTCTTAGGTAGATGGTGTGTACTCTATTTTTCTGTACTCCGCTTTAATCGGCCTCCACATCATCCCTACACACCGTGTGTGTGTCCCGGACATGGACAGCACATGTCCTGGCATGGTAAGGGATTAAACGGTGTGTACTCAGAAAGTACACGGCTTGTACTTCAAAAATTTCCAAAAAATCCTATTTTCTCAAAAACATCAGAAAATGAAAAGACATACCTAAAAATGAAGATCTGGGTTCTTACCATGATATATGTGTTTTTATAAAATAATGTCATAAAAAGAGTTTAGGGGGTTGGAGAAGTAAAATAAAAAAAAGAACTTAAGAGAAGATGTTACCTTTAAATCAGGTAACTCCCTTTGGTTTGAACCAAAAGGGTTTCTTGAAGTTCCTTATACCTAATATAAGACTTCTAGATAGAAGATAAGGATATAGGGAACTTAATTGGCTATAGTTTGGATGAGCCAATGGGCTTGAGATGTGTGAGTAATGGGTTATAGGTGATGGATTTTTATAAGGGGGGGATGTTTGAAAATATTATTTTATTATATAATGATATTCAGTTTCTAAATGTAAAAAACTAATTAAAAGAGAAGTTAAGATGACTCATATTCTAAATAAAATCATCCAATAAGAATTGGACAGGTTTTGGATATTGTTTTAATTTTTATAATCATAATTAATTAAATCATTTTTTAATGAGGTAAACACTGCATCATTATTGTGTCATAAATAATTTTATTTATATTTTGTATAAAAATTATAAACCAAATACCATGATGTTTTAAAAAAATTTATCTTTCAAATGAATATTTATATTCTAAGAGATAACTTATATAACCCAATGTAAAAAATTATTTACTAAAAGATATATGTTTATATCATTTTGGTCATTACATTAAATTAATTAATATAATGTGTCATTATCACTCATATGTGGTTCCATGGGGTCCCAAAATTGACCCAAGGATGAACAAATTTGGAAATGTATCAACCAGTAGGATTAGGATACATGTTAGGGTAATTTAATACTATTATTATATTATTTTTACCTTGAATTTACATATTAACCATTAACAACAGTAAATAAAAGTAAAAAGTTATTTTTCACCAAAAAATATTTTCATCTAATTGATCCACATTTTTCTTAATGATAAAAACCATGTATGTTGGATTTTCAAAATTCAATTTATAGAATTGGTAAAATCTCATTGAAATGAAAAGGTCAGTTTTTTAACTATTACACAGTGTTTTAATTATTCATCAAAATTTGGTGTTTTTAGAAAAATACCAATAATTCAGACTAAGCTATATTTGATATTCTAAATTCAAAAATGATGTATATTTTACTAAATTAATAACATATAGGTTGCATTAATTAATTTAAAATTAATTCATGTTGTCAAAACAAAAAAGTGTGTTTTTAAGAAATAATAACTATCAAAAGATTGACACTTGTTTATGTCCAATTTAAAAAGTGAAATCACTTAAAATAGCCAACATTGGATTAAATGGTAAAAATATAATCTAATTACACTTTAAAACCAATTAAAAAGATAATCTACCCATATAAAAAAATAGATTAAATGGTAGTTTGGAATTGAAATACTGAATTTTTCATTTATTCATCAAACAAATTTATCATAAAAATACTAAAAATTTACCCAAAGTAAATTTTGATATCCAGATTATAAAGAGTAATTTTATTTTGTAAAATATAATATATAAAATTTTCCAAAAATATATTTAATGGGGTTTACCATCAAAAGGCAGTAAATAAGCCTTTTAAAGAATATTAGAGTATTTATGCTTGAAATTAGATTCATTCACATTTTAAGCCTCTAAATTTTATTGGATAGATGTTAAAAAAATTAAAAAACATGTATAATCATATTATAGTTAGTTATTTTCATTCTCTCCATTACAACGGCTAGGTGTTAACTACCATTCAAAATAATAATATATTATTATTTTACAATATGACTCAACATTGTGTGCAACTTAAGACATTAGAGAAACCCATTTTTTTGTGTCAGGTACGCCATTGAATATAGCATCCCCTTTAAAATATAATTAATATTCAATCAAAAATATTAATAAATATTAAAATTTAATATTCTTTATTTTCCTAGGATGTTACAATTGTACATTATTTTCTCTCTTATCAAGGGGAGTTTATTAACCTTATTTACGATATGGGTTTCCCATAAAGTAATTTAGAAGTGTTAAACATTGAATTTTGAAGTTATATTTCAAATTTTTAAGATTTAATATATTGAAGGAGGGGAGAATGTATGTTTTAGAGATTTTATAAAGGAAATAGAATGTTTAATAGTGTACATGATATGCCACATCAACATTAAACAAATTACTACATATTATTAGTTAAAGGATATTGTTTTAACATAGATGTTAGAATGGAGGGTATGAACAAAATTATGAAAATTGTAAAAATATAGTTTACATACTTTAATATAATGAATTCATTGGTTACCAATTAATTATAAATGAAAATAAAACCAAATTTAATATAAAGGATGATTTTATGAAAAACTATTTTTATACCCACATAGGTGTTTTTTCTTAATAAATTAAATTAATCACTATTAGTGAAAAATATTAATGAAAATCATATTTTATATATTGAATTATATGTTTTTAAATTTATTGAAAAAGTTTTATAGCCATAAAACTGGAAAAAATCAAATATTAAGCATAAAAAGTGTATTTTTCTAAAATATAGCTTTGCCATGTTTTAATGGAAGACTTGTGTTAATGACAAATTTTGAAACTTTTTAAAATTTTATTTTAAAAAATAATATTATTATTTGAAATCTGAATAATAAAAATTAATTTGGTTGAATTTTTGGTATCTTTATGATAAGTTTTATTATTTTATTAAAAGTGAAAAATAATGCATTTTAATTTAAAAATATTTTTTGTCTATTTAATTAATTAATTATATAATATATTAAATTTGTTTAAAATTTTAAATAGTTGAGTAAAAAATTTATAAATCCATTTTGGTTCATTGGAATAAATTTCATATTGAAATTGGATATAAAAACATTGTGAACTTTTGAACCTTTTCACTTTAAAAACTCGTTGTCTCACACCGTCTATGGGATTAATTTTTAAATTAATATTAACCACTTTTGTGTATTGAATTTTAAAAAAAAAGTTATCAATATTTGGAATTATATGTTCCGTATTTATTAAATAATATTCTTTTATTTTTGGACAATATGAATAGTAAACCTAATAATTTTCATTACCACGGTTAAGGATAAATCAGGTAATTAGGGGTATAATATAATATTCCAAATATCAGAAAATGACCCTACCACTTTCCCCATTTTTAATGGATAATTATTTTTCATCCATAATCATTTATGGATAAGTTATGTGAAAATTTATGGTCTTTAATATTATATTATTACCTTTATAGTATTTTATTCAAAGAGTTAAACATGTCATAATCTTGTTTTTACCAAGTGATATATTTTTAATATGGGTTTATCTAAGAGATATGTAAGGCTATAAATATTATTTTGAAAGATAAATTGATTTAATTGATCATGTTAATTTTTTTTTTACTTTTTATCTAATAAATAATTAGTTAATATTCATTCACAATAGTGATGCATTAATTATTTAAATAATGGAAATATCAAATAAATGATATTAAGAATATTAAAATAAATATAATTTGATATAATTAATGTTATCCAAAAATTTATAGATTATATTGACTTATTATGGGTATATTATAATTTTTTTAGCTAAGAAATAATGTTTTGTTAATTTTTTTAAAATTCATGTAATGAATAGTGTCAAAATTGACATTAATGATATTTTAAAATAAATAATACTTTATTAATTGATATAAAATTTATAAAAAACTTAAACTAGTATAAATGGTTGGATTAGGGTTTAAAATTTTATCCATGATTCATTTATTATTTTATTATCATTTTATAGTAATAATATTAACCCTCAAAGAGTAAATATCCATATTGTCATGGTAAAAGTTAAAGGGGTCAAATTAGGGTTAAAGCCAAAGGATAAGGGTAATAATATGACCTAAACTTGTATAAAAATTATTTTTTGAGATTATTTTTACCCATAATCATATTATATTTGAAATAAATAATCTTGGGCCCATTTTAAAATGAAAATTAATTTTTATTAATTTAATATTTTGAGAGCTTCCAAAAGTGTTCCTCACCTCAAATATAAATGGGAACCTCCTCCCTAAATTATTCACATAACTTTGAGCCATATAGATCAACAAAACCCTGAAAATTTTTCTTTTCAACATCTTTATCCAAATTTTGGAGTTTTTTATCCTTCCAAAATACCTACCCTAGGTCCCGTAAGATAATTTATAAAGGGAGTGCTCTGAATAAGTGGTAATTGTGATTACCAACTCTTTCAAGTTTATTTCTGCTACTACTTCCTCTTCATGTGTTGTTTCCATTATAGTGCAATAAATCTAGTATCATCTATATTTTGATATGTTATTATGATTATGAGAAAAACATATTCCACCTTTTATCTATCCTATGAAAAATAAAAGCATGGTGTGTGCATAGGTATGACTTTCCATCTCCACATCGTGGTGTTATTTTTTTATTCGCCAGTTAACTTGGATGGGTATAATTATGGATATAATGAATATATAATATAATTATTATATTATATTGATTTTGTAAAATTAATAAACCATACACTTACTTACACTTTCATCATTAAGGGAAGGACATTGTCACTCATGTGTATGTATGGTCTATCATCTCCAAGACACAGTATGATACATTTCCATGTTCATCATTAAATAATGATTTAAAAATATATATAATGAATAAATATGATATATATGACGTTAATATCATTATTTAGATGATGTAACTATTTTTTCAATTGACCAATTGTTCATTATCCCATTGGAGAAATTGGTCAATTTAACATTAGGCCATTATGCCAATTTTCTAATTGGCCATTAAGACATTAGGCCAATTGGACATTAGTCCATTAAGAAAATTCTCCATTATGTAATTAGGCTATTAGATCAATTTTTTATTAGTCCATTAGGTCAATTTTCCAATCGGTCATTAGGATATTATTCCATTGAACCATTAGGCCAATTGGTAGTTAGTCCACTAAGCCAATTGTTCATTAGGCCATTGGGTCGCTAGGCCAATTGGTCACTAATCCATTAGGCCAATTGGTCATTATTCCATTATTCCATTAGGGAAATAAAACAATTAGTAATTATTCCATTAGGACATTAGGTCAATTGGACAATTATCCCATTATACCATTATGCTAATTGCCCAATTGGTCATCACTCCATTAGGCCAATTGGTCAATTGGTCAATAGGTTATCCGGGCAATTGGCCAATTGGACATTAGATCATTGGGACAATTGCACAATTGTACATTAGTCTGTTATTCCAATTGGCCATTAGGTCGTTCTGCCAATTGTTCAATTGGTCATTATTCCATTAGGCCAATTGGCCAATTATTCATGAGGTCATTTGGCCATTGGGCCAATTGATCAATTAGCCCATTAGTCTAATTGGCCATTAAACTATTATTCCATTAAGAAGATTGTTCATTTGGATGATTGGACATTAGGCCAATTGTCCATTAGGTCATTAGACCAATTCTCAATTAGTCCATTAGGGTATTATGCCAATTGATCATTAGGACATTAAACTATAGGCCAATTCGTGAAATGGATATTAGGCTCCTAGTACAATTTTACAATTTGACATTAGTCCATTAAAACATTAGCCCAATTTTCCAATTGGTCATTAGGTTGTAAATCTATTAGGACAATTGGCCAATTTTATGTAATACCATAAGGCTAATTGAAAAATTGTCCATTATGCTTATTGGACAATTGGTCATTAGTCCATTAGTCCATTAGGCCATTAGAACAATATTTAATTAGGCCGATTGGCCAATTGGTTATTAGGTTGTTAAGACATTAGGTCAATTTTCCCATTTTTCATTAGGCCATTAGGTCATTAGGTCATTAGTCCTTTAGGACAATTGGCCATTATGACATTAAGCCATTGAAATGATTGGTCAATTTCCCATTAGAGCATTATGTAATTTGGTAAATTCTTCATTAGGACATTATTTTAATTGTCCAATAGGCCATTGTTACAATAGTCCCTTAGGCCATTTGGCCGATTGAAAAATTGGCCATTAGTCTATTAGAATAATTGTCCATTAGGCCATTATACCAATTTTCCAATTGGCCATTAGGCCCTTAGTCCATTAGACCCTTAGTTCATTAGGCTGATTTTCCATTTGTCTATTATGTCAATTGGACATTAGGATATTAGGCCATTAGGTCAGTTGTTCATTAGACCATTAGGCCAATTTCACAGTTGGTCAATATTTAAGTAGGTCGTTTGACCATTAGTCCAATTTTACAATTGATAATTAGGTCATTAGGCCAATTGGCAGGTAGGCCATTGAGCTGTTAGGACATTAGGAAAATTGTTCATAAGGTCATTAGTCCCTTAGGCCAATTTTCTATTAGGTTGTTAGGATAATTAGCCAATTATTGCATTAGACCAATTGGCCATTTTAATGTTAGGACATTAGTATGATTGACCATTAGTCCAACTATTCTATCAGGACATTAGACCAATTTTCCAATTTTCTATTAGGCCATTGGGAAAATTGGTTATTAGGTCATTTGAAAGGGGTATTTCTACCCTTACATTAAAAGGATTAATGACATTAAAACTTAAATTTTAGCATGAAAACCTAACTAAGTAGAAATAAAAACCTATATATTCTTTCAACTTATATTAAATTACCTGATACTTCGCATGCTTAGGAATTATAGTGCACCACAATGTGTGCAAATACATCATTGAATATTTGTTCATTTTTTTTACCAATTCATCCTGAAAACATAAAATCAATACAAGTAATAATTATTACACGTTATATGAAAATCATTAAAGATTGGGAATAACATAAACTCATCACTCTTCCAATATGTGATCATCTATTAATATTGTGTTTTTTGACAGTCATAGAATATGGGTACACCCTCTAAATTAGATCTGACTATACTACTTCAACAAACATATATCTCATTTTTATATGATCGCGAGAGCTCCATAAGATCTATCTACCTTGCAACTGTAGTAGCTTCACGGCCGGGAAAGATAAACTGATTCTACAATGAAAAAGTTAATTCATATAAATACAACAATAATATAGATATAAATTTAAAAAAAATCATACCCAAATATCTACCCTATGCATTATTCTTGATTTCATTACTAATGTGTCTCTATGAGACTTGTTCCACTAGAAAGATATTATAGTACTTAGATAAAGTTTCCATGAAACATCTACACATCCTATAATTTTACCTATCATCTAAATTTCTTCATTACAATGCACAATTATTTGTGTTTAGAGATTCTAGACTTCCTGCATATGGGTTCACCCACATCATCCACTAGAAGATCCCATTAAATAAGATAAAAGGGGTAAAGGGGATAATTAAATCACGGTACCACAGAAAAAAATTATGTGATATAATTCTACACACTTATAACATTGAAAACATGATGCAGGATACTCAATAGGGTCTGAAGGAGGCATGGTATGTCCTGAATTAGAAGCCTCTGAAGGATGTGTCTATTCCATTGCATGCTATGTGTGATATACATGCATTAGAGTGGAAGATGGAGGAACATAATAATAGGATCCTGGATGGATAGTAGAAAATGGATGTGGTGTTGACATGGTAGGATATGGGTAGTAGGGTTGGAGATACATCAATGGATATGGATATGGTAAAGGTGGAAACATCCCTAGAGGTGACGTAGACATGGTATGAGATGAATAGGATAAATGAGATGATAATAGAGGCATGGGTGGGAAGATCCTTGGAAGATCAAGTAGAGGATGGAAAGGTATGATAGATGGGGTTTCTATGCTGCTTCATGGTGGAACGGGTATGATGGGTCCTCTCTCTTGGTCTAGGATCTTCCCCACTTAGACCCTAGAAAGTAGGATGAGGAGGAGTAAATTCTAGTGCAACCTAATGTCCCTGAAATTTTTTATAAAGAATATGAACATGATATTATATGTAATGTATAAGAAAAATATTAAAATTATTATACTTTATAAGGGAAGAAGAAGAGGCAACCAATGAATTCCCATCTTTTGATTAGCATCAAATAATCACTTCCTTTGAACTTCGACAGTATTTTTCATAGTCTTCATAAGAATGAAATGAAAATTTTATATAAGTAGATTATTAAAATCGTACATACAGATTATAAGTTATAGAACTAATAAAAATGCCACAACAAGTTTTAGAAACAATAATTTAAAACCATGTTATACATTTTTAAAAATCTGTTTTAAACCCAATTTTATGAATTGAAATAAATATAATTAAATGAAATGAAACTAAAAAATACTAAAACCAACATACCATTACAAACTAAAACGGAATTAAATTAATTATTGTAATAAAAAACAAATAAACCCATGTCTAGGTAAACTGAATAAACAATGAACATATATGGTTTCATAAATATATTACCCACTAGTACTACTTCAGGATCAATATCAACTCTTACAATGGGACAATTTGAGTCATAAAATGAAATATTTTGGTCAACACCAATGGGGGAATAAATGGTGTCAATTTTTTCCCCAACAACTTGAAAAATATGTCCTGGGATTACTACATTAATGACATCATAATCAAGTCACAAATGATCTTTCACATAAAACACTTGTTTTCTCATTGATACCAAAATGTATGGATCATCAGTAGCCCGAAATTGAATCATATCAATAAATCCGGATCTATAATCATTAATAAATCTTCCATGTTTTATTGATTAATCAAACAATTTACATTTCCTCATAGTGACTCGACCTTGAGAATAATAATCCAATAAAAATATTTTCTTCACATGCCCATAATAAGACAACTATTCATATTGAGGATGATTATCTGATGCACTGGTATACCATTCTGTTTACATAATGTCATAATGTTTTTTTTCTCATTTTCACCTCTCAATTAGTTATATTAAATTTATACCCTTTGATTATTAAATATTTTCATTAAGGAACAAAAGAATTGGGGCCAAAATCTAATGCTCTTAATTCATAAGAAATGGATTCAATAGGTAAACTCAATACCTAAAATATTTATGAATAATAAAATTAAATGAACATATATGTTATAAGTTATTTAAATTAATGGTCACACCATTGATTTCAATGAAGCAGGAAACTCTTGGCTATTAAAAGTCTCTCTCCTTCTCAATGGAAAAGATCGATAAACTATGCTTATAATTTGTTTATCTTCCCTACATAAAATGACAATAAAATTTTAAGATATATGTAAAATGACATAGTATGAGATAACATATAAATATTCAAATTATATACTTGATATCGTCATAAAAAAACCACAGCTAAACAAGACTGTATGATGTGACATTTCCCTCTATTCAAATATCAATGTAGCCAATGAATATAACCCAATAATTCCTCTTATTTATGGAAGAGGTTGAAATGAGGGATAATTTTCCCTATACTTCTCAACATCATTTCTTATTGGTCGGTTATGTCTTCTACTCACATCAGACAAATACATTGAACAAAAATCCATACATTGTTGAGATAGATAACCTCTCATAATGAAACCTTTAGGATTATTTTTATTTCAGACATAAGAATTCATTGTGTACATATTTATTTCTATAGGATACATCCACAGAAAATAAATGGGTCCTATAATAATTGATTCAATTAGAATATAAACTATTAAATTAAACATGAAGGTGAAAAGGATGGATGAAATTTTTCTTCCAACTCAGACAAAATTAATGGTGCCTCTTGCTGAATTTTTATTAAGAAATACATCGATAAAATTTTCACACAAAGGTCTCTAAAAAAATGGAACAAGTAAATCATTTTCACCCTTACATTATTGGATATAAAATGAATAATTTAAATTAAAATCAGTTCATGAATAATGATGTGATAATCATGAGTTTTTAAGGATTTGAGTTTCAAATCCATTCTTTTGACTCATTTAGATATATTTTGGAATAGCCATCTGGATCCTTGATATTTTCCAATACTTCCATAAATTTATTCTTCTATAATGGTATCATCACATATGAATCCACTGAAACTTTTCATTTTTTCACTGATACACAAAGGATGCAATTCTAGTTGAATACCTAAATCCAACAAGTCATGGTGAGATAAGAATTCATCTTTGTTCTTCCCCTTGATATTTAGAATAATTGAATGAAACATTTCACATATATTTTTCTAAATGTGCATTATGTCTAAACAATGATGTAACAAATTGGTACACCAATATAAAAACTCAAAAATGATACTTCTAATTTTTAAAATTGTAAGTGGATTTAGTGTCAATATTCTACCTCTTTTTAGATTTCATCTAACCTTTCCCTAATGAAAAACTAGAATCTTTCAATTCATTAAGTAAATCAATTCCTGAAATATGTTGAGGTCATTGTTTAATGTCAATAGTATAATCAATCCTTAGATGATTCTTCCTGTATTGATGATCCATTGGAATGAATCATTGGTACCCCATGAAACTAAAATGGAAATGATATTTAAGACTTTTCTATCATGTATTCTTCATATAAATAAGACAAGATAGTTTTACCTTTGTGCTCCAACCATACCATAGTGCATAAGTAGAGAAATCAACCATAGTCCATAGAAGGGTAGCATGAATCTGAAATATATTTTTTTAAGATGAATCCAATGTGCACACACCCATATCCCAAAGATACTTCAAAACATTTATTAATGGTTGAAATTAGACATATATATATCATTGTCAGGATCAAAACGTATATATTTTAGTATACTTGTAAAATTAAAAGTTTTTTCATACACATCCAAAGAGGAAGATTATAAACATGAATAAAAATTGGTCATGTGTTGTGAGTAGTTAGAATCTGAACAAACGGCTTAAAAACATCATTGGATGGACTAATCCTAACATTAAGCGCATCAACTACAAAATTGGGATGTTTTGAATCAAATGTCTACCATTCCAATCCATCTACTAGATGAACCAACTTATCATTACCTTTAATTCTCTTAGAATCATGCCATCACATATTGGATGAGATTTTTATAGACATGATTTGATTTTTAATCATATGAATCAATGAAATGAGCCAAGTGGCTTTATGTGTCACATGAGATGGTGTTCTATCTGCATTTTCCTTCCATCAAGACGTACCACATTTTATATAATCATTAAGGTCAGATGTTTCTTCCCAAAATAAACTACAATCTTTCAAACAAGAATAAATTCTATTAGTATAAAATTGAATATTCTTAATTAACTTCCATTACATATAATGATTTGAGGGAATATATGTAGCCTTTATAATAAAGCCCTTAAAAATGTAAGAATATAATCAATTGCAGTATTATAAATTCCATACATAGTTTTTCTATGATATAACTACATTAAAAATTCTAACTTCATCATTTTAGTACATTCCTAATATATTGGTGTTATGAAATCATCCATTAAAAATTTCACTCTCTCTACATCATCATCATTAGTCTTTTCCATGTTTGTATTGATATCATTGCCTTATTACACTAGCATACTATCTCTCTCATGATGATTCACAAATGCAAATTGATAAAATATAAATTCTCCATACCAATTCTTTATTTTGATTCATGAATAGTGTAATATTGTCTTGTTTCCCTATTATGATACCAAACATAATCGTTTGTTTGAAATCCCACTTTCATTATAGGGTAGCTAATTTCTTCCTGGATTAACAATGGTCTTCCTAAACAATTATCGCATGGACAATGTATAAAACATCCATCTTAAGCATTGTTAAATGAAAAATCTAAAAACAGATTCCAAATTTTCTTAAAACTTGGTTGGAATCTGATCGGTATGATACATGCAGCTTTTATCAGGTATATTATAGATAAAAACTATTATGTTCTGATCAACAATGTAAACCATAATTACAATGATATCAAAATTCAAATACTAAATAAAAGTATGGTGTATTGGATTTTAAAGAAACTTAATAGGATACCAAATTGAATACAATGCATGTTGTACGTTACCATTATAGAGTACCCCACTATCCTAACAACAATGAATAAGGCATATCATAAGCAATAACGAAGGAATACTAATAGAAATTCAAATTTGGTGCATGTATTACAATAATTAACAATTATAGAATACTTTAAGAAAAAATGTGTACTTATTATCCATAGAGTTCTCCTCATTTGAAACATAATTGAGGATGACATTTATTTATGAAGGGATTTTATTTAAGATTAATAATTTTTATATTCTTCCAAAACAAGGAAAATATATTTTACATGATGTTCTATTTCAATTAAATAAATATTTAATTTTGGGAATATCCATAAATACTAAATAATTAATTAATTCCACCCACATTATGAAACTCATCCATTATTTCATAGATAAATCAATATTTTGAATTTACTTATAATAGTATAATTATATAAATCACTGTACACTTATTTATTTTTGGGTTAAAACAATATAATAAATTTTTTAACCATGGTTCATTATCTAAAAAATTAAATTTCAATAATTAAATAAGATAACTCTAGGATAATAAAAATTAACATTAACCTTTTTATTTAACATAAATATGATTTCCAACACTAAAAATATATAATTCCAAAAGATATTCCCATGAAATAATCGCAAATTTAAATTAAATTCATAATAATACCTAGGATAGTTTTCAAGATAAATTAATTATAATTCAAATAGTACTTTTATGAATTTAATGGACTGTATTTGATCTTGATTAGACTATAAATTTAAAAACACAAGGATAAAAATGATACAAACATGCTCCATAGGAATAATATGTGTAGAAAAAAATGAAAATGATAGCCAACATAAGAGAAGACAGATTCAGAAATCACTAATTTGATGGAAAATAAGATTAGAATAAAAAAATACATGAATTAGGAGAGAATGCTAGAGAAGGAAAGAGAAGAAATAAGAGGAGGAAATAAAATCTTACCTCTTAAAATCACAACAAATAAACTATCATAAATGGAGGAAGATCACCTGACTGATGGGTGAAATGTTCCCTAAGGAGGGGATGGGGGTTCTAAAGTTGTCTGAGGAGGGGAGGGGGACGTCAAGGCCAGTTGGAGAGGAGATAATTAGGGTTTCGAATAAATAGGGGGGGATATTGAGTGAGGCCAACTATGTAAGGGGTTATACCCATAGTTTTGAAAAAAAACATTGGTATAAATCAACCGATACCCGCAGTTTTTTCCAACCATGAGTACAAGTTTAGGAAATAAAATATATACCCACAGTTTCTTTAAACCATGGGTATAGATCTGTGGGGCTAAAGTTAGTTTCTAGAAGGGTTTCTTCCTGACTATTTATAGTGGTAGTTTGTCAGTATTTTTTACATTTCTATTCCCTTTGTGTTTCGCTTCTTTTATTTCAATAAAGGATCTGTGAGTTTGGATGTCCAAACTCTTGGTTTGAATTTGACTTTGATTATTATTTACACAAAAACCCAAACCCTCCAAAGAGAAATCATTTTCTTCATAGAATATCCCACCAAAGTAGAGTTTGGACCTCAAATTTTCTTCTCCAAGCTGACTGGATAAAACTCCCCCCGCCTTGGTCTGTTAGGATATTAAATTGTTAGGATTGTAAAATATGTATTATATTTATTGAATTATGATAAATGACTACATAAATATATACGTAAACAAATATATGTAATAAAATAATAATATTTATACATATAATTATGAGATAAAACTTTGGGATTTCTTGATTAGTGTTGTAACAGATTATTATTATTATTCAAGACTACATGGTGTCTGGCCTCAACCAACATCTAGTTTCCCAGCCTTCAACATACTTATTTATTATATTATTATTTTCTCCCTAAAATATAAGTACTCATTATAGGGTTTGTGATCCAGCTAACAGAGACTTGGTTTCCCAAATACATAATTATTTATTTTTATTAATTGGAAATTTATATATCTTATTCTATAAACAAGGGTTGAAACATTAGTTCAGTAGTCCTGCGAGCCACCTGACTCTCTCCCAACGTCACCAACAGATCTACCATAATGAACAATTTCAACTACTTCATGCAATACAACCATCATGGAAAGATAGATTCACTAGTATAATTATCAAAAAAAGGATAGCCTCGCATGATAAATAATATTTTTCTATAAAAACAAATAAATGTATGTGTTACTTTTAAAATAACTAATTATTTAAATTATCGAATATGTTCCAACTCAAAACTTTTCTAATACACTGAAAATGATCATCTTGGTATAAACATCATATTATGAACATAATGAAACAATAAAAATATTCAAGGGTCTTTTAACAGGTTGAATTATATGTTTATCTATTCAGGTGTAAAATTACCAAAATGCCCTAAGAATTTCACAAAAAACAAAACTAAAATTTCAAGACTATAATGATTGTTACGGGGCCTAGTGTTGGGGTAAAAATTAATATGGGTATAAGTTTAACCTTGAATAAGGATATTGGAGGGTCCTAATGTTTTTGTCATTGAAACCAAAGAGGTTTTTGGAAGGAATGATATTGTTTTAATTGTATAAAACCATATCATTAGAGGATAAATTATCCAAAATATGTTAATGGGTGCAATAAATTATGAAAAGAATCCATGTTTGATAGTAATGTTATATAAATAAATTCTTATAATTTTAATGGTATATTATACCAATGATAAATTAAACAATTATTGTGAATTTGTATAATAGTACAAAATTAAAGAGTATAGATAATGAAGTTTTCATTCAAGTGATGAGGAAAAGAGTTTTTACAACAAGGATGTAGATGCAAAGGATAACTTCAAATCTATTAAAATAAAGAATGTGTAATGTATCTCGTTTTATTTCTCATGTATGACTAGAGATTTATTGTAAATAAAGTGTTTTTTTGAATAAAATGTGATAATATTTTGGTACATATGATTGATTATTGAATATAATGAGATGATATTTTGATACAAAAGGTTTATTATTGAATAAAATGAGATGATATTTTGATACACAATGTTTATTATTGGATAAAATAATGGTTTATCATTGATCTAATTCTATAATATGTTTGAAAATGTGAAAAGAATAAATGGATATTTATCTAAGATATAAGAGTTTTATCCATGTTTTTTGTTAAAATAATGGGAAATTGTTTTTCATCGATCAATGGTGGAATATTTTATAGAATAAAATCATATTTTTGGTTTAATGATCCAAATACATATAAAAATATATAAAATATGGTGGTTAATAGTTTATTTGTTGTGTTTTCTCAAAATTTAAAAAAAATATTTCTTAACATAGGATTTTATGTTATAAAAAATATTTTAGAAAAAAAAATGTTTATAAGTGGCTAGTGGGAGTACGTTTGATCTTATATATTTTTATGAAGTAAAATATAAATAATTATACCTATCTGATTCAAAGTGAAATTAACTGTATATCCTAAGATATGTTAAACTATAATGGTAAATAATACTCTTAATATAAATAGTTTCTTTTAAATTTGACCCTAAAACTACCTCAAAGAAAAAAATGAATGGAAATTTTCCCTAACAATGATGATGAACATAAAAAAGAATTATAATTTTTTTAATAAATATATGTTATTAATGTTATATATTTGGATTTTATGAAGTAAATAAGTTTAAATATATTAATTTCACAAAGCTAAACATAAGGAATATTAATTATTATTCAAACGAGCTTTCTTTATATATGTTAACTCATGAAAGGATTTTATTGGTAGCATTTATAAAATTTCCACTTAAAGATGTGATGAAAATTACCTAAAATTGTAATGAATTTAATAAAAACCTGAAGGAAAAGAAAACAAGAAACAGTCTGGAAGTTTATCATATGAGATATGATTATACTTGAACATATGTATAGTTTTGTTGGTTTTATTAAGGAATTTTATGAATTTAAAATGTTTAATGTTATACAAAAGTTAGTTTCTACTTTACCATTATTTCATGTTTGTTGCATATATTATATTATGTTCAATTATAATTAACATATCAAAATATGAATTTTATTTATCCTTAATCGATGATAATTATGGGGTATTATAGGTTGTGATGAAATGTGAAGACTAGTATGGGTTAGGTTTTTTATAGAGATACAAAATTCACTCACGAGGAACAAAAAAATTCATGTGTTGGATGACCCACACACATACCACATAGAGTGACATACACTACATCTTTTCTATACCAGTGAGTGAATGTTTCATATTAAACCCTCATTAAATGAGGTTGAAAAGATACATAACATGATAAATTTTATAATTTGAAACCATTATTACACCAACCTTGAGGCTAAGAAAATTATGGTATGGTTGAGTTTATTTTTGATCATTTAAATGGTTGAGGTTTAACAAATATGATATTTTATCTCACATATGGAATGTATATCACTTGGTAACTAAATTGAGATACATCGAGGAATTTTTTGTCTATAAAAAGATAAGTGACATGCAATTATTTAATCAATTTGGCTAACGTGTATATAATGTTTTCATCTATCTTGGTAAATGAGATGTGATGTGTCCATCAACATGGTCAGTCTAAACATTGAGAATCGAGATTGTATGAGTTGGCTATATGATATTGTCATGCATTATGTCTTTCGGTAACTTGATATCTTTGAAAAATATATTATATGATTATTAATATTTTATATGATACATCTGGTGTACACAATTATGAAAATTTTTGTTTTTTTTCTAGATCATATCATGTCCCTTGGAACCTTGATTACCACTCATGCTTTTCTATAGGCCTATCTTCTCTTATAATTATGTATTAGAAAATATAAAATTATTTATAGCACTAAAAACCTCTACGGGGTCACACTTTATCATTTTTTGAATGATAACTATGTTTTGTTATGAAGTGTTTGTATAAAGATTTGAGAGCTACCCCACAATTTATTTTAGAGGATATCTAAAATAATTTTTAGATAGATTTCCATAAATTTCCATATTTTATGTAACATGTGGGGTAAATAAATGATAGAGTATTTCAAAATTTGTCTATATATGGCTTCACAAGTTATTTCATATGATGTGACATAAGATAAAAGTGCACAAAGTCTATGAGACTTCAGTCCAAGTGGTAGATTGATAGAAATATGCAATAATGGAAGACTATGATGTACAGGTATATATTGGAGATGGTGTCCTAGAACCAAATATTTGAACTTTATATTTCTTGTATATTAATATAGGTGAATATTATTTTAATACCATATTTCATATTGTTGATTTTTTTTTCTTGACTTTAATGTAATAATTTCTTAGAGTATCTATCACATTGAAATGGGAGTAACAGTTTGCTGCTATGATGAGAACCGTGAAAATTCATGACAATATTCTTAATCATTATCCTACAAATGAATAAAATTCTATGATAGGATGCATAGTATTTTTTATTTTCATGTGGGTGTACTCATATTAAGACGATACTTCATCTCATGAAGTTTTCATTGGGAAATATCCAAGATGAGAGATTATGAGAATAAACACACTTCTAGGAATTCCACTTATTTTCATGTCATTTGATATTCCTATCTTAGAGAATATGTAATGATGATTATATTTTATTATTATTAATGCATGCTATAAATCACGCACATTTATGTATTATCAGAAATCAAGAAAACATATGATCTCAATGAAGTTGGGTATGTTGGGTGTGTCATGAATAATATGTTATTAATAAATAACACGGAAGGATTTTCCCTAACATTTTATGGAAGAATAATATCTCATTCCTTTGATTAAAATGGAACAATCACATTAAATTTAATGGTCATGGTGTATAGATGAGTTCATATTAGGCTGTCAAAGAAAGACATATTAAGATATAGGTTGATGTCACAAGTCTGCAACCATACTTTTGTGATATCATGAAAAATGGATTATATTACATAGTGAGCATTCGTATATGGTTATCATCATTGTGACATATCTTATTCCTCTATGGGTTCCTTGACATATTGTTATATATTAATCTTAGACTTTAGGAAAGCCTACCAAATGCCACTAAAGAAGAGGAGTAGAGGGTTTCACACAATGTGTTTTCTTTGATCTAGTTAAATATTATTTATATTTTAAAATTGGAATAAATATTATTCTCTAAACTGAGAATTAATATTTATTCATGATTTATGAAATGATTACAAATGTTAAATAAATATTTAATCACATGGTGATTATTTAATTATGTGAATATATAATATTTATTTATCTCTTACTATTCTAATAATAATAAAATATTATTTATTTATTAAGTAAATAACATATTTAGTTTCATGAATTTTAAATAAATATTTATTTGCCAGACTGTCAATAGAATATTTATATATTTATTGATTGAATAATATTTATTTGATAATTCAATGAATTTTAAGGATGATGACCGGACCAAATATTTTCTTGTGGTAAATATTTATTTACCATATTGTAAAATAAGTTTTTATTTTTGTGCACATTTACACATGTCACAAGTAAATTAATAATATTATTATTTACCTTTGATGAGTTTTATTGGGGATAAACTCATTATTAAGGTCATTTGAAAATTAATTATAACTAAACCATATCTCTAGGTCTATTTATTGATTGTAATTTCGAATGAATATAGGTTAATCATTGTTCACAACAATTTACATTCAATATCTATCCCCTCATCTCTTCATCTCAAGACTGATAATAACAAAAGAAATTCCATAAATACCGAAGTAAAATGACTTGATCAAAGAAAACATTGTGATATGATCAATTGGATGTTCTTTCACTTGATGTTTAATCAAAAAAATGGAGATTAAAGGAGCATATGTGGATCACCTCAAAAGGGGTTCATCTTTAAGTCCTCCCTATGCTACAACAATACACCAATTGAGTTATAATGATCAACACTGTCAAAGAAGAAATATCTAAAGGCCAAGAAAATATTTATTCTTATGTTCTAAATTAATTATATATTAATGTGAAAAGAATCTCTCTTGGTTCTGATAAAATAATTTCTCAATATGTAGTAGAAAAAATTTCATTGGTCATGGAATTAACATCGTTTACATTATGAATAATCCATTTAATTAAAAAATAATGTTTTCCATAGGCCCAATATGCTATTTCAATGTATCTGAAACCTTAAAGTGGTATTATAGTTGTCACATATTATAATTATTTATTTTTTATTGATAGATTCCAAATTTAAAAAATGGTTTAAATTTTGAGAAATTCATTCTTATATTTTGGTCATTAAGACATACTGTTCCTCCCTTAATTTCACTCTCATTTAATCTAGATCCAACTAAATATTAATTATGAACGTTCAATGAAATCATCCAGAAGTGCTAGATATAACGACCCACACTTTACATACATTGTTAATACTTCAAAATTGAAGCACACTTATTACAACATATGACAAAACCACAAAGGACCGTATAGGTATAGTGTCTTTAGAAACTGGGAAACATAAACAACTGGTTCATAAATCTTCTACAGTGTCTCCCATTTATTTCATCATATCTAGGGTCCCTTTTAGAATATTCTACTTAATATCCATCTTCCTGACCTGGGGAAAAGAAAACATAAAAGGGTGAGCTCAAATGCTCAGCAAGGGCAAATAAAGGAAATAAAAATCATATCATATCTTTTTGAAAATCAAAACCTGCAAAAGAGATCATAATATCTTAACATGGAATAAATCATAGAAGTGAAAATGAGATCCCCATAATCATAACATAAAACTTGAAACTTTGTGGCATGCACACATAATCATGGAAAATCATTTCTTGTTAGTCATGACTCATTGCCAAGACTATCTTAGTGGACAAAGTCCCTTTCTGAACCGAGTTCACTCCTCGTTTCAGTCCTGTAACACTGAACCGAAATAACCTTCCGTTCCAGCCATGTCTATCTCATGAGATATAAAATCTTTACCCAATGCATTGGAGGGAGATATAGGTCCCACCCATCTTATAATGAATCCTTTCTTATGTGTGCCACATAATCATAAAACATACAACATCGCATAACACATGTAACAAAAATGGGATTCTTGAAACATCATGACATCATAAATCAATTCATATAAGATAAAGGAATTCATAAAAATAATTCCATCACAACATGAACAAATCAATTTAATAATAGGGATAAAAACAGAACCCTTTATTATCTTAGATGAAAAATAATTTTGATAAAACACTTGAACTCCATTCTTGAGGAAAATATCCTTTCTTCTTCAAAAACATTTTTCCTTTCATAACATGTCATACAACTTTAAAATAAAAGAAGTTGATTAAAGATAAACTTGAAAACTTGTAAAGGAAGCTTCTTGGAAACATTGTTTTAAAAATCCATTCATGCCGTATAAGTTAAAAAAACATTCTTCGTACTTTTGTCAGAAAAGTCAAAAAGTACCTCGTACGACAAAAGATTCCTTTCATACATATTACTAAAAACTCACCGAAGGGTAAAAATGGATTTAAACAATTGTAGGTGGATGGAAATAATATTAAATATTGATGAAACATGGATGTGGATGATAAAATACACCCCAGTGAATACTTACGAATAAACAATCTCGGATAAAAATGAGATTGTGATATTTCCCTTACCTTAGGTCCAATTTGCTTTGTTCGTGTCCGAAGCTCCTGTATAATGGTTTAAATAATGTTATTGACTTATTACAGAATCATACATATTTATGTGAGATCATATATGGTCATATTATTAACTTCTTGTTAGTAATATTTCATTGTTACTTGTTACTCGGGTCTTTATAACTTTTTGTTCTTATGCGTGTTTTGTTGAATAAATTCTTATTCTTATCTTTAGGTTATAGATAATTCATTTCCAGAATGGTATTAGTGTAGTATATACCATATTCATTCATTCAATTCATTTATATAATCATTATGAAATGAAGATCATGTAGAACGAATCGCATCACATCGTGGAGACGGTATTCCGTACGTACGCACGAGTGATGATATCGTTCCTATGATCGTGGAATTGTATTGGAGTATATATATATATTATTTCAGTATCAATATTACTTAATAATAATCATATATAGTTACTCATTACACCATTATACCCATCCTTGTAAGGTGATGGTGGAAAATAGATTACACCACGGCGTGGAGACGGTATTCCGTTCGTACGCACGCGCGGTGATTTCATTTTTCCGTAGGATGGATAGAAGGTGAATTAGGGTTGTTTCATATTTATAATAACATATCAGTATGTAAGTAATACTGATGTTATTACTTTATCATGAAACAACTAAAGAAGAAGAAGTTGAAGAAGAAAGAAATTGAAAAGATCGGTAATGGATATTACCTCTTCTTTGGAACGCCTCTTTGAATCCTCCACTTAAGGAACTAAGATTGGTCTTTGGAGAAGACCAGGACCTCTAGGATTATTATAGTGAAGTGGAGAGGATAAAATTGCAGGGGTTGGCCGAGCTTGAGTGCTCAAATTGGTGTGAGGAGGAGGGGGAGGAGGTGCCCTTTTATAAGGGAGGAGAGGGGCACCTTAGGAATATCTCAAAATATTATTTTATATTAAAGTCAAAATCGGTTTATAATGGTTCCAAAGGGTCTTATTTAGAAGCTAAAGTGGGGATGGGTCGAAATCCTATCAACCAATAGGATTTATACAAGTTTAGGGTATTATTTTAACCTTATCAATTAGATTTAACTCTAAGTTAATTAATTTAACTTTTACCGTGTCTTTTTGTTTTCTTTCACTATATGGTTAATACACTTACTATAACATGCCAAACGAACCCCAAATTGTTTATTATTAATATATATATCCTTATCTAAGTCATTTGGCAGAACCTTAGATTTTTAGGAATAAAATAACAATTAATAATATAATATTTGATTTAAAAACTATTTTGTGTCAATTTTGACACTATTTGATATATGATTTTTGTGAAAGTCATAACAGCATTATATGTTCGAAAAAAGTTTATTAAATCAACAATAATATATCATAGTAACCTAGACAATTAGTGGAATTCATAAAAAGTCTCAAATTACATTTATTTTGGTATTTATATTATCAATTTTGTCAATATTTCATTAATAAGATAATTACTGCATCATCTTTGTGTCATAAATAAATTAAATTATTTTATGTCTAAAAATTACAAATAAAATACCATCATGTAGGAAATCTTTTTAGCTTTCTAATTAATATTTACAATCGAATTTATCTTATGTATAACCCCATATTAAAAATTATTTACTTATTAAACTTTGATTTTAACTATTTTAACCCTTCTTTAAATAAATTAATAATAAATGTCCTAATCTAATCCAAGTGGGCCTAAATGGTCATATTTTATTCCTAAGTTTGTTTTTGGTCGAATTACACTTGTCCAATAGAATTAGGACATGTGTTAGGGTAATATTAATATCATATTTACCCTTAGTTACCCTATTTACTATTAACCGCGGTAAAAATAGTAAAAAGTTACTATTCACCAAAAAAAATATTTTCATCTCATTGAACAACATTTTAGTCCTTGATATTAACCGTGTCTCTCGGATTTTTTGAAATTCCATTCACAGAAGCGGTAAAATTAAGTTTTATGCAAAATTCAGTTTTTAACCTACCACTTAGTGGTTTCACTATTCATCAAAAATTGAAAGTTTTCAGAAAAATACCAAAATTTCACCCTAGGCTAATTTCGATATTCTGAGTCCAAAAATGAAGTCCATTTTGAAAAATAAAATTTATAAAATTTCAAAAAGTGGTTATTACTATTCATAACGGCTAGTTTTAATAGCATATTGTTGTTTAGTGAAACTCGGTATTGCGTACGACGCAAGCTATCGAGGAAGGTCACGATTGCGTGTAAAGCAAGCCAAGCAAGTGTTGTGTAGAAAAATATGCCTTTGATGATTTTATATAACATAAAAGTCTCGGGTGTTACATTCTACCCCCCTTAAAAAGATTTTCGCCCTCGAAATTTGTCACTTTGTAACAAACAAATGAGGATACGTCTCCCTCATCATATCCTCAAGCTCCCATGTAGCTTCTTCAAGTTGGTGGTTTCTCCATAAAACTTTCACCAAGCGAGTGGTCTTGTTTCGTAGGACTTTTTCGCTATGATCCAGAATCTCTATCGGCTGTTCTTCATAAGAAAGATCTTGCTCCAGCGGTACAACTTCTGAGCTGAGTACATGTGAAGGATCTGGTATGTACTTTCTCAGGAGAGATACGTGGAACACATCGTGAACTTGAGAGAGATTCGGTGGAAGCGCCAATCGGTAAGCTACCTTCCCAACACGATCCAGTATTTCAAAAGGACCGATATATCTAGGGCTCAACTTCCCCTTCTTTCCAAATCTCATAACCCTCTTCCAGGGAGATATTCGTAAGAACACTTTATCGCCCACTTCAAACTCTAGGTCTTTTCTTCGGTTGTCGGCATAACTTTTCTGTCGACTCTGAGCTGCTCTTATGTTTTGTTGAATAGATCTAACCTTTTCTGCCATTTCATCAACGAGATCAGGTCCTAATAGCTTTCTTTCCCCAACTTCATCCCAGCAAGTTGGATTCCTGCATTTCTTTCCATAGAGAGCTTCATAAGGAGCCATCTGAATACTGGAGTGAAAGCTATTATTATAAGAAAATTCCACCAAAGGTAGGTGTTGATCCCAACCTCCTTTGAAATCCATAGAGCAAGCTCTCAACATATCTTCTAGGGTTTGAATTGTTCTCTCAGACTGACCGTCTGTCTGGGGATGATAAGCAGTGCTGAAACTCAACTCTGTATCCAGAGTATGCTGAAGACTTCGCCAGAACTTCGAGGTAAACCTCGGATCTCGATCAGATATAATAGAAAGTGGTACTCCATGCAATCTTACCACTTCCTTTATATATATCCTGGCAAGCTGATCTAGAGAGAAATCCTCTCTAATAGCAATGAAGTGTGCAGACTTTGTAAGACGATCAACTATGACCCAGATAGCATTATTGCCTTTGGATGTTTTAGGAAGTCCTGTGACAAAGTCCATAGTGATGTTTTCCCATTTCCATTCGGGTATGGGTAATGGTTGTAACATCCCCTTAGACTTCTGTCTCTCAGCTTTAACTTGTTGACAAACCAAACATCGAGAGACATATTCAGCAACATCTCTTTTCATGCCATCCCACCAGAAGTACTCTTTCAGGTCCCTATACATCTTCGTGCTTCCAGGATGAATAGAGAATGAAGAACTATGAGCCTCATCCAGCAGCTCTTTCTTTAATTCGGGGATGGGAGGAACGCAAACCCGATTCCTGAACTTTATTATCCCATCACAATCAAGGTTGAATTCAGGAACATTTCTCACCTTCTTTTGTAACTCGACATCTTCTTTCTGTGCCTCTTTAATCTTCACATGTATAGATGGTTGAACATTCATTTGAGAAAGATAAGATTTTTCCCCTTCCATTATAATTCCAAGATCCATCCTTTGTAAATCCATAAATATTGGATCTTTTGTGATCCTCATCATGGATAAACTAGCATGGTCTTGTCGACTTAATGCATCTGCCACCTTGTTTGCTTTCCCAGGGTGGTAATGGATTGAGCAGTCATAATCCTTAATCAGCTCCAACCATCTTCTTTGACGCATATTCAACTCCTTTTGTGTGAAAATATACTTTAAACTTTTATGATCAGTATAAATATCACACCTTTCACCATAAAGGTAATGCCTCCAAATCTTTAATGCAAAGATTACCGCAGCCAACTCCAAATCATGTGTTGGGTAATTTTGCTCATGGATTTTCAACTGTCGTGAGGCATAAGCTATCACCATATCATTTTGCATAAGAACACACCCCAATCCCTTCTTGGATGCATCACTGTAGATCACAAACCTTTCTCCACTACAAGGCAGTGTGAGCACAGGTGCACTGGATAACCTTCTTTTCAACTCCTTGAAATTCTCTTCACATTCCTCTGTCCAGACAAACTTAACTCCTTTCCGAGTCAACTTGGTGAGTGGATTAGATAATCGTGAAAAATCTTTTACAAAACGTCGATAATATCCAGCCAAACCAAGAAATCTTCAGATCTCAGTTACTGTTGTTGGTCTTGACCATCTTTCGATAACCTCTGTTTTTGCTGGATCCACAGATATCCCCTCTTTTGAGATTATATGACCCAAAAATGCAACTTTTTGAAGCCAAAATTCACACTTGGTAAATTTGGCATAAAGCTTCTCCTTTCTCAGGGTCTTCAATATAATTCTCAAGTGATCTTCATGCTCTTCCTTGCTCTTTGAATAGACAAGAATATCGTCTATAAAGACTACCACAAATTGATCAAGATAGTCTCTAAAGACTCTATTCATTAGATCCATGAAGATAGCAGGGGCATTAGTAAGACCAAATGGCATCACTATAAATTCATAGTGTCCATACCTTGTACGGAAAGCCGTCTTTGGTATATTCTCCCTTTTGACCCTTAATTGATGATACCCTGAACGAAGATCAATCTTGGAAAAGTATTGAGCTCCGCGTAGTTGGTCAAATAAGTCATCAATGCGTGGGAGAGGATATTTGTTCTTGATAGTGATCTTGTTAAGTTCTCGATAATCAATGCAAAGTCTCATTGATCCATCTTTCTTCTTAACAAATAGAACAGGTGCTCCCCAAGGTGACGCACTAGGGCGTATGAATCCCTTATCAAGATTCTCTTGGAGTTGCTTCTTCAATTCCTGCAACTCAATTGGGGCCATTCTATAAGGTGTCTTTGAAATAGGCAAAGCACCCGGTACGAGTTCTATTGAAAACTCAACTTCACGATTTGGTGGAAGACCCGGTAATTCCTCTGGAAAGACATCATCAAACTCCCGTACAATGGGCATATTCTTAATCGTGAGTTTCTCACCAACCATTTGAGATAAATAACCTTCATTTAGTGGAATCAATGCCCATAAGATGGAAGAAATTTCCACTGGAAGGTTATGTTCATCCTTGCATTGATAGACGATCGTAGGTTGATCTGGAATATGAAATGTGACTTCCCTTCTTTGGCAATCGATATGAGCTCCATGTAGAGAAAGCCAATCCATGCCAAGAATCACATCAAATTCCACTAAAGGAAGGATCACAAGATTTGCAGGAAGTACCTTCCCACAAACTTCGATCGGAGAAGAATTATAAACTTTTGATGCGACTGTTGTTCCATTAGGTGTTGTCACAGCTAACTCAACATCTAATTGTTGAGGTAATACGGTGATACCCTTAGAAACTTTTTCAGAAATAAAAGAGTGGGTGGATCCAGAATCAAATAAAACATTTGCTACTTTAGAGTGGATGGTAAGTGTACCTTTCACCACATCGTTATCGTACTCCACATCGCTGATAGAAATTGCATGTGACTTTCCTTTGTCTTTAGCCTTAAGATTTTGTTGACGTCGAACATCATCATCAACCCTTGGATTTGGGCATTGATTGGCATAATGCCCCATCTCCTTGCACTTGAAACATTGAAGTGTAGTAGGTTCATTCTGTGTATCCCTTCCTTTGTTTGCATCATTAGAAATCTTCTTCCCATTATCACGGCATTCAAATGCCCGATGACCTTCTTTTCCACATTTAAAACATTTACTTGTCCCTTTAAGACAACTCCCTCCATGTTTCTTTCCACACTTTGAGCATAAGGAAAAGATCATCTTCTTTTCCGTGTGCTCTTTAGATTTTTCTTTGAATTCCATCTTCCTCTTCTTATCAAACCCATGTGACTGATGGGTTACTCCAATCTCCATCTCGACTTTGAGAGCACATCGAACGATTTCTTCGTAGCTATTGAAGTCCCTTATGGCTAATGCCCTTCGAAGACTTGGTTTTAAGCCACTAAAGAATCGATCGATCTTACTCTCAGGTTGGATAATAATACCAGAAGCGTACCTTGCAAGTCTTGTAAAATTTGCTTCATAGGTACTAACAGATTCATCATCCCTTTGCTTCAGTTCAAGGAACTCTTTCTCCATCTTTGTTCGGAGAATACGAGGGAAGTACTTATTGAAAAATAAGTTCTTGAACTCTTCCCATTCCATAGACTCAATTTCATCCCTTTGCCTCGTATTCTTAACAAGATTCCACCATTGATCCGCATCTCCTTCCAAACGATACACTGCTAGGATGACTTTATCATGCTCAGAACATTGAAGAACTGAAAATATCTTTTCAGTAGTACTAATCCATTGTTCAGCAACTAATGGATCAGTAGACCCGCTGAAAGAAGGTGGACGCTGCCTCATGAAGGATTCAACAGAATGTTGCTCCCTCGTTTGTTCGTTTGGAAATCCTGCATGATTCATAGCTTGAGAAAGTTGTGTGAGCATGGCTACAAGATTTTGCATTCCAGCTCCCATATCGTTTGGTTTCTCAGGGGGACAATCATTGCATTGCCCATCACATTCTGCATTAACACGGTTCCTTCGGGTTCCAGCCATTGACTAAAACCAAGAAGAATAGTGTGAGCAACACTAATTATAATAGGAAACCACATAATTCAAAAAAAAAATTCATGCTTATGGTCTTATCCTAGGTTATTCATGGCCATTTCTAAGATTGTGTTCTATGCTTAGACTTATCCTTAGGGTTCTTACTAAGGCTTTCACATCCTAGTTTCCAAAGGTTGACTATACCTTTCCTCTGATACCAACTATAGCGACCCACACTTTACATACATTGTTAATACTTCAAAATTGAAGCACACTTATTACAACATATGACAAAACCACAAAGGACCGTATAGGTATAGTGTCTTTAGAAACTGGGAAACATAAACAACTGGTTCATAAATCTTCTACAGTGTCTCCCATTTATTTCATCATATCTAGGGTCCCTTTTAGCATATTCTACTTAATATCCATCTTCCTGACCTGGGGAAAAGAAAACATAAAATGGTGAGCTCAAATGCTCAGCAAGGGCAAATAAAGGAAATAAAAATCATATCATATCTTTTTGAAAATCAAAACCTGCAAAAGAGATCATAATATCTTAACATGGAATAAATCATAGAAGTGAAAATGAGATCCCCATAATCATAACATAAAACTTGAAACTTTGTGGCATGCACACATAATCATGGAAAATCATTTCTTGTTAGTCATGACTCATTGCCAAGACTATCTTAGTGGACAAAGTCCCTTTCTGAACCGAGTTCACTCCTCGTTTCAGTCCTGTAACACTAAACCGAAATAACCTTCCGTTCCAGCCATGTCTATCTCATGAGATATAAAATCTTTACCCAATGCATTGGAGGGAGATATAGGTCCCACCCATCTTATAATGAATCCTTTCTTATGTGTGCCACATAATCATAAAACATACAACATCGCATAACACATGTAACAAAAATGGGATTCTTGAAACATCATGACATCATAAATCAATTCATATAAGATAAAGGAATTCATAAAAATAATTCCATCACAACATGAACAAATCAATTTAATAATAGGGATAAAAACAGAACCCTTTATTATCTTAGATGAAAAATAATTTTGATAAAACACTTGAACTCCATTCTTGAGGAAAATATCCTTTCTTCTTCAAAAACATTTTTCCTTTCATAACATGTCATACAACTTTAAAATAAAAGAAGTTGATTAAAAATAAACTTGAAAACTTGTAAAGGAAGCTTCTTGGAAACAATGTTTTAAAAATCCATTCATGCCGTATAAGTTAAAAAAACATTCTTCGTACTTTTGTCGGAAAAGTAAAAAAGTACCTCGTACGACAAAAGATTCCTTTCATACATATTACTAAAAACTCACCGAAGGGTAAAAATGGATTTTAACAATTGTAGGTGGATGGAAATAATATTACATATTGATGAAACATGGATGTGGATGATAAAATACACCCCAGTGAATACTTACGAATAAACAATCTCGGATAAAAATGAGATTGTGATATTTCCCTTACCTTAGGTCCAATTTGCTTTGTTCGTGTCCGAAGCTCCTGTATAATGGTTTAAATAATGTTATTGACTTATTCCAGAATCATACGTATTTATGTGAGATCATATATGGTCATATTATTAACTTCTTGTTAGTAATATTTCATTGTTACTTGTTACTCGGGTCTTTATAACTTTTTGTTCTTATGCGTGTTTTGTTGAATAAATTCTTATTCTTATCTTTAGGTTATAGATAATTCATTTCCAGAATGTTATTAGTGTAGTATATACCATATTCATTCATTCAATTCATTTATATAATCATTATGAAATGAAGATCATGTAGAACGAATCGCATCACATCGTGGAGACGGTATTCCGTACGTACGCACGAGTGATGATATCGTTCCTATGATCGTGGAATTGTATTGGAGTATATATATATATTATTTCAGTATCAATATTACTTAATAATAATCATATATAGTTACTCATTACACCATTATACCCATCCTTGTAAGGTGATGGTGGAAAATAGATTACACCACGGCGTGGAGACGGTATTCCGTTCGTACGCACGCGCGGTGATTTCATTTTTCCGTAGGATGGATAGAAGGTGAATTAGGGTTGTTTCATATTTATAATAACATATCAGTATGTAAGTAATACTGATGTTATTACTTTATCATGAAACAACTAAATAAGAAGAAGTTGAAGAAGAAAGAAATTGAAAAGATCGGTAATGGATATTACCTCTTCTTTGGAACGCCTCTTTGAATCCTCCACTTAAGGAACTAAGATTGGTGTTTGGAGAAGACCAGGACCTCTAGGATTATTCTAGGGTAGTGGAGAGGATAAAATGGAAGGGGTTGGCCGAGCTTGAGTGCTCAAATTGGTGTGAGGAGGAGGGGGAGGAGGTGCCCTTTTATAAGAGAGGAGAGGGGCACCTTAGGAATATCTCAAAATATTATTTTATATTAAAGTCAAAATCGGTTTATAATGGTTCCAAAGGGTCTTATTTCAAAGCTAATGTGGGGATGGGTCGCAATCCTATCAACCAATAGGATTTATACAAGTTTAGGGTATTATTTTAACCTTATCAATTAGATTTAACTCTAAGTTAATTAATTTAACTTTTACCGTGTCTTTTTGTTTTCTTTCACTATATGGTTAATACACTTACTATAACATGCCAAACGAACCCCAAATTGTTTAGTATTAATATATATATCCTTATCTAAGTCATTTGGCCAAACCTTAGATTTTTAGGAATAAAATAACAATTAATAATATAATATTTGATTTAAAAACTATTTTGTGTTAATTTTGACACTATTTGATATATGATTTTTGTGAAAGTCATAACAGAATTATATGTTCGAAACAAGTTGATTAAATCAACAATAATATATCATAGTAACCTAGAAAATTAGTGGAATTCATAAAAAGTCTCAAATTACATTTATTTTGGTATTTATATTATCAATTTGTCAATATTTCATTAATAAGATAATTACTGCATCATCTTTGTGTCATAAATTAATTAAATTATTTTATGTCTAAAAATTACAAATAAAATACCATCATGTAGGAAATCTTTTTATCTTTCTAATGAATATTTACAATCGAATTTATCTTATGTATAACCCCATATTAAAAATGATTTACTTATTAAACTTTGATTTTAACTATTTTAACCCTTCTTTAAATAAATTAATAATAAATGTCCTAATCTAATCCAAGTGGGCCTAAATGGTCATATTTTATTCCTAAGTTTGTTTTTGGTCGAATTACACTTGTCCAATAGAATTAGGACATGTGTTAGGGTAATATTAATATCATATTTACCCTTAGTTACCCTATTTACTATTAACCGCGGTAAAAATAGTAAAAAGTTACTATTCACCAAAAAAATTATTTTCATCTCATTGAACCACATTTTAGTCCTTGATATTAAACGTGTCTCTCGGATTTTTGAAATTCCATTCACAGAAGCGGTAAAATTAAGTTTTATGCAAAATTCAGTTTTTAACCTACCACTTAGTGGTTTCACTATTCATCAAAAATTGAAAGTTTTCAGAAAAATACCAAAATTTCACCCTAGGCTAATTTCGATATTCTGAGTCCAAAAATGAAGTCAATTTTGAAAAATAAAATTTATAAAATTTCAAAAAGTGGTTATTACTATTCATAACGGCTAGTTTTAATAGCATATTGTTGTTTAGTGAAACTCGGTATTGCGTACGACGCAAGCTATCGAGGAAGGTCGCGATTGCGTGTAAAGCAAGCCAAGCAAGTGTTGTGTAGAAAAATATTCCTTTGATGATTTTATATAACATAAAAGTCTCGGGTGTTACACTAGAGATTTTGGATAGATAACACAAGAGTAAAAAATGTGTAGCTTGAATGCAGACATCATGTATTCTGATTTAATGCACTAGGATTAATCTAAAATCAATTTTGAGAACCATGAATTAAATACATGTCACATGCATTAAATTAATATTGTGCGTTGACTGGGATAGGTAGGCACATGACTCTCTAGACTACACTCCATGTAAATCTCTTACATAGCAGGTAGTCTATATGATTTGATGGTAGAAAACATAGGGTCTAGGCTATGTCACATATTTGTTACATGACATGAGGACTGAAAACTATGTAACAAGGAGATTATATGGCATGTATTAGATGTACACATTGTGTACCTCAAAAACTTCTATGTTGAGATACATGTCCAATCCTTGTATGTGTATCACAGAAATATGTAAAGTGATATATGTGACGAGTAGCTGGATGTACATGTTGTATACCCAAACTATTTATACCAAAAATTACAATTAATTTTTTACTCCACAAACCTCATCATCCTGTTTTTAATGTGTCATTTATTTAATAATACACACCATATGTGTAGTGTCCCTTCCCAGAGGCCACTTAATGGTACCCTAAGACGGTTGGTCACATAACCCCATGTGTGCCTCCCCATACACGAGAGGCTGATGACTATCAGTGATGGAATAGAGTGTGTTTGTGGGGACATTAGTCCCTCATGAGTCAAAGTGTAGCATAGTGGTAATATAAATGTAATAAATAGCGGAAAAAAAATAAATAAGTTGGAGAAAAATAATAAATATAAATCATCTATGATAAGTAAATAGGAAAAATCTGAATAAAAAATAGAAACAAATAGATAATGATGGGTGTAACTATACAAAATGAGTGCAAGGGACACAAGGGATACATGCATATACCACATTCTAATAAAAAACAAAAAAATACCAAAATATGAGACTACTATAATCATGAGGATAGGCTTGGTATTATATTGTCGTATTCTATCCTAGGAATCAAAATAAAACATCAAAAGTTGGATGATTACCTTTATCAACACCTACAACTATGAATTCTTCTTGGGTACCAAAGGAAGACCAAGAAAGGTGTGAGATATACTTAGTAGGCCATCACCAATGGTTTCTAGTTCAATCCATCCTAATCATATAAAATGAGGAGTGTTACAATAATAATAATAATAAATGCATGGAATTAAGTAAATAAATAAATACATCAGACTAGGTTCTTCATGGGATACCCGACTTACTCTACCCACTTTGGCCTTATCCAGATGTCTCTAAAACTAAGTTGAAACTATAAAATTTATAATAGGTTGTAGGGATGATATATATATATATATAGTATCAAGATATTGACCATTCCTAAGATTGTGATTTGGCTTAGTAGACATGTCCTTTAATTAAGTGATTTGGGATTCATTGGTTTATATGAAAGGCATCTCTATAATTAAATTATGTAGCATCTGTGGTCCATCAAAGGAAAACCATAACATGGAACCCAAGTTTTGCACATGGAATGTGATAAATACTCAAAGAAATAGTAGTCCATCTAAGGTGATTTGTAAATAGAGTTTCATGTATCACTCTTGAATTGGGTAAAATCACCCCATTGATCCCATCCCTGGTATCTCACATAGGGGATAAAGTATCTCTCATGACCTGGTCTGACCATCTAGAAATTTATCCTTTCCATGATTTCTCCTTTATGGAACCATTTTCACTCACAATGAGGTAAGGTAAATTCATGGTGGGTTGTGCCTATCATACCTTGTATTTCTCTCGGTGTATATGCAATCCATTTACATTTTTAATTAGAGATCACAAAAATTATATCCAAGGAGACCCACATTTGGTGTCCCTTATATTACCCTCATCCAAGTATTTAATGTATGGATTATCAAACATGAATTAATTCATTCATTAAGTCCTGATATTTATGATACTTTGTCAAATTACTAAAGTCACTTTATTCAAATCATTATATTATGTAAAATTACATAAGGGAAGACTTAACCCTTGAATACCCCATCCAATAGGAAAATTTACATCTAAGTCATCATCTAATTAAAATAAACACACACCTAATAATGTGTTTTAAAATTTAAGGTTATAAGAAAATGGGCCTTTTAAGTAAGTCACGCCCATTTTTCATGTCTCAAGTAAAATCAATCACCCAAAGTGTTGATTTGCTGCTAGCTAGGGTTGTAGTGGGTACGGAAAAACATTTAATTGAATTTATTAAGCCTTTTAGGGGTTTCACTAGAAAAATATATCACATGGAATGGATGTGCACTATATAGACGCATTGAAACTAGAGGAAATGAACTTAGACCACCTACCTTAGGTTCTTAGCGCTCTCATTGTCCAATGTCGGGCCTTAAATCGAGATAGAATGGGAGATATTAGAGAATTGTTAAATACCATGAAAATAGGGCAATGAGGTCTCACATAAATAGATTGAAAGAGGAAAATATAAACTAGGAATAGAATTAATAGGAGTGTAGAGCTTACTGAGAGGGATTAAATGCACTTTATGACAAAGGAATTAGAGATTGTATAAGGGAGATATCAAAATCTCTAAGAGGAGGAGGAAGGAGAGCTTAGATCTTAAGGGTTGTCCAATTAATGAGGAAGAAAAGAGAAAGAGGGTTTAAAAACAAAAAAAAAGTAAAAGGGTGAGTTTTTAACACCCTAAGAATTTAAAATTAAACATTATCTTCAATATCATATATGATATGCCACATCAAGCTTAAACAAATGACTAAATATTATTATTTAAATGTGATAGTTATCACCTAGCCATTAGAATGGAAATAATGAATGATATTAACAAAATTAATAAAATATATTTTACAAATTTTTATAAAATGAATTCATTGGTTACCAATTAATTTTTAAATTAAAATAAAATCAAATTGAATATAAAAGATTCATTTTTATAAAAAAATCATTTTATTCCCACAATGAAATTTTATCTTACTAAGAATAATTAATATATATTATGAAATTTTGATTTTTTATATCCAATAAAATGTTTTTAAATTCATCCAATTTGTTTTATAGGCTTGAGATAATAATTAATAATATTTTAAGCAAAAAAACATTATTTTTCTAAAAGGCAATTTTGTGGCCTTTTGATGGAACATTGTTTTAAAAATAAATTTTGAATATTTTATAAAATTTATATGAAAAAATTAATTTTTTTGGAATAATAATATCAAAATTACCTTAGGGTGATTTTTTTTTTATTTTTTGGAAAAAAGATTCATTTTCTAAGGAATAGTTAAAAATACTGCATTTTATTTGAAAACTGCTTTTTTCTAATTTATTTATAGTCTTAAAGTTTATTTTAATTTTTTAATGTATAATTAGTTCAATTATACATAAATAAATAAAATTTTGTTCACTTGAATCAATTTTATGTTGAAATTGTATATAAAAACATTTCAAACATTGGATCATTTCACTTTAAAAACCAACTTTTTCGTTTTGTCAATAGGATTATTTTTTCATCTAGTTTTTCCAATTCTATGAATTAAACTAGGTAAAATGGATTATATTTTTGGAATAATAATTTATAAATTAGTTTATAGGGACAATTTATTTTATTATTCATAAAAAAATAATTGTGGTAAGAAACATTTACTAGGGTATAGGTAAAATAATGAAAATATTCAATGTTAAAAGGTAAAGGATTAAAATACCTAAATAATAAAACATTTAAAATGTTTTTTATGTATCGAATGACCCTATATATATTTTAAAAAATTAAATATCATATAAATTCATGTAAATTATTGTCACCTCAATGTGGTTGGATTTAATTATAAACCAATCATTATTTAATCACTTAAACCCATCCCTCCTCTAGAATAAATACAACCCTCAACACCCCATTTATCCTCAAAAGCCTTGAAGCTACTAAAATATCTGAAAAAAATTGACATCATCACTCTTACCATGTCCATGTGCTTCTGATCTCACCCAAAGACCAAATCCAAGGTCCTCAAGGGGCCCTCCAAGGACATGATATTCAAGAGGTAATTTTCTCAAAACACCTCTCTTGTTTTATTTTCTTCTTATACTTTCTTCTCACATCCTATATCCATAAATCCATGATATCTCCATAATAGTTTATATACTGGTTTTTTATTTTTATAATGTAATATATCATAAGAATTTTATTTCTCATCCCCTCTTATTCAAAGAAACAAAACTATTGTCCAAGTTATGTCGGTTAATCGCCTCCATGAATAATGATTTTGTTTGTTTTCTATTACCACTTTCATGTATGGTAATAAAAGTATAATTATTGTTAAATAATATTTTAATAGTTATATAATAAACTATTTCATGTTATATAACTAATATATATACATAATATTAAATAAAATGAAACTAGTCCTTAATGTTCGTAAAAACACCAAAATTAGCTAATCATTTATCATTTACATTTTATTAAATGAATCATCCTCAAGTTAGAAACCAAAAATATATATGGAAACATTTATATTTATATTTTTTTGTTAATAATATTCATTACACTTCTATATTTTTATTCCCATTTTACAAGAACAACCATAAATATACTTAAGAGTACCAATCATGAAACTATGAAAGGAATGCACCCGAAACCATGAAATAATGAAATATTATTAATGAATTTGTCGTAAAATATTATAAAATCATCAAATAAGGTATTATAAATATTAATATAGTTCCTTAATAAATTAATAGCATTATTTATACCATTATAAAAGAGTTAAATGTATAAAAACTAATGGGAAGCCTGTGGTAAGGGAGTTCGAAACCCTATTTCCATTCTTTGGGTTAAACTTATACTTTTTAATTATGTCATGCTAATATTATATGTGAAATTACTTTTGAATATATTATATTTTATTTACACTTTTTTATATGGATTAACAATGAATACACATAATATATTCATTTTATTAATGATCACTTCATTGATATGATATTTATCAGGGGATTTCTTTTAAGAAAATAATCTTTTAAAGTTACACTTAAACTATCGTTAAAAATGCCTAATGGAATTTTTTAAAAATATATATGTATTGAAATAAGTTTCCCAATGTCATGTAATTTAATTGTTTTTAGGTTTTTTACACTTTTAAAATTTTATATTCAAATAATTTTTTTAAATCTTTTAGTGTGCGGTTTTGTAAAAATGAAATGTGATTTAAGAATGGAAAATTTATCTTCCCAAGAATGTTTATTTTATTTAATATTTATGTTTTATGATTATTTTCTAGTTTTTTTTTAATTTTTTATGAGGACTAGTGGTTATGTGATAAATTGATAGAGGGTGGTCCCCTTATAGCTCCCCAATGCATTGGGTAATGGGATAGAGTTAACTGATTAGGTTTCTCCTAAGAGATTATAGGAATAATAAAGCGGTGATTATTCTAATTGTAACTATGATGTTTACTCCATGTATGGCTGAGAGAGCTATAGTATTTTTAAGAGTGATATGGAAAGTGATGTCCCCAGTTACCTACTTATCTTTTATATGCTTTCTTATAAGTTTTTAATTAAATATATTAATTTCCAAATATAAATCCATTGATATTTTTTGGAAATATTATTCATTTTTTCAAATAAGAAGATATGTTTTTATAAAAAAAATAGATTTTAATTGGACTAAAATTTTATAATATTTTATATCCCCTACCGAACATTTTATGCTCATCTCAATTTTTTTTAAAAAAAATCATATGGTATTTGGATGGGAAATATAATAAAGGAATTCAAGTTGAAAGTTATGAAGATTAGTCATGAAAAATAAATCATGTTTTATTATAAATGTTTTATATTTTAGAAAAAATGGATATAATTTTTAGTATTATCCACTTTATATGAATATGGGATGTTATGTAATAATTATGACCTAATTATCTAAAACTCTAAATTGAAATGATCCTTAGAATTGTGGGAATGTTAATTCCAGTTCAAAAACACTATAATATGAAATGTTTATGGGAGTGTCCTTACTGTTGGTATCTAATGAGGGATTAGATAATTTTAGATTTTATGATGTAATTTGAGTTTAATTTAAATATCCTATATAACCACAAGGGTTAGTATCATATGGATAATTCTGGGGGCCTGTGGAAATTTAGGTAGAATGGATAAAAACAAATATCAACTTAGATATAAGGGGGTTTAAGGATTATAGTATTATAAAATTTTTATGGTATTGCCTTTACACACTATATTATTTTTTTCATTTAATAATTAATTTCATGTTTAACTGATGTTATTTTCAATAGATTATAGATAATTTTTCAAGATAGAAGGAAAGATATCTTCCACTACCTTTCTATCGCTCCTAGTTGATTTGATTGTAACTATTATTACACAAGATTTTTCAAATGAATTCGATAGCTTCTTGAGTATTCAAATAACATTCAAGAAACATTTTGAGTTATCCAACACCTAATATTTTCTGCAAAAAAAATTATGGGTTGTGGTATATTTCTCATTTTGTTTCAGGTTCTCAACTTCCCAAACTCATGCAAGAATTTAAATTACAGAAGTTACCAGAACATATACATTTTCAATGTACGAAAATATACTAAAATATAAAATAAATATCAATAAGATCCTAAAATCTAGATTTATGACATTAATTAGTTTCTTAGGTTCTATGTATTAATCATTTTTGGGTTTGTATTTATGAATCATAAGGTTATAATTCATATATTTGATTGTTGGAATAATTTATGAAGGAATAAGACAATGAATCATGGTTAATGGTTTAAGAAGGAAGTTTAATAAAGGATGTGTTTATGTATTGGGTTTTAAAATTTTTTATATAGTGGCATTTTATAAATATTATAGAAATCATGGATATAAGGACCCCGCCTTAAACATTACATAATCTTGAATTATGTCAAGAATTCACATTTAGGATCTTTTCATATTTAGAGTTTTAGAGAATTAGGCCATAATTATTACATATTAACTTGAAAATTACATGTAGGTACTACTACTCAACGTCTATTTCTCATAAAATAAAAAATATTGAAAAAAAGAGACATGTTTAGATCCATGTTTTAGATAGCATGACTTTTCCTTGATCTCATCCTTGACCTTATTCATCTATATTTCCTTTGAAAAACATTTCAAAACATGGGATGAGTATAAAAAACTCAGTAAGGGTTATAAAATAAAGAAAATAAACATTATCCCATCAATAAATACAAATAAATGAAACCATACTTTTCAATCATAACATGCCTCATGAAATCATAAGATTTATGAATAACATACAGAAATCATAAATCATAAAGGTAACTTATGTCATTCATAACATACTTACATTGTAGCTATCACAGCTTTATAGGAAGTCACATTTGGAATACTCATCATAGTATATTCCCTAAATCTCTTAGGAGAAATATTAACATTTACCTCCATCACGTTACCCAATGCATTGGAGAGCTATCTCGGGCTCACCCGCCCTAGGTTTATCATGAAACCACCCATACATGTAAACAATGACCAATAAACATAACATATTCATAAAACATAATACAAGAATAAAATAAAGATAACATTTCAATATTCCAATCATAATATATCAAATCATAATATTGAAATAAACAATGCTTTATCAAATTATTTTCAAAACCATTTAAAACATTTAATAAAGTGATTTTTGAATCAAAGTGTCTCATACCACATTGATGCTTTTAAATGAATTATCATTTGAAAACATTAATTTCCATATAAATAAATCCTAAAAACCATTTTTAAAACATGTACATTAATTAGAAATATTTATAATAATAAATCATTAAAACATTCAAAACAATATTTTAGTTAAAGAATTTTTAACAAAATGAGAGACGCTTGAATACAAATAATTAAGGAATAACATTTAATAAAAACTTAATAATATCATGAAAACAAAGGGATTAATGATATAATATTCCAAATGACAGTATATACACCACATAATAGTGAATTTATGTATAAATATAATAAAGTCTCAATGGAATGTAAATTGAGACAAAATCCCTTATAAAAACTATATCCTTAGATTAAGGATAAATAAATTACATAATAATGTGTGAAAAATAATAATACAATCAATAAAAGTGTATATTAATTTTGAAACAATCCAAGGTTATTCACACTTATTCATAGCCTGATATAACCAAGAAGTAAAAGTTTAACCCAAATAATTGAAATTGGGTGAAGAAGTTCCCTTCCCGAAATTTGACAGCCTAATGATATCACTTTAAAATTCAAAAAATGAATTGATGATAGAGAACAGGGTATCTCATCACATGGAAATAAAATTTATATAAATAAGGATATAAAATAATATATCACAACATAAGAAAGTTAAAATTAAATTACATAACAAAAATAAGTCTTTTAAAAAGAGGAGGGTGAAAAGGTCCCCTTACCAATTTGGTAACTTACGAAACATACACCCCATGAAAGAAGTAAAATTAAATGAATATGTAAATACTCATAAATTAAAGTATGTTATATAAATAATAAAATTCTGGATAGTAAATACACCACACAAAATAAAATAGTGTCAAATGTAGAATTAATATCATGAGAATAAAAAGTGAGATAAAAACCCCTTACCACGTTGTATTCAATCGAGTCGTATGACCAAAAGTTAATAACCACCAAATTAATCAAGGAATAACATGAATATCAATAGAATCCTGATAATATATATCAAATTTTAGTACACAATACACCACATGCAATAAATAATTGGTGAACAATGGAAATCTCATCGAATTAAAAGTGAGAGAAGAAATCCCTTATCTTGTGTCCGACTTGACTTGTTTATTCCTTGTTCTTCCTGAATAATAAACATAAGTTAATTTATAATTGTTTAAGAACACTTTTTAAAGTTTATTATTCCTTTTATATCACTTATTAACATGTTATAAGCAATATATAATCATTTAAGTTAATAATGGTCATTTTGTCGATATTTGGTACTTGAGTCAAAAATGAACACCTTATAATTACAAGTTGTCAATGTGGTAAAGAGTCCATTATCTCCAGAATTTTATTCATGATTTAGATATCATATATATCATATATATCCAGTATATATATTTATTTATAATAGTACATAACATTTTGAGATAAGAAATGAAATGCACCGTTCATGGAGATGGTAAGCCATACGTACGCATGAACGCTACTTTCATTTCTATTTTGTATTTTAATTGAAATAAAACTTAATGAGACATATTTATATTATAATTAAAATATAATATAATATATAATTTTATTAAATACATCCTTTATATGTCCCATGTATGGTATGAACGATTCATATCAATTTGAGGGGGCGGTAGTCCGCACTTCCTTAAATAAAATTATCACGCTTACTCATAATGGAAACCATAAAGGTATAATATAAATTAGAAATACATAAGAATAAATAAAACAAAAACATAATATATATCATATATAAATATATTGTCATCATAATGTCAATCATATGAGGTAGTAGGAGATAATTGGACAATCATCGTTTCGTGAGGAGTCAGTTTTCCATCCACAGAAATAGTATGTTATTTACCCATTTGATGGAGGTGTGTGTAAGTGTAGTTCTAATCCTTTTCTTAAAAAACATCCTAGTATATTTAGGATACTATTTTTGTTATAAAAGAAAGGAATAAAAATATTTTAGGGGTTTTAGAAGTAAAATAGAAGAAATGAAGTTAAGAGAAATTGTTACCTTTAATTTGGGTAACTCCCTTTGGATTAATCCAAAAGGACTTCTTGAAGTTATTTATGCCTAAAGTAATGCATCTAGCAGTAGGAGAGGGATATTTAGAGATTATTTGGTAAGTTTTGGATGAGGCAAGGGGCTTTATAGGAATGAGTAATAAGTTAGAGATGAGGGCTTTTTATAAGGGGGGGGAGGGGTTCTTTAAGAAAGGGTGAAAATATTATTTTATTATATAATGATTTTTGGTTTCTAAAGGTCCAAAACTCATTACGGTCGATGATAAGATGATTAATGGCCGAAATAAATTCATCTAATAAAATTTTGAACAGGTTTTGGATGTTATGATAATATTTATAATCATAATTATTTAAATGATTTATTAATCATGTAAACATTGTATCATTTTTTGTGTCATATATAATTTTATTTATTTGATGTCTAAAAATTATAAAAAAATACCATGATGTAGGAACCCTTTTTAAATTTCAAATTAATATTTATAGTCAAAAATATAACTTATATAACCCCATGTAAAAATTTATTTACTAAAAGATATTTGTTTGTGTAATTTTTTTTCTTTACATTATATTAATTAATCTAAAGTGTCATTATAACTCCCAAGTGGCTCCATGGGGTCCCAAAATCTACCCAAGGATGCCTATGGTCAGTAATGACTCATACAATAAGGTTAATACAAGTGTTAAGGTAATTATATACTATTATATTTTTTTTACCTTGAATTACTCATTTTACCTTTAACTGTAGTAAATAAAAGTCAAAAGTTACTATTCACTAAAATATCATTTTCATATTATTTAACCAAATTTTACTTATTAATAACAAAAATTTATGTCGTATTTTTTAAATTCAATTCATTGAAGCGGTAAAATTTCATTTAAATGAAAAAGTTAGTTTTTAACTACAAACTTAGTGGTTTCACTATTAATCAAAAATTGAAGTTTTTCAGAAAAATACCAAAAATTCAGCCTAATATATATTTCATATTCCAAATTCAAAAATTATTTCTATTTTAAAAAATTAATAACCTAGAAGATGAATTAATTAATTTAAAATTAATTTCTGTTGTCAAAACAAATAGTGTGTTTTTTAGAAACAATATCTATCAAAAGATTGACGCTTGTTTATGCCTAATTTCAACATGAAATTAATTCCAATGACCAAAATTGAATGAAATGGTAAAAATATAAACTAATTACACTTTAAACACAATTAAAAATAAAATCTAACCATATAAATAAATTATATTAAAAGATAGTTTTGAATTAAAATACTTTATTTTTCACTATTCATCAAAAAATGAATTTTATCAGAAAAATACCAAACAATTTACCCAAAGTAAATTTTGATGTCCCAATTCTAAAGAAGAATTTGATTTTGTCAGATAGAACATATAAAAGTGACAAAAACTATATTTAAATAGGGTTCGATCAAAACGCGATAAATCAACCTTTTAAAGTAATTATGCTTAAAATTAGACTCATTCACATTTTAAGCCTCTAAATTTTATTGGATAAATGTAAAAACTTTTAACAAACATGTATAATCATTTTTTAGTTATTTTTGTTCATTCCCGCCATTAAAACGGCTTGGAGTTAACTATCATTTAAAATAATATTATATTATTATTTTTCAGTATAACTCAATGTTGTGTACAACCTATGATTTCAAAGAAACTCGTTGTTGTGTCTCAGGTACGCCATCAAACATAGCATACCCTTTTAAGTAAAATTAATAATTAATTTAAAATTATTAATAAATATGAAAATTTTATATTGTTTATTTAACTTGGATGTTACATCCTTTCCCCCTTTTGGGAATTACATCCTTGCAATTTTAAAATTGAGCTCAGAAACATCATTGAAAGTCCCCAATCAAAAAAAGAGTTAATAAAACAATCACTTTAAAAGAAAGAAAGAGAAGTACAAAGGTCATCCAAGATAACCCATAATAGGATTCCATGTAGTAAAACATGGATATAGAAGAAAGAGAAGATGGTCAAGTTCTGATAGAGAGTGATAGAAAACATGATGAGGAGAAAGTTGGCCACCAGAAAATCACAAACATGTTATGGGTTAAACTATCTCGGATTCCCCATTATGAAAAGTTAACAGAAAAAGTTTTTGTTTTAAGTTACTTTTCATAAATTTCAGGAATTTTTTAATGATCTTAACTGAAAACATAAGGAAACATACTTACTTGTCATGTATACTTTCATCCATTACTAAATTTCTACCACAAAGGCATCTTTTATCGAAACAATGAGTATTCAAACTGACTTGGTCTCATTAAAAGCTCTAGAATCAACTTCTAGAGTATCACAGAATCCATAAAATATGAACTATATATTTCCCCTATCTTTAGACATCAACCAAAACCAAAATGTTTAGTAAAAGATCAAAAAATCCCCAAAAAGGATAAACTTTTACAAAAAGAAAAACTAATATTAATCTCAAAAATTTGTTAAACAATACCCAAATATCAACCAAGACCATTCAATAAACAATTGTCCATAAAAAGTTTCAAATTCATCTAAACTAAGATTGAAACCCAAATCCTAGAAGGATTTAATCACATAGTCTTCCAAGATAAATCATAACATTTATCTCTAAATAACATCAGTTACTCTTGAAGTCTCATATTGAAAAACCTAATCACATATTCTCCATGATAGTTTAATCATTTCCATAGATAACCCAAAATCAACTTATTATTGATTCATAAAATCGTCTAACTAAAAAATAATTATTCATACTAACCAGGGACTTTACGTAGTCTAGTGGTAGGCGATAAATCCCAATCGTACTTTGATTATGAGTTCAATTCCCATATCTTTTTCCGATGTGACGGGTTGTCACACGGTCTGTGTGTTGTCTTTTTTCAAAAACTATATTATTTTATAACATTCCCAAAAAGAGATAAATTCATCAAAAATAACCATAACATATTTTAACAACAAATTTTATCTAATAAAATTCATTTTTCATCCCAAAATGTATTAAACTGTAATTGCATCAAATTCAAGGATCGTATAAACCCAAATAGTTCTTTATAACTATATTCACAAAAGAAAAGATAATTATTCCATGAGTAAAATTTTGATATATCAAACTTCAGGGTTACACATACTATAAAAGCTCTTCTAATTTAATACCATTATCAAAAGAGCCTTAATAATTTTTATCATTTCACCATCCTAAAATCTACCATAACACTTGAATACCTTATATGTTGACTTCTTACTCATTCAATGTTCTTCACGATATATTAACCATTCCTTTCCAACTTATTCTGAAATACTTCTTTCTGAAAAAACAAATCATGAATCATATTGTAGCACCCGAGACTTTTATGTTATATAATAATCAAAGTAATCTTTTTCTACACAACACTTTCTTGGCTTTCTTTACACGAAATCGCGACCTTCCCCGATAGCTTGCGTCGTACGCAATACTGAGTTTCACTAAACAACAATATACTATTAAAATATTATTAAAACTAGCCATTATGAATAGTAATAACCACTTTTTGAAATTTTATAAATTTCATTTTTCAAAATTGACTTCATTTTTGGATTCGTAATATCGAAATTAGCCTTGGGTGAAATTTTGGTATTTTTCTGAAAACTTTCAATTTTTGATGAATAGTGAAACCACTAAGTGGTAGTTAAAAAACTAAATTTTTCATAAAACTTAATTTTCCCGCTTCTGTGAGTGGAATTTCAAAAATCCGAGAGACATGATTGATGTCAGTAAGTAAAATGTGGTTCAATGAGATGAAAATAATTTTTGGTGAATAGTAACTTTTTACATTTATTTTCCATGGTTAAAAGTAAATAGGGTAATTAAGGATAAAAATGATATTATTATTACCCTAACACATGTCCTAATTCTATTGGATAAGTGTAATTCGACCAAAAACAAACTTATGAATAAAATATGACCATTTAGGCCCACTTGGATTAGATTAGGACATTTATTATTAATTTATTTAAAGAAGGGTTAAAATAGTTAAAATCAATGTGTAATAAGTAAATAATTTTTAATATGGGGTTATACATAAGATAAATTAGACTATAAATATTCATTAGAAAGCTAAAAATATTTCCTACATAATGGTATTTTATTTGTAAATTTTAGACATTAAATAATTTACTTTATTTATGACACAAAGATGATGCAGTAATTATCTTATTAATGAAATATTGGTATAATTGATGTTATAAACACTAAAATAAATGTAATTTGACACTTTTCATGAATTCCACTAATTTTATATATTAATATGACATGTTAGTATTTATTTAATTAACTTTTTTTGAACTAATCATTCTATTATGATTTTCACAAAAACTAATTACTAAATAGTGTCAAAATTGACATAAAATAGTTTTTAAAACAAATATTATATTAGTAATTGTTATTTTATTCCTAAAAATCTAAGTTTCGGCCAAATGACTTAGATAAGGTTATATATATTAATAATAAACAACTTGGGGTTTTTTTGGCTGCTTATAGTACGTTTATTAACCTTATAGTATAAGAACACAAGAAGACACGGTAAAAGTAAAATTATTTAACTTAATGTTAAATCTACATGATAAGGTTAAAATAGGAACCTAAACTTGTCTAAATTCTATTTGATGAGAGGATTTCGACCCATCCCCACTTTAGCCTCGAAATTAATCAATTTTGAGCTATTTAAAACCGAACATGACTTTATAATAAAATAATATTTTTAGTTATTCCAAAGGTGCCCCTCTCCTCCCTTATAAAAGGGCACCTCCTCCCTCTCTTCCTCACACCACTTTGAGCCTTCAAGCTCGGCCAACCCCTGCCACTTTCTCCTCTCCACATCCCTAAAGATATCCTAGAGGTTCTGGTCTTCTTCAAAGACCTATTTTAGTTCCCTAAAAGGAGGTCTCAAAGAAGCACTTCAAAGAAGAGGTAATGTCCATTACCAATTCTTTCATCTTTATTTCTTCTTCCACTTCTTCTTCTTTAGTTGTTTCATTATGAAGTAATAACATCAGTATCACTAATATATTTATATGTTATTATAAGTATGAAACAACCTATTTCACCATCTATCCATCCTACGGAAAAAGAAATCACCGCGCGTGCGTACGTACGGAATACCGTCTCCACGCCGTGGTGTAATCTATTTTCCACCACCACATTACTTGGATGGGTATAATGGTGTAAATAATGACTATATATGACTATTATAAAGTGATACTGATTCTGAAATAGTATACATACACTCCAATACAATTCCACGATCTTAGGAACGATATCATCACTCGTGCCTATGTACGGAATACCATCTCCACGATGTGATGCGACTCGTTCTACATGATCTTCATTTCATAATGATTATATAAATGAAATGAATTTAATGAATGAATATGATATATACTACACTAATACCATTCTGTAAATGAGGTATCTATAACCTAAAGATAAGAATAAGAATTTATTTGACAAAACACGCATAAGAACAAAAAGTAATAAACACCCGAATAACAAGTAGCAATGAAATATTACTACCCAGAAACTAATAATATGACCATATATGATATCATAACAATAATTATGATTCTTTAATAAGTAAATAACATTATTTAAATCATTATACAGGAGGTTCGGACACGTACAAACATATCGGACCTAAGGTAAGGGAAATGTCACAATCTCATTTTTATCCGAGATTGTTTGTACCATGGTAATTACTGGGGTGTATTTTATCATCCACATCCATGTTTCCTCAATATGTGATCTTAATATACTTATACAATAGTTAATATCCAATTTTACCCTTTGGTGAGTTTTTAGTAAAAGATATGAAAGGAATCTTTTGTAGTTTTTCATACGAGGTACTTTTTGACATTTCCGACAAAAGTACTAGAAGAATGTTTTTTTTAACTTATATGGCATGAATGGATTTTAAAAAAATTATTTTCAATAATCTTCCTTTACAAGTTTTCACGTTTTTTTAATCAACTTCTTTTAGTTTATAATTGTATGACATGTTAAGAAAGGAAAAGTCTTTTTGAAGCAGAAAGGATATTTTCCTCAAGAATGGAGTTCAAGTGTTTTATCAAAATTATTTTTCATCTAAGATAATAAAGGGTTATGTTTCTATCCCTATTATTACATTGATTTGATTATGTTGTGATGGAATTATTTTTATGAATTCCTTTATCTTATATGAATTGTTTTATGATGTCACGATGTTTAAGATTCCCATTTTTATTACATGGGATATGCTATGATGTATGGTTTTATGATTTTGTGGAACACATAAGAATGGTATCATTATGAGATGGGTGGGACCTATATCTCCCTCCATTGCATTGGGTAAAGATTTTATAACTCATGAGATAGACATGGCTGGAACGGTAGGTTATACTGGTTCAGTGAAGCAGGACTGAAACATGGAGTGAACTCGGTTCAGAAATGGAATTTGTCCCCTAAGATAGTCTTGGAAATGAGTCTTGACTAATAAGAAATGATTCTCTATGATTATGTGTGTATGCCAAAAAGTTTCATGTTTTTTGTTATGATTATTGGGATTTCATTTCACTACTATGATTTATCCCATTTATGAAATTATGCTCTCTTTTGCAGGTTAAGATCTCTAAAATGTTAAGTTCTTATGAATATGATTTGATTGATATTTATTTTGTTTACCCTTACTGAGCATTTGAGCTCACCCTTTTGCATGTTTTGTTTCCCTAGGTCAGGAAGAAGGTTATTAAGTAGAATTTGCCAAAAAGGGACTCTAGATATGATGAAATAAATGGGAGGCAAAGTAGATGCTTTATGAACCAGTTGTTTATGTTTCCCAGTTTCTAAAGACACTATACCTATACAGTCCTTTCTTGGTTTTGTTATATGTTGTAATAAGTGTGCTTCAATTCTGAAGTAAAAACAATGTATATAAAGTATGGGTCATTATAGTTTTTATCAGAGGAAAGGTATAGTCAACCTTTGGAAACTAGGATGTGAAAGCCTTAGTAAGAACCCTAAGGATAAGTCTAAGCATAGAACACAATCTTAGTGTTTTAGAAATTTCCATGAATAACCTAGGATAAGACCTTAAGTTTGAAATCTTATTCTTGATTATGTGGTTTTCCTATTATAATTAGTGTTTCTCACACTATTATTCTCGGTTTTAGTCAATGGTTGGAACCCGAAGGAATCGTGTTAATGTGGAATGCGACGGGAAATGCAATGATTGTCCCCCTGAGAAACCAAACGTTATGGGAGCTGGAATGCAAAATCTTGTAGCCATGCTCACACAAATTTCTCAAGAAATGAATCATGCAGGAATTCCAAACGAGCAAAGGAAGGACCAACATTCTGTTGAATCCTTCATGAGACAACATCCACATTCATTCAGCGGGTCTACTGATCCATTAGTTTCTGAACAATGGATTAGTACTACTGAAAATATATTTTCAGTTCTTCAATGTTCTGATCATGATAAATTCATCTTAGTAGTGTATCATTTGGAAGGTGATGCTGATCAATGGTGGAATCTTATTAAGAATACGAGGCAAAGGGATGAAATTGAGTCCATGGAATGGGACGAGTTCAAAAACTTATTTTTCAATAAGTACTTCCCTCGTATTCTCAGAACAAATATGGAGAAAGAGTTTCTTGAACTGAAGCAAAAGGATGATGAATCTGTTGGTACCGATGAAGAAAATTTTACAAGACTTTCAAGGTACGCTTCTGGTATTATTATCCAACCTGAGATTAAGATCGATCGATTCTTTAGTGGCTTAAAACAAAGTCTTCGAAGGGCCTTAGCCATAATGGACTTCAATATCTACGAGGAAATCGTTCGATGTGCTCTCAAAGTTGAGATGGAGATTGGAGTAACCCATCAGTCATATGGGTTTGATAAGAAGAGGAAAATGGAATTAAAAGGAAAATCTAAAGAGCACACTGAAAAGAAGATGAGCTTTACCTTATGCTCAAAGTGTGGAAAGAAACATGGAGGGAGTTGTCTTAAAGGTACAAGTAAATGTTTCAAATGTGGAAAGGAAGGTCATCGGGCATTTGAATCCCGCAATGATGGGAAGAAGATGTCTAATGATGAATACAAAGGAAGGGATACACAGAATGACCCTTCCACACTTCAATGTTTCAAGTGCAAGGAGATGGGACATTATGACAATAAATTCCCTAATCCAAGGGTTGATGATGATGGTCGACATCAACAAACTCTTAAGGCTAAAGACAAAGGAAAGTCACATGAAATTTCTATCAGCGATGTGGAGTACGATAATGACGTGGTGAAAGGTACACTTACTATCCACTCTAAAGTAGAAATTTTTTTATTTGATTCTGGATCCACCCTCTCCTTTATTTCTGAAGAATTTTCTAAGGGTATCACCGTATTACCTCAACAATTAGAAGTTGAGTTAGCTGTGACAACACCTAATGGCACAACAGTCGCATCAAATGTTTATAATTCTTCTCCGATTGATTTTTGTGGGAAAGTGCTTCCTGCAAATCTTGTGATCCTTCCTATAGTGGAATTTGATGTGATTCTTGGCATGGATTTGCTTTCTCTACATGGAGCTCATATCAATTTCCAAATAAGGGAAGTCACATTTCCTATTCCAGATCAATCTATGATCATCTATCGATGCAAGGATGAACATAACCTTCCAGTGGAAATTTCTTCCATTTTATGGGTATTGATTCCACTAAATGAAGGTTATTTATCTGAAATGGTTGGTGAGAAACTCACTATTAAGAATATGCACATTGTACGGGAGTTTGATGATATCTTTCCGGAGGAATTATCGGGTCTTCCACCGAATCGTGAAGTTGAGTTTTCAATAGAACTCGTACCGGGTGATTTGCCTATTTCAAAGACACCTTATAGAATAGCCCCAATTGAGTTGCAGGAATTGAAGAAGAAAATCCAAGAGAATCTTGATAAGGGGTTCATACACCCTAGTGCATCACCTTGGGGAGCACCTGTTCTGTTTGTTAAGAAGAAAGATGGATCAATGAGACTCTGCATTGATTATCGAGAACTTAATAAGATCACAATCAAGAACAAATATCCTCTCCCGCGCATTGATGACCTATTTTACCAACAACACGGAGCTTAATACTTTTCCAAGATTGAATTTCGTTCAGGGTATCATCAATTAAGGGTCAAAAGGGAGGATATACCAAAGACGGCTTTCCGTACAAGGTATGGACACTATGAATTTATAGTGATGCCATTTGGTCTTACTAATGCCCTTGCTATCTTCATGGATCTGATGAATAGAGTCTTTAGAGACTATCATGATCAATTTGTGGTCATCTTTATATATGATATTCTTGTCTATTCAAAGATCAAGGAAGAACATGAAGATCACTTGAGAATTATATTGAAGACCCTGAGAAAGGAGAAGCTTTTTGCCAAATTTACCAAGTGTGAATTTTGGCATCAAAAAGTTGCATTTTTGGGTCACATAATCTCAAAAGAGGGGATATCTGTAGATCTAGAAAAAATAGAGGTTATCAAAAGATGGTTGAGACCAACAACAGTAACGGAGATCCGAAGTTTTCTTAGTTTAGCTGGATATTATCGACGTTTTGTGAAATATTTTTCACGATTATCTAATCCACTCACCAAGTTGACTCGGAAAGGAGTTAAGTTTTTTTGGATGGAGGAATGTGAATAGAATTTCAATGAGTTGAAAAGAAGGTTATCCAGTGTACCTGTTCTCACACTGCCTTGTAGTGGAGAAAGGTTTTTGATCTATAGTGATGCATCCAAGAAGGGATTGGGGTGTGTTCTTATGCAAAATGATATGGTGATAGCTTATGCCTCATGATAGTTGAAAATACATGAGCAAAATTACCCAACTCATGATTTGGAGTTAGCTGCGGTAATCTTTGCATTAAAGATTTGGAGGCATTACCTTTATGGAGAAAGGTGTGATATTTATACTGATCATAAAAGTTTAAAGTATATTTTCACACAAAAGGAGCTGAATATGCGCCAAAGAAGATGTTTAGAGAAGATTAAGGATTAGGACTGCTCAATCCATTACCACCCTGGGAAAGCAAACAAGGTGGCAGATGCATTAAGTCGACAATACCATGCTAGTTTATCCATGATGAGGATCAAAAAAGATCCAATATTTATGGATTTACAAAGGATAGATCATGGAATTATAATGAAAGGGGAAAATCTTATCTTTCTTAAATGAATGTTCAACCATCTATACATGTTAAGATTAAAGAGGCACAGAAAGAAGATGTCGAGTTACAAAAGAAGGTGAGAAATGTTCCTGAATTCAACCTTGATTGTGATGGGACAATAAAGTTCACGAATCGGGTTTGTGTTCCTCCCATCCCCGAATTAAAGAAGGAGATGCTGGATGAGGCTCATAGTTCTTCATTCTCTATTCATCCTGGAAGCACAAAGATGTATAGGGACCTGAAGGAGTACTTATGGTGGGATGGCATGAAAATAGATGTTGTTGAATATGTCTCTCGATGCTTGGTTTGTCAACAAGTTAAAGCTGAGAGACAGAAGTCTGATGGGATGTTACAACCATTACCCATACCCGAATGGAAATGGGAAAACATCACTATGGACTTTGTCACAGGACTTCCTAAAACATCCAAAGGCAATAATGCTATCTGGGTCATAGTTGATCGTCTTACAAAGTCTGCACACTTCATTGCTATTATAGAGGATTTTTCTCTGGATCATGTTGTCAGGATATATGTAAAGGAAGTGGTAAGATTGCATGGAGTACCACTTTCTATTATATCTGATCGGGATCCGAGATTTACCTCGAAGTTCTGGCGAAGTCTTCAGCATACTCTGGATATAGAGTTATGTTTCAGCACTGCTTATCATCCTCAGGCAGATGGTCAGTCTTAGAGAACAATTCAAACTCTAGAAGATATGTTGAGAGCTTGCTCTATGGATTTCAAAGGTGGTTGGGATCAACACCTACCTTTGGTGGAATTTTATTATAATAATAGCTTTCACTCCAGTATTCAGATGGCTTCTTATGAAGCTCTCTATGGAAGGAAATGCAGGACTCCAACTTGCTGGGATGAAGTTGGGGAAAGAAAGCTATTAGGACCTGATCTCGTTGATGAAATGGAAGAAAGTTTCAGATCTATTCAACAACACATAAGAGCAGCTCAGAGTCGACAGAAAAGATATGCCGACAGCCGAAGAAAAGACCTAGAGTTTGAAGTGGGTGATAAAGTGTTCTTACGAATATCTCCCTGGAAGAGGGTTATGAGATTTGGAAAGAAGGGGAAGTTGAGCCCTAGATATATCAGTCCTTTCGAAATACTAGATCATGTTGGGAAGGTAGGTTACCGATTGGAACTTACACTGAATCTCTCTCAAGTTCACGATGTGTTCCATGTATCTCTCCTGAGAAAGTACAAACATGATCCTTCACATGTACTCAGCTCAGAAGTTGTACCGCTGGAGCAAGATCATTCTTATGAAGAACAAACGATAGAGATTCTGGATCATAGTGAAAAAGTCCTACGAAACAAGACCACTCGATAGGTGAAAGTTTTATGGAGGAACCACCAATTAGAAGAAGCTACATGGGAGATTGAGGATGTGATGAGGGAGAGGTATCCTCATCTGTTTGTTACAAAGTGAGGAATTTTGAGGGCGAAATTCATTTTAAGGGGGGTAGAATGTAGCACCCAACACTTTTATTTTATATAAATCATCAAAGGAATATTTTTCTACACAACACTTTCTTGGCTTTCTTTACACGAAATCACGACCTTCCCCGACAGCTTGCGTCATACGCAATACCGAGTTTCACTAAACAATGATATACTATTAAAATATTATTAAAACTAGCCGTTATAAATATTTATAACCACTTTTTGAAATTTTATAAATTTTATTTTTTGAAATGGGCTTCATTTTTGGATTTGTAATATCAAAATTGGCCTAGGGTGAAATTTTGGTATTTTTCTGAAAACTTTCAATTTTTGATGAATAGTGAAACCACTAAGTGGTAGTTAAAAAACTGAATTTTTCATAAAACATAATTTTACCGCTTCTGTGAGTGGAATTTCAAAAATCCGAGAAACACGGTTTATGTCAGTAAGTAAAATGTGGTTCAATGAGATGAAAATAAATTTTGGTGAATAGTAACTTTTTACTTTTATTTACCACGGTTAAAAGTAAATAGGGTAATTAAGGGTAAAAATGATATTATTATTACCCTAACACATGTCCTAATTCTATTGGATATGTGTAATTCGACCAAAAGAAACCTTAGGAATAAAATATGACCACTTAGTCCCACTTGGATTAGATTAGGACATTTATTATTAATTTATTTAAAGAAGGGTTTAAATAGTTAAAATCAAAGTTTAATAAGTAAATCATTTTTAATATGGGGTTATACATAAGATAAATTCGACTATAAATATTCATTATAAATCTAAGAATATTTCCTACATAATGGTATTTTATTTGTAATTTTTAGACATTAAATAATTTAATTTATTTATGACACAAAGATGATGCAGTAATTATATTATTAATGAAATATTGACATAATTGATGTTATAAACACAAAAATAAATGTAATTTGACACTTTTTATGAATTCCACTAATTTATAGATTAATATGACATGTTATTATTGATTTAATTAAATTTTTTCGAACTAATCATTCTATTATGATTTTCACAAAAACTAATTACTAAATAGTGTCAAAATTGACATAAAATAGTTTTTAAAAAAATATTATATTAGTAATTGTTATTTTATTCCTAAAAATCTAAGGTTCGGCCAAATGACTTAGATAAGGTTATATATATTAATAATAAACAACTTGGGGTTCGTTTGGCTGCTTATAGTAAGTTTATTAACCTTATAGTATAAGAACACAAGAAGACACGGTAAAAGTAAAATTATTTAACTTAATGTTAAATCTACATGATAAGGTTAAAATAGGAACCTAAACATTTCTAAATTCTATTGGATGAGAGTATTTAGACCCATCCCCACCTTAGCCTCTAAATAAATCAATTTGGAGCTATTTAAAACCGAACTTGACTTTATAATAAAATAGTATTTTTAGTTATTCCAAAGGTGCCCCTCTCCTCCCTTATAAAAGGGCACCTCCTCCCTCTCTTCCTCACACCACTTTGAGCCTTCATGCTCCGCCAACCCCGGACACATTCTCCTCTCCACTTCCCTAGAGACATCCTAGAGGTTCTGGTCTTCTTCAAAGACCTACTTTAGTGCCCTAAAAGGAGGTCTCAAAGTAGCACTTCAAAGAAGAGGTAATGTCCGTTACCGATTCTTTCATCTTTATTTCTTCTTCCACTTCTTATTCTTTAGTTGTTTCATTATTAAGTAATAACATCAGTATCACTCATATACTGATATGTTATTATAAGTATGAAATAACCCTATTTCACCATCTATCCATCCAATGGAAAAAGAAATCACCGTGCGTGCGTACGTATGGAATACTGTCTCCACGCCGTGGTGTAATCTATTTTCCACCACCACCTTACTTGGATGGGTATAATGGTGTAAATAATGACTATATATGACTATTATAAAGTGATACTGATTCTTAAATAGTATACATACACTCCAATACAATTCCATGATCATAGGAATGATATCATCACTCGTGCGTACGTACGGAATAACGTCTCCATGATGTGATGCGACTCGTTCTACATGATCTTCATTTCATAATGATTATATAAATGAAATGAATTTAATGAATGAATATGATATATATTACACTAATACCATTATGTAAATGAGGTATCTATAACCTAAATAGAAGAATAAGAATTTATTCGACAAAACACGCATAAGAACAAAAAGTTATAAACACCCGAATAACAAGTAGCAATGAAATATTACTACCAAGAAACCAATTATATGAACATATATGATATCATAACAATAATTATGATTCTGTAATAAGTCAATAACATTATTTAAATCATTATACAGGAGGTTCGGACACGTACAAAGCATATCGGACCTAAGGTAAGGGAAATATCACAATCTCATTTTTATCCGAGATTGTATGTACTTTTGTAATTACTGGGGTGTATTTTATCATCCACATCCATGTTTCCTCAATATTTAATATTAATATACTTCTACAATATTTAATATCCAATTTTACCCTTCGGTGAGTTTTTAGTAAAAGATATGAAAGGAATCTTTTGTCGTTTTTCGTACGAGGTACTTTTTGACTTTTCGGACAAAAGTACGAGAAGAATGTTTTTTTTAACTTATACGGCATGAATGTATTTTTAAAACATTATTTCCAAGAAGCTTCCTTTACAAGTTTTCAAGTTTATTTTTAATCAACTTCTTTTATTTTATAATTGTATGACATGTTAAGAAATGAAAAGTGTTTTTGAAGCAGAAAGGATATTTTCCTCAAGAATGGAGTTCAAGTGTTTTATCAAAATTATTTTCCATCTAAGATAATAAAGGGTTCTATTTCTATCCCTATTATTACATTGATTTGATTATGTTGTGATGGAATTATTTTTATGAATTCCTTTTTTTATATGAATTGTTTTATGATGTCACTATGTTTAAGATTCCCATTTTTATTACATGGGTTATGCTATGATGTATGGTTTTCTGATTTTGTGGCACACATAATAATGGTATCATTATGAGATGGGTGGGACCTATATCTCCCTACAATGCATTGGGTAAAGATTTTATATCTCATGAGATATACATGGCTGGAACGGTAGGTTATACCGGTTCAGTGAAGCGGGACTGAAATGGGGAGTGAACTCGGTTCAGAAATGGACTTTGTCCACTAAGATTGTCTTGGCAATGATTCTTGACTAATAAGAAATGATTCTATATGATTATGTGTGTATGCCACAAAGTTTCATGTTTTAGGTTATGATTATTGGGATTTCATTTCACTACTATGATTTATCCCATGTTATGAAATTATGCTCTCTTTTTCAGGTTAAGATCTCTAAAATTTTATGTTCTTATGAATATGATGTGATTGATATTTATTTTGTTTACCCTTACTGAGCATTTGAGCTCACCCTTTGGTATGATTTGTTTACCCAGGTCAGGAAGAAGGTTATTAAGTAGAATATGCCAAAAAGGGACTCTAGATATGATGAAATAAATGGGAGGCAAAGTATATTCTATATGAACTAGTTGTTTATGTTTCCCAGTTTCTAAAGACACTATACCTATACGGTCCTTTCTTGGTTTTTTTATATGTTGTAATAAGTGTGCTTCAATTCTGAAGTAAAAACAATGTATGTAAATTATGGGTCGTTATACGTATCCTAAGATTCAATAATATAAAAACATATGATATGTAATAATCCATACCTTTCATTGGCCGTTGTTAGTTTCTTCATCCTCATTTAGAATGACATTAGGTATTGGTAAACATATATTTGTATGATCCTAGTGATCCCATTCCCGAAACTTCTTCGTAGGACATCTATTTGTATAATGACCATGTACACCACATTTAAAACATTCAATTGATCCCTTAAAAATAACTTCTTTCCCTTTCTAGATTCAAATAGATGCTTACTTTTATTTTATGGAAGGTTCTTTCTTTATGACCTTCACTTCTACATCTATATCATCTTCTCGACCCTTTGAAATATTTTCATATGTGTTTTATTCCACATTCTTGACACATAGGTTTTTTAATATACTTACCTTTATGATTATTACCTGAACTTACATGGGGATGTTTTCCTCACATATACGATGCCTTATAAAAATCACCAAGGTTTAGGTGGTCAATCATGACTTTAGATAGTTGGTTGAGAATAACCACAAGAGTTCTCATTGCAGCTCCCATTTCATTCAATTGCTCATTCATAAAACCATCAGAGTTTTATTCACATACATTGTTACTTTGATGCATGCTAGATCCATCCATTGAATAAAACCAAAAAGGTCAGTGTGAGTATATCAGTAAAATCATCATATATTATATTATAAGGATGGTAAACACTAAAACAAACTTTTTCATGTAATCTTAAACTCATTCAATTTATCTAAAAAAACTATTACTCTTTCCAATATGTTAACCATTATGGTTATGTTAGTTATGATTAAATAACACCCTAACCTATAAAGTTATCTAAACCAACCTCTAATACCAACTATAAGGACCTGACCTTAAACATTACATAATCTTGAATTATGTCAAGAATTCACATTAATGATCTTTTTAGGTTTAGAGTTTTAGAGAATTATTCCATAACTATTACATATTAACATTAAAATTACATGTAGGTACTATTACTCAGTATCCATTTCTCATAAAATAAAAACTCTTAAAAAAAGAAACATGTTTAGTTCCATGTTTTAGACATCACTACTTTTCCTTGATCTCATCATTGACTTTATTCATCTTTATGTCCTGTGAAAAACATTTCAAAACTTGGGATGACCATAAAAAGCATAGTAAGGGTTATCAAATAATGAAAGGAAAAATTATCCCATCAATAAATAGAAATCAATGAAACCATAATTTTCAATCATAACATACCTCATGAAATCATAAGATTTGTGAATAACATACATAAATCATAAATCATAAAGGCAATTTATGGTATTCATAGCATACTTATATTGTAGCTATCACAGCTTCATAGGGAGTCACATTTGGAGGTTTGTGTAAGTTTAGATATAATAATTTTCATATAAACATTATATTATATTGTGGATACTATTTTTGTTATAAAAGAAATGAATAAAAAGATTTTAGGGGTTGTATAAGTAAAATAAAAGAAACTAAGTTAAGAAAAACGGTTACCTTTAATTTGGGTAACTCCCTTTGGTTTAAACCAAAAGGAATTATTAAAGTGCCTTCGGCCTAAGTTAAGGCTTTTAAGATGAGTAGAGGGATATTGAGAGCTTATTTGGGCAGGGGTTGGATGATCCAAGTGTCTTGAGAGGTGTGAGGAATGGGTTAGAGGTGAGAGCTTTTTATAAGTGGGAGGAGGGGTTCTTTAGGAAAGTGTGAAAATATTATTTTATTATATAATGCTTTTCATTTTGAAAAGGTCCAAAACAAATTAAGGTATAATATAAGATGACTCATGGTTGAAATAAATTCATCCAATACGAATTTTACAGGTTTTGGATCTTATTTTAATATTTATAATCTTATTTATTTAAAAGATTTATTAATGAGGTAAACACTGCATCATTTTTGCGTCATAAATAATTTTATTTATTTGATATCTAAAAATTATAAAAAATTACCATCAGGTATAAAATCTTTTTAAATTTTCAATGAATATTTATAGTAGAAAAGATAACTTATATAACCCCATGTAGATATTAATTTACTAAAAGATATTTGTTTGTGTCAAGTTTGTCTTTACTTTAAATTATTTAATCTAAAGTGTCATTATCACTCCCAAGTGGCTCCATGGGGTCCCAAAATAGACCCTAAGATTCCCATGGTTAGCCATTACTCATAAAATAAGGTTAGGATAAGTGTTAAGGTTATTTGGTATTATTATAATATTCTTTATACCTTTATTTATCCATATTACATTTAACCACGGTAAATAAAAGTCAAAAGTTACTATTCAACAAAAATTTATTTTCATCTTATTGAACAAAATTTTACTTATTAATAACATCCATGTTTTTTGTATTTTCGAAATTCAATTCACAGAAGCGGTATATTTTCATTTAAATGAAAATTTCAATTTTTTTACTACTACTTAGTGGTGTCATTATTCATCAAAAATTGATGTTTTTCAAAAAACTAAAAAAGATTCATCATAATCTATATTTGATATTCCAAATTCAAAAATTAGGTCTATTTTACAAAATTAAAATCATAGAAGTTTCTTTAATTAATTTAAAATTAATTTCCATTGTCAAAACAAATAGTGTGTTTTTAAGAAACAATATCTATCAAAAGATTGACACTTGTTTATGCCCAATTTCAAAGTGAAATTAATTACAATGACCAAAATTGGATTAAATTGTAATAATATAATCTATATAAACTTTAATACCAATTAAAAATATAATCTATTCATATAAATAAATTAAATTAAAAGAAAGTTTTGAATTAAAATACATTATTTTTCACTATTCATCAAAAAATGAATTTTATTAGAAAAATACCAAAAATTACCCAAAGTAAATTTTCATATCCCAATTCTAAAAAGGAATTTTATTTTGTAAAATAGAATATATTAAAGTAACCGAAACTAGATTTAAAGAGGGTTCGATCAAAATGTGGTAAATCAACCTTTTAATGTAAATTTTCCTTATAATTAGATTTTGTCACATTTTAAGCCTCTAAATTTTGTTAGATAAATGTAAAACAATTTACAAACATGTATAATAATTTTTTATTTAGTTCTGTTCATTCCCTTCATTACAACGGCTAGGTGTTAACTATCATTTAAAATAATATTTTATTATTATTTTTCAATATAACTCAACGTTGTGTGCAACCTAAGATTTCAATGAAACCCGTTGTTGGGTATCGGGTATGCCATCAAACATAGCATCCCATTTAAAATAAAATTAATAATTAATTTAAAAATATTAATAAGTAGGAAAATTTCATATTCTTTATTTACCTGGGATGTTACAATGGAACACCTATGGATTTTTTTGTTCTAGTTCTTGTTTTCATAAATTTGGAAACATCTATTAGCTGAAATCGATACCTTTGGAACATGGTAAAAAGGAGATAATTTTTAAGGTACATGTAACCATTAGTTTTATGAGATGAAAATGGTTATTTTAGGACCAATGAATTTACTTCTAGTGGATATAAGCCTAAGGTATTGATAGTCTTTTTGGTTTATAAGATCTTCAAATTTGATGTAATTATGGGTTTATATTTTGGGATGAAAAATGAATGTTATGAGATAAACATTGAGAAAAAATATATTAAGGTTATTTTTTAAGATTTTTCTAACATATCAATATTTTCATAAGGATTATATTAATTTTTTTTAGAAAAAGGACAACCTATAGGATAGGTGACATCCCGTCACATCTGACAAGGTTGTAGGAATTAAAACCACAGCCAAAGGGTGATAAAGGTGCATCACCTACCATTGGCCTATGTGATGTCCTGGTTAGTATGATATTTTTTCTTTTTAGTTAAATGATATGATCGATGAAAAAAAAATATTGTTTTGGGAACATGTGTTTTATTCTATAGATAATTGTGGGATGGAAAAAATAATTTGATGATTAGGTGATAAATTTTATTTCATAATACGTTCACTATTTTAGGAGCTTTATATAATTAAGGTAAAGAGGATACTATGGGGGTTTATTTTAGAAATAAAGGATAAATTACCTTTTGGAAGCATATATGATTTATGGTGATTTGGGTTATTTAGGGAAATAGTTTCATATATTGGATATTATCTGATTCGAGTGATTACATTTTGGTATGAGAATATAAGAGTAAAGGATATTTTTTTAATATTAAATTTATTTTGGAAGACTATGTGATCAAATAATTCTAATTTTTGGGTTCCAATTTTATTTTTCAATATTTAGAGGAATTCCGATGATAGTTATTTTTGAATAATATATGTTGAACTTTGTGTATTACTATAGAATTTTGGATATTAAAGTTTTTTTTCCTTATATAAAGGTTTATTATTTTTGGAAAATTAATTTATATTTTACTAACCATTTTGGGTTGGTTTAATTCATAAATACATGAGGAATATAAGTTATAATTTAATGGATTTAGTGATCTGTAGGAGTTGATTATGAAGCTTCAGGTATGAAAATTCATCATGAATACTCATCAATTGGAGAAAAGATGAAATTGTGGTGGAAATTGATTAAAGGGTTAAATTATAATTTTCATGTAAGTATGTTATATTACTCTCTTAGTCTAGGTAGAAAAAAAATTCCTCAATTTTAGGAAAAGTATTATCCAATTTCATTTCATACCAAAAAATCAATGGCCTTTTAATCCATCACAGATTTAGGTTTTCTAATAGTGAACTTTCTCATGACCATGTTTAATATCAATCTCTATAATTCCTTGAGAATTATATTTTCTCTCCCATGTAAATTCCTTTATACATGGAATCCTAGTATGTATTATCCCATGTGACCTTTTTAATTTTGATTCTTTTCAAAAGGAATGTTTATTGATCCTTTTTACGACGTGGGATTTCAATAAAAGTATTTTTAAAACTAAACCCCAAAGTTTTTCTATTCCAATTTCATATTAGGAGGTAATAATTTATTATAGGTTGGTATAATTTAACACTCTGATATTTTAAAATGAAACACTATCCACAATATCATACAAGATAGCCACATTGAGCATAAACAAATGACTAAATACTATTATTTATATGTGATAGTTATCACATAGACGTTGGAATGGAAGGAATGATAGAGATTCCAAAAATTATTTAAATACAATTTACACATGTTTATTAAATAAATAAATTTATTTTCAATTAATTATAAATGAAAATAAAAATCATTTAAATATAAAGGATGTGTTTTTATAAAAAAATATTTTATTCCTACAATGAAATTTTATCTTAATAAATTTAATTAATCACCATTATTAAAAGATATTAATGAAATTAATATGTTATATATTCAATAATTTTTTTTAAATTCATCTTATAAGTTTGATAGGCTTAAGATAAAAAATCCTATTTAAAGAATAAAAAGCTATATTTTTTAAAAAGGTAATTTTTCTACCTTTTGATGGGGCACTTGTTTTAAAACTAAAGTTTGAAATTTTATAAAATTTATTTTAAAAAATACTTTTTTAAAAAATATTAATATCAAAATTACCTTAGGGATAATATTTGTTATTTTTCTAATAATTTTCATTTTTTGATGAATTGTTCAAAATACCACATTTCATTTGAAACTACCTTTTAATTTAATTTATTTATATAGTTAAATTATGTTTCAAATTAGTTTTAAAGAATAATTAGTTCTATTATACACCAATAAAACCAATTTAGATAATTTTAATCAATTTTCCTTCAAATTCGATATAAAAACATTTTAAAATTTGAATGTTTTAACTTTAAAACCTCACTTTATCATTTTGTATGTGGGGTTAATTTTAAAAATAATATTTCCAATTCAATTAATTTCATTATTTAAAATTTATTCCATATTTGGATTAATAATATCCAAATTATTATTTAATTTCAATTTCTTTTTTTGGCCTAAAATGTCACTATGGTAAAAAAAACATTACTGAAATACAGGTAAAATAATTAAAAGGGTTAAAGTTAAAAGGTAAAGGATTAAAACACTGAAAAATAATAAAATTAATGGTTTATTGAGATATTTATCTAACATAAAAATCCTTTAAAAATTTAATTATCATCAAAATTTATGGAAATTAATTCTACCCCATTTTGGTTGGCTTTAATTATAAAATAATTATTATTTAATCACTTAAACCCACCCCTCCACATGTATAACTACCACGCCATTTATCCTAAAAATCAATGGAGATCCTAAAATATATAATAATCCATCCCCAAATCACTCTCCCCAAATACATGTGCTACAGGTCTCACCCAAAGACCAAATCCAAGGTCCTCAGTGGGTCCTCCAAGTAGGTGATATTCAAGACGTAATTTTCACAATACACATCTCTTATTTTCTTTTCTATTTCTAATTTCTTCTCACCTACTTCATACATAAAGTAATGATAACTCAATAAGTTTTTATATAATAGATTTTTATGTTTATAATTGAATATCTCATAACTATTTCATTTCTCAAATCCTCTTATTCAAAGAAACAAAACCATTACCCATGTTATGTTGGTTAATGGCTTCCATGAATAATGACTTTGTTCATTTTCCATTACCACCTTCAGTCATAGTCATAAAAGTATTATTATTGTTAAATAATATTTTACATGGCATATATAAACCTATTTCATGTGCTGAACTAATATATATACATAATATTAAATAAAAAGAATCTAGTTCTTGATGTTTAGAAAAAACATCCAAATAAACTAATCATTTATCATTAACATTTTATAAAATGAATCATCTGCATGTTAGAAACCAAAATGTTATATGAGAACATTTATACATATAAAATTTAATTAATAATATTTCATTCCAATTTGATAGTTATATTCCCATTTTACAAGAACATCTATAATTATACTCAAGAGAACCAATCCTGAAACCACGAAAAGAACTCACCTAAAACCATGAAATAATGAAATGAATGAGTCATAAGATATTATAAAATCCATACATATTTTATAATGAATATTAATATATATTTTTAATGATTTTATAAAATTATTTGAAACTTTATATATGTGTTCAATGTATGTGAAACTAAGGGGAATCATGAGGTATGGGAATTATTAACCCAATTTCCATTCTTTGGGTTAAGCGTCTACTTCTTGATTATGTTTTGATAATATTAGGTGTGAAATGAATTTTAAATATATTATATTTTATTTTAACATATTTTAGGTGGATTTAAATTTAATACCAAAAATATATTCATTTTATTGTTTCTCAATTCATTTTTATGAATTTTATAAGGGTCATTCTTTTAAAAAAATCATATTTTCATTTTACTCTTTTAAAAAAAATTCAAAATCGTAATGGAATGTTTTTTTATCATATACAGAATGAACTCAATTTTATTCCTTTATGCCACTTATATCTTTTTAATAATATTTATATGTTTACTATTTTATTTTAAAATAATTGTTTTACATTTTGAGTGAGTGACTTTCTAAAAAATAAAAACTGATTTCAAAATGGAAAATTTATTTTTCTCAAAAATATTTCATTTATTAAACGTTTATGTGTTATGATTATGTTATGGTTCTTGGTAATTTTTTATGAGAATGGTTTGTTTTATGATAAACTAAGGGTGGGTGAGCCTGTTATAGCTATCGAATGAATTCAGTAATGGGACAGAGTTAACAGATTTGGTTACACCTATGGGATTATGGAATAATACTACGGTAATTATTATAAATGTAACAATGATGGTCACTCAATTTGTGGATGAGAGTAATACCATATTTTTAATATTTATAAGGAAAATGATGTCCCATGTTACCTACTTATCCTTTATGATCTTTTATATTAGTTTTAATTAAAATCAATTGATTTTCAAAGGGTAATATATTAATATTTTTTAAAATACTATTATTTTTTCCAAATAAGAAGGTATGTTTTTATGAAATTTTTTTAAGGATTTTCACAAGACTAAAATTTCCCATTATTTTATGTCCCTTACTACAATTTTTATTCTCATCCCATGTTTAAAAATGTTTTTGACGGGTTATATGGATGGGTAATAGAAAGGAGGATGTTAGGTTGAAAATTATGATGATTTGTCATGAAAAAGAAATCATGTTTTATATTTAAAAGTTGTATATTATGGAAAAAATGGACACTATTTTTATTAGTATCCACTTTCAATTAATGTGAGATGTTATGTATGAATTATGACCTAATTCTATAAAATTGTAAAATGAAAAGATCCAAATAACTATAAGAAAGTTAATTCTAGTTCAAAAACACTAGAATATGTAATGCTTAAAACTAGGTCCTTAAAAAATTACCCTTTAAATTTGAGGTTGAGGGTTTTCGCAACATGGTTGTACAAATATTGAACCAACTGTGTGGAATCTACCACCCAGGTAACCCCCTCACATGGTCTAGGCACGCGGTTTGACTAACCATGTGTTTCCAACGTGGAATGGCTCTATGAATTTTCTAATACAAGTCACATGTTCATGCCCCCCAACCCACACGGTTGTTGAAAAATCATGCGGCCTCCTCTTGTACACCAAGTTCCTTCATGATCGAGTCACACAATTTGCACTAACTATGCTCAAACCATGCGAATCACCCAATCCTTCCAAATTTTAATATCTCTAGATACAAACAAGACCCAAAATATCCCAGACTAATCCTTAGACATTTGATAGCATTATTTTAATAAAATGATAGGTTTCAAAAATAACATAAAATTATTTTCCCCTCTAAAACTCTAGGATGTTACAATATTCCCTCCTTAAAACATCATTTCCCCATGCTTCCATTTTGATTGAAGTATAGTATAGCTCGAGAAAAAATTTCGCCACTATGCATGTTCATAGGCCTCCCACTCCTATGTCTTCTCCTATATAAAGACATGATTCTATAACACTTGGTTCATTGGAACTGACCTACATAAAAGATCCTTCATGATTTGATCAATGATACATATCAAATGATCCTTTAAAGATACATCTGCCTCTACCTCAATGTCATCAGGATCAAATTAATGATATGATTCATCATGATACAATCAAAGATGTGATACATGGAAGACATCAGGGATGGAAAAATACCACATAGGTACCTACAACTGATAGGCTATAATCCCAATACTCTACATGATATCGAATGTCCTAACATTATGTGGTGATATCTTTCCCTCTCTATGTATTTGTATATGACCCTATATAAGCGATACACAGAGAAAGACTAAATGTCCCACCTTAAACTATAGAGGTCGGAAATGATTATCGGTATAATAATTTTACCTAGAATGAGAAGTATACATACATTTATAAAATAGTTGGGCTTAATCTAAAGTATCCTGAATGAGATGAAGTCCCATTAGATCAACCCCACCCTCTGTTAACCATCATAGATGTGAAAAACAAAACCTACTATAAGGGGTTTCATATAAATCCATACTAACTCTTTCCTGAATGATGTTATTGTAGGAAAACTAAACAAGAGTTATGTGCTTTTTTCATAAACCCCCGAAATCAAATATGCATTCCCATAGCATGTCCTTTAACACCATAATTATTTTCTTGGACCACTTTTCATTCTGAGGGTGATAAGCTATAATCTAGATCATCTGTGAACCTAGTGCCTTCTACATCCCCTATAATAACTATGATGTAAACCATACATCTATGTCCAATAAAAAAAATAGGGAACACCATGGAGGTGCACAATCACCCAGATATAGATCCTCCTAAGCTCATCAAGTGATAAGGTCTCTCATATTGATATGAACTTTGAAACCGTAGTAAACCCGTCAAAGATCACACATACTGCATCATCACCTCAAGGAGATCCCAAAAATACCTTCACTAAATCCATGTTGATTCCATTCCATTTCCACTTAAGAATAGATATAGTTGTAAGATTCTAGTATGTTGTTAGTGATTCACATTCACATGCAAATAGGTGGAACACCACATGATGAAACTTGAGATATACCTCTTCTTACCTGGACACCAATACAGAAAATTTATATCTTGATAAATCTTGGTAAGGATTGGGTGAACTAACTAAATAGACGCATTGGGATTCCTACATTAATTATTCCTATATGTTGGCAGGAATATGAACACACCCATGGAATTAGAGGACATCATTCTCATCAAGAACCAAACTAACCAGTGAGTCCTCACCTATGATGCTCAAACTCAAGATGAGGCCCTTATAATTAGATAGTTGTCTCACCCACACTCACTCTAGAAGGTATGATTCCATTTTTAGTGCTACTAAAACCAGACTCCCATTTAATTCTGAAACCTCCAAGTGCTTTTTAGAATATAGATCCATCAACTACCACTCTCTCCTGGCCTCCTGGATTGTTTGTGTTTGATTATTCTAGCTCAGTACACCAACTAGTGCATTACCATTCTTGGGTGTATAATCAAATTCAAAATCAAATGACTATAGGTATTCTCCCCACATGTGCTACCTTAGATTCAAGTCTCACTATGTGGAGATGTATTGGAGAATTTTTTATCTATGTAGACAATAAACCAATCACCCAAAATATAGTTCCTCTAAAATTATAGATCATGAACCACAACTACTATATCAAGGTTTTTCATAGGGTAATTATGTTCTTATGGACATAGATGGATGGACCCATATGCTATAAACCAATCTCCTTGCATCAAAAATGGTTCTAACCCTATTTTGGAAGCTTCGCATTATATCGAATAGCCCTACCCATTTCTGGAACAATTAGGATCAGTATTGATTTCATTCTCCCTTCAAAATCCTAAAAGGTTCTCTCACAAGAATTAGACCAGATGAATTTCACCCACTTCTTAGTTAGGACCATAAAAGGTGATGCTAAGAATGATAAATCACCAATGAATTTCCTGTAATAGCTAGTTATCCCCCAGAAACTACATATTTCAAATACAATATTTTGTTTCTCCTAGTAAATCGTGATGCTCGCCTTCTCTGGGTCAATATATACACCCTACTTTGAAATTATATAACCCAAGAAGTGAAATTTAATTATCCCAAAGTGACATTTCATAAGATTCACAT